>OX382186.1:600000-977949 GCA_947507545.1 Clistopyga incitator | reverse complement strand
GTTTTATTCCACGGAATAAAACTCGAGTTTTCGGCGGTTCTCGAGTGCAGTGGGATAACTGCACTTCGTGCCACAGCTCTCGTGATCCCTCGAATTCCCTTTATGGGATGGCTTGGCTATAGGCAGCTCCGGTGAGTCGTTCCCGTGTTATTAATCATTAAATTTGGTATTGCACCAGGTTTTCCCGTAGTGACTATGGCGCTCTCGATGCGCTTCGTCAGTTCTCGCGCATTCTAAAATGCGAATTCATTACCGATGCCCGCTCTCGATTTTTGTCCGCAGGACATTAGTTTTTCGTTGATGAAATTCTGATCATGACTCATGGTTATTTATTGCATCTTACCGCGACCCTCTCTACCAAACCTAGCAGACTGAGCGGCCGTGCTATTCCGCAACCGTTCGCTCCCGCGAGTGCATCCAGTTGCGTTTGTTGATTTTACGCGACCTCAAAAATCAACTAAGCTACCGATTCGTTCGGTTTTGATCCCGATCGCGAGTTTTACTCCAGACTTTCGATTTGGAGTTTGGGGATTGAGCCGCCCACTCGATCCCTCGGACATATCGGTTCGTTAATTCCGGTGAAACAAAAATTAACTGGCGCCCACCGGGTTTGCGGATGCGCGAGCGAGGGTGGACGGCCGAAGGTGACGGTTCCCGATTTTTCTTTTCTTTTCATGTTTTGTGTTCTCGACCAGAAGACCGATTAATCGGTCAGTTACCGAAAAATACGTCACAGTACATAATAGTTTCGGTACTTGAGACGATATTTCGACTCAGCGTATGTTTACACGACGAAAAACAGCGTAGAGAGAGACCGACGAATAACAGTCACACCACAGCGAGCGACCATGTAGCACCGCCTATACGCATAGGAGCGGAGTTAGTGGGTGTGCGCCGCCGTACCAACAGCACACACCACTACGCGCGCACACGTTACCTTGGGCGACTATCACCGACGACGGTCGGGATAGTGGAAGTGAGCGCACACTATCTCAAATAGATCAGAGATATGTCGACGCCACTCGCTCTCCCATAGATCAAGCATGCCTTCTCTCTCTGTAATAACTAATTTCTTAATAACTCCTTGTGTATAAAAGTCAACGAACACCACCTACAACAAAAAAATAGAGGAGAGCACGGAGCATCTTCTGACCAAAAACATCTAACCAGAATAACAAACCGAAAGAAATATTCAACTATTTAACAATTGTAGATAAATTGTTAAATAGTTCCTTTACAAATCACAGAATATAACCAATCATAGCGGGAACGCCATGGAGGGCACCTACTTCCTATAAGTAAACAAAGTGTTTAAATAACAAATTAGTATTTAAACAAATGACAATGTTGGACCTACATCGGCATGGGCCATAGCAGGGGAGTACAAAATTCGACCTCCTAGAAACATCCATAGAACCTCGAGCGACCGAAAACGTGGCCGGCGCGCGTGATGCAATCCACCTTACGCGATAGTCACGTGACCGCCACCAACGCCGATTCCACCCTCGTGGAGGGCCCCGAAACCGTACCGTTTCACCGCCCCGTCCATCGAACAGCGATCGGATATATAAGCGACGACCGCGGACGGCTCGAGACTCTTCTTTTCGGCAACTCTCAAAGTTCGAGTCACGTACTGCTGCTTCTCAGCAACAGTCAAATTTTCGTTTGTATTTGTAACATCAGTGTAACGTAGAGTCCAGATAGAAGTTTACTCGAACGACTCGGTCCCCTGACATTGCGTTCTTGCTACCGAGTCCAAGAGTAAACCTAGGATATTCGGCGTATTACTGTCTCCCTCGCACAGCGCGTAGGCCGGCATAATAAGTTCGCATTAGGGCCACTTTTTCGTGTTTGGGTCCCCACACACAGCGTTGTGGCTATGCTTCTCGAAAAGTGAAAAATAAAAATAGGAATTATTGTACCTCGAGCACTGCGCATCGGCTTGCAATAGTTCCCCCAGATCTTTTCGGTGTAAAGAGTTCTCAGTTGGCAGATAATACGAATACAAATGTGGGTGCTTCTCACTCACACTTGAATCCCTGCGCGAATCGTGTTTGAAACACGAGCCTCGCAAAGTTCGGTTTGGTCGTATAAAATCTGCGAACTCGGATCTCACAGGTGATTCCGATCTTGAGCCATCCTTCACACCCAAACATTGAGTGTGAACGCCTCATCGTTGGCAGATAACACGCACACAAGTGTGGGTGCTTCTCACCCATACTTGAATCCCTGCGCGAATCGTGCTTAACACGAGCCTCGCAAAGTTTGGTTTGGGCGTGTGATCTGTGAACCCTGAGCACACCGGTACCTTACGCTACGGAGCCACCCGGTACACTCATTCGCCAGTACGGTCGGCGCAATTAGTCCGCGCTCTTCTCAGAGCGCTGATTGAGGGCGTGGGCCGAGTATCTGCCGATCTCCAAAATCAAGCATATAAGGTGGCAGGGAAGGAGCACCTGACACCGGAGCACATCTATTCCTAGATAAACAATAGCTTAGGGATCGTGACACAGACGACTATCGAGTAGGCCTACTCACGCGGACTGTACCGACAGACGAGACGAGGCGTAGCTATGTGAACTTAGCACCCGATTTTTAAAAATCGTATATTTTATTACTTCATCATATAGAGTTTTGTTTGTAGTTGATTGTAGTAACAATATTTTCGTTTGTAGTTTAGCCAAAAAAAAGTTCTGAGCCGTCAAAAAATGACCATCCACCGAACTTGGCGGAACTGAAATTTGGCATGACTCGTCGGTAGAGAATCGTTTGTAGTTGATTGTAGTACCAAAATTTTCGTTTGTAGTTTAGCCAAAAAAAAGTTCTGAGCCGTCAAACAATGACCATTCACCGAACTTGGCGGAACTGAAATTTGGCATGACTCGTCGGTAGAGAATCGTTTGTAGTTGATTGTAGTACCAAAATTTTCGTTTGTAGTTTAGCCAAAAAAAAGTTCTGAGCCGTCAAACAATGACCATCCACCGAACTTGGCGGAACTGAAATTTGGCATAACTCGTCGGTAGAGAATCGTTTGTAGTTGATTGTAGTAGCTTCGATTCGTTTGTAGTTCTTCGAAAACAGGTGTGGAGGGTCCAGAATTGTTTGTAGTAGATTCGTTTCGTTTGTAGTTCGTCGAAAACAGGTGTGGAGGGTCCAGAATTGTTTGTAGTTGTTTGTAGTAGATTCGTTTCGTTTGTAGTTCGTCGAAAACAGGTGTGGAGGGTCCAGAATTGTTTGTAGTTGTTTGTAGTAGATTCGTTTCGTTTGTAGTTCGTCGAAAACAGGTGTGGAGGGTCCAGAATTGTATGTAGTTGTTTGTAGTAGATTTGTTTCGTTTGTAGTTCGTTGAAAACAGGTGTGGAGGGTCCAGAATTGTTTGTAGTTGTTTGTAGTAGATTCGTTTCGTTTGTAGTTCGTCGAAAACAGGTGTGGAGGGTCCAGAATTGTTTGTAGTTGTCTGTAGTAGTTTCTATTCGTTTGTAGTTCGTCCAAAACAGGTGTGCGGGATACAGAAGCGTTTGTAGTTGTTTGTAGTAGCTCCGTTTTGTTTGTAGTTCGTCGAAAACAGGTGTGGAGGGTCCAGAATTGTTTGTAGTTGTTTGTAGTAGATTCGTTTCGTTTGTAGTTCGTCGAAAACAGGTGTGGAGGGTCCAGAATTGTTTGTAGTTGTTTGTAGTAGATTTGTTTCGTTTGTAGTTCGTCGAAAACAGGTGTGGAGGGTCCAGAATCGTTTGTAGTTGTTTGAAGTGGCTCCGTTTCGTTTTTAGTTCGCCGAAAACAGGTTGGAGGGTCCAGAATTGTCTGTAGTTGTTTGTAGTTTATTCGTTTCTTTGTAGTTCGTCGAAAACAGTCGTGGAGGGTCCAGAATTGTTTGTAGTTGTCTGTAGTAGTTTCTATTCGTTTGTAGTTCGTCCAAAACAGGTATGGGGGATACAGAAGCGTTTGTAGTTGTTTGTAGTAGCTCCGTTTCGTTTGTAGTTCGCCGAAAACAGTGTGGAGGGTCCAGAATTGTTTGTAGTTGTTTGTAGTCGATTTGTTTCGTTTGTAGTTCGTCGAAAACAGGTGTGGAGGATCCAGAATTGTTTGTAGTTGTTTGTAGTAGATTCGTTTCGTTTGTAGTTCGTCGAAAACAGGTGTGGAGGGTCCAGAATTGTTTGTAGTAGTTTCTATTCATTTGTAGTTTGTCGAAAACAGGTGTGGAGGGTTGAGGATTGTTTGTAGTTGTTTGTAGTAGCTTTGATGCGTTTTTAGTTTATCTAAAACAGGTGTGGAGCATTCAGAATCGTTTGTAGTTGTTTGAAGTGGCTCCGTTTCGTTTGTAGTTCGTCGAAAACAGGTGTGGAGGGTCCAGAATTGTTTGTAGTTGTCTGTAGTAGTTTCTATTAATTTGTAGTTCGTCCAAAACAGGTGTGGGGGATACAGAAGCGTTTGTAGTTGTTTGTAGTAGCTCCGTTTCGTTTGTAGTTCGCCGAATACAAGTGTGGAGGGTCCAGAATTGTTTGTAGTTGTCTGTAGTAGTTTCTATTCGTTTGTAGTTCGTCCAAAACAGGTGTGGGGGATACAGAAGCGTTTGTAGTTGTTTGTAGTAGCTCCGTTTCGTTTGTAGTTCGCCGAAAATAGGTGTGGAGGGTCCAGAATTGTTTGTAGTTGTTTGTAGTAGATTCGTTTCGTTTGTAGTTCGTCGAAAACAGGTGTGGAGGGTCCAGAATTGTTTGTAGTAGATTCGTTTCGTTTGTAGTTCGTCGAAAACAGGTGTGGAGGGTCCAGAATTGTTTGTAGTAGATTCGTTTCGTTTGTAGTTCGTCGAAAACAGGTGTGGAGGGTCCAGAATTGTTTGTAGTTGTTTGTAGTAGATTTGTTTCGTTTGTAGTTCGTCGAAAACAGGTGTGGAGGGTCCAGAATCGTTTGTAGTTGTTTGAAGTGGCTCCGTTTCGTTTTTAGTTCGCCGAAAACAGGTTGGAGGGTCCAGAATTGTCTGTAGTTGTTTGTAGTTTATTCGTTTCTTTGTAGTTCGTCGAAAACAGGCGTGGAGGGTCCAGAATTGTTTGTAGTTGTCTGTAGTAGTTTCTATTCGTTTGTAGTTCGTCCAAAACAGGTATGGGGGATACAGAAGCGTTTGTAGTTGTTTGTAGTAGCTCCGTTTCGTTTGTAGTTCGCCGAAAACAGTGTGGAGGGTCCAGAATTGTTTGTAGTTGTTTGTAGTCGATTTGTTTCGTTTGTAGTTCGTCGAAAACAGGTGTGGAGGATCCAGAATTGTTTGTAGTTGTTTGTAGTAGATTCGTTTCGTTTGTAGTTCGTCGAAAACAGGTGTGGAGGGTCCAGAATTGTTTGTAGTAGATTCGTTTCGTTTGTAGTTCGTCGAAAACAGGTGTGGAGGGTCCAGAATTGTTTGTAGTTGTTTGTAGTAGATTTGTTTCGTTTGTAGTTCGTTGAAAACAGGTGTGGAGGGCCCAGAATTGTTTGTAGTTGTTTGTAGTAGATTCGTTTCGTTTGTAGTTCGTCGAAAACAGGTGTGGAGGGTCCAGAATTGTTTGTAGGTGTCTGTAGTAGTTTCTATTCGTTTGTAGTTCGTCCAAAACAGGTATGCACGATACAGAAGCGTTTGTAGTTGTTTGTAGTAGCTCCGTTTTGTTTGTAGACCGTCGAAAACAGGTGTGGAGGGTCCAGAATTGTTTGTAGTTGTTTGTAGTAGATTCGTTTCGTTTGTAGTTCGTCGAAAACAGGTGTGGAGGGTCCAGAATTGTTTGTAGTTGTTTGTAGTAGATTTGTTTCGTTTGTAGTTCGTCGAAAACAGGTGTGGAGGGTCCAGAATCGTTTGTAGTTGTTTGAAGTGGCTCCGTTTCGTTTTTAGTTCGCCGAAAACAGGTTGGAGGGTCCAGAATTGTTTGTAGTTGTTTGTAGTAGATTCGTTTCTTTGTAGTTCGTCGAAAACAGGCGTGGAGGGTCCAGAATTGTTTGTACCCGTGCAGAAATGTAGTTAAGGCGTTAACCAGGCCCTTTACAGTTTGCCCCGATTCTATTAGGGGCCATGTATGGAAAATTACCCTCAGCCTAACTAGGCTAGTCACGCTTGAAAAATCGGGGCCTATACAAGTCAATTAACATGGCCCTATAAAGGCCTCCTCAAGGAAGGCCTCATTATCTAACAGGGCCCTGGGAAGGCCCTTAACAACGCATCGTATCGTCTTACAGGGGCCTGGAAAGGTCCTCGATAAATACCTGATTGTCCCCATTCTTCCTTCAACCCTTATATCTCCTTATTTATATAGGATAAGAAAACAGTAAAATATTCCAATTATTACATGGTGCCATTTATTGCTGCATATATAATACATGGAGGTATGTCGCACGTGTGTAATATCACGCAATGTTAACGGAAATTATAGTTTCATTAACTAAAACAAATAAAATAATGCATGACGATATTTTGTACTTATAGAATATCTCGCACCGTTAACAAAAAGTATATTTCAGATTATTATTTCAATTAACAATTAAATATAATCTTTCAACATAGGAACTTTATATAGCTGACAAAGTTTTCTCAGAATTTCAAATCACGTTGTCATTGACAATCTTATGACTAATTAACAAAGAAGAACGGAAAATTTCAAAATCGATGAAAATCTTTTAAACGAAAAATAAACTTTGAGAATTTTCATAAACATATTCTCTCTACGCATTAAGTTTCGTAGTAGAAACTACGTAAAGTACGCGTTTCTAACTTCTCCAGCTTGTGATTTACGCATTTTACGCCCTCCATCCCAATCTTTGGCATTCGATAAGCAGGAAGAGAGACGTTGATAAAACGTCTTTTCCGGCAAGACTGTGTCTTGAGGTCCATTGAAGAATTGGGATCAAAGACCTGTTGCTAACTGCGAAAGTGTCAACGTTGGTCGTTTTTTGTATACGATTCCATGACAATGTAACTACGCAGAAGTCACACTTTTTATCGACGAAAACATTCCGAACCTTATAAACATTTTTCAGCGAAAGCTTACACTATTAGATCGAAGAGGCTGATGATGCAACTATCAGAATACACGCGACTACGTGCATCAACGCGCTAGAATCGCAGCGCGCGGGAAAAAGAACATCCTAGCCACGCCGCGCGCGGGAGAGAGAACGCGCTAGCAACGCCGCGCGCAGCAGAAAGAACGCATAGCAACGCCACGCCCGAAAACAATGTACCCGATATATACAAACGAATACGCGCTTATACGAACGTCTTGTACTCCCGGCGGACGAAAATATTTTAGAGGTTAAAATTACTTTCAAGAAAAACTTGAATCCAACGAAGTCTTCATTCTTCCAAATATGGAAGTGTACGAAATATGGAAGTGTACGTTTGAACCGTCGGGACCCGTTAACGTATTTTTTGTATCCATGATTCATGAGTAAAAGATAAATAGGCACATATAATTGTCTATAATTAATAAAAAACATATCACCAAGTTACATTGACAATCGAATAACAGAAGGCGGACCGAAAATATAAATCATCAAATAATAAACACCCTCTACAGGGCCTATCAAGTTGAGTATAAAGTGTCCCTTCATAGGCAACGAAGAGGCACAATATAGGTGACCCTGGTACGGACTCCTCATCTTAGCCTGACAACGCCTTTCAGTGGACATTTTCACTTACATATTTTGTCATGGCAGCCTCTGTTGAACCTTGCAAGGCACTTGAATGGACGCCCTACTATGGCCGCCACATTTATGCCTAAGAAGGCCCTTTATTTTATCGCGGCTGCCCGGACTAATTTCTGCACGGGTAGTTGTTTGGCACAGCATTGCCATGTTGCTACGATTCAGTGTCACGCAAATGAGCAGACGGTAGACTCCAAACATTGAAATTCAACTTATAATTGTAGGAGAACTCTAGGTCATCTTTTCTAAAAGTTTCGCATAGCCGTCATTATTTTATGCTCTTTTCAGTAGTATATTTTTTATATGGGATGAAGTATCCCTCGTAGTCAGAATCTTCGCGTTTTTACAACGCCGTACCCGTATTCCTATAAGGCCCGTGCTAAAATGACCTATCTTTAATAGATAATTCCTAAATAATCATACGGTTAAACCCATTTTTTTATCCATTAAATAAAGGAAAATCTACACTTCCCATCCCATGTAAAAAAACATAGCGTGAAGTTAGTCACACTTAACTGCTCAACTACCTTAACATACCAGAGAGTATTAATATAGATTTCGAACCTATTTCGAGATGAGTAAGCATATTACACTCGTGAAAAAGCTTTTGTCGTCTCTGCTTCGACATCTCTGATAGTGTATTTTATTATATTTGCTTGTTTGCAAATCCGCTCAACGGTTGGTCGATCAACTCGGTCAACATACCCAGTGAACACAGTTGTGTTGCCACAATGTAACGGCAATATAACCGATTGTAACAGGTAATGTTACCAATTTGTTACATGTAAGTTGCATGTAACTTGCAATTTCCGACTCAGCAATATAACATGTTACATAACTTGTTATGTAACCGGTACATAACAGTTACATTGCGGCCAATATTAGCAAGGATCATAACAGTTATATTACTGCAATATTATTACGTTATTACGTTATACCTCAGTAACATTATCGGAATGTTATCGAAGTTAAAATTACATTGTTACGATTATATTACGTAACGACAACGTATTTTTTAAATATAACTGTAATGTCAAAAGGGACGTATAACAACTACATTACCTGCGTATAACCAATAATACGTAACCTGTTACCAGCATGTTATGTACACGCTACGTATTACAAGAGTAACATTGTTTTATTACATGTAACTACCATGTTATATTGCCGTGACAAAACGGGTTCACTGGGTATTGCCTGATCAACGCGGTTTCACAATTAAATCGGTCTCCCCATCAACAAGTCCAATCCTGTTTCTCAACCATCGCGTTCTCTCGGTTAACCTGGTCTCTCGGTCAACGTGGTCTCTATATCCGTTCGATCTCTCGATCGGTTCGTTCTCTCTATTGACGCGGTCTCTCGATCAACTGGATTAAGTCGGTCTCCCCATCAACCCGATCAACGCGGTCCCCCGTTCAAGTCGGATCTCCCCATCAATACGTCCAGCGCTGTCTCTCGATCATCGCGGTCCTTCGATCAACTCAGCATCCTTTTCAACTCGGACAACGTGGTTTCCATATCAGTTCGGTCTTTCAATCCGTTCGTTCTCTCCATTGACGCAATCTTTTTATTAACGTGGTTTATCGATCCTTCAGTTGACTCCATCAACGCGGTCTCTCGATCTGTAGAGACTGAAGCACCATGCCTCCGAGGCCAAAAAATTCTCCGAACGTAATTTATGAAACTTTACAAGGGCTTTGTTTCACCGACGCTGAGGGCAACCTTTTGCCATATACGAATGAGGTTTGGCAAAAAGCGTCTGACTTATTTAACGGTCCAAATACTGCAGCTATGCAAAAGGATTATGTTTATCTTTACTTAAAAAGAAATAGCAATGGAGTTTTCGGTCAGCTCCACGGAGAATCGATCATAGCTACTAAACCCGTCGATACCACTGCCGACACAAGCGCGAAAGACTCGAGTCAAGATTACGATTGGTCAATGGGTAAAACCAATTGTGTGTTACAACCTCTACGCGCCACAATAACTATACCAAAAAGCGAATGGGACAAACTCACCCCACATGTCGTCGAATACAAAGATCGACAATACGAAGTACTCGGCATTGGATGGAGTGACGCGGTCTATGACATATTGTGGAGAGAGTTGCGATTGCCATGCCCTTATTCATTCAAGAATGCGAAGATAAATCGCAATCCGGGCGAGGTGTTTTTAACAATAAAGGGAAGCTGTTCGGAATGCCACGCGAAAATTCATATCTACTGTAATAGTGAACCAACTAAAGATGGCGGGACCTTTAAGGTTTCAACATTCGATTCTCGTGGCATTTCACACGAAAAAAAGCGGCAATTACGGGGTGATCGACGCATATGCATCGGGAAGCAACTACAGGGGAAATCGACATACACTTGGAGGCGTGATGAAGCCAACAGATTAATGACTTTTGGAGACGTAGTACCGGCCAATTTGCCTTCCGAAGAGGTTGCCCGCAAGTCAAAACAAGAGACGAGAGATAAAGAGTTAGGGCTATTTAAAGTAAAATCAGCCTTAGTTTCAGTGTGGGACATGAAATACGGACTGGAGTTTAATGGGTGCATCCACGAGATTGGGCTTGATAAATTTTACGTTATGTATTGGAGTCCGACACAGCTCTTTTTGTATAAAAAGTTTCTGCAGGAAGACGATTTTGCGAGCATCAGCATCGACGCGACTGGTAGCTTGGTGAAGCAGCTACCAAAACCAGACGGTTCTAAGCGAGTCGTATACCTCTACCAAGCCGTCTGCGGATATCGTCGGAAGATACTTCCTCTATTCCAACTGATTTCTGAAAAACACGACACTTGTACATTGGCGTATTGGATTCAAGAGTGGTTGCGTTGTGGGGGCTCGTGTCCGAAACAAGTCGTTACGGATTATTCGCTGGCACTGCTTAACGCGACTTCTCTTGCGTTCAATAACACCGATTTGAAGACGTACATAGAAAATTGTCTTGTCGTCGTTCCGTATTCTTCTTCTGTGCGTATAAATCCACCTCGATGTCTTATCCGCATCGACATCGCACACTTGATCAAGCTCGTAACGCGTTGGAGCTGCTTCAAAAATGAAAATCCCGAAAAAAAGGACTTTTATCTTCGTTGCGTCGGCCTTTTGACTACGTGCACGAGGATCGATGACTTCATTCGATTATGCACGGACGTAGTGACGGTAGCTTTTGCGACCCACGAAGACATCAAAGACAAAGAAAGCCATTGCTTCGCGGCACAGAACAGACTGTTGCAACGCTTGAAGTCATACAATCTTCCAGTAGACGAGGCTAAGCCAAAAATCGAATTCGAATCCAACACAAACGACAGTTTGTTAGAATGCTTTGATGACTTTGAAAAAGAGCCTATGCTAGAGTCGGGCAGCGCGATTGAAAGCATTCTTCAAAAAATCGAGGCGGACAGTAAAAGCGATCTGAACTACGGACGATTAAATCCATATCACTGCTTTGATTTCGGATCGCGACTGTTGAAATTAGTAAAACAATTTGTTTTGTGGACAGCCGTGATGGTGGGCGAAGATCCGCACAACTCGACTCTCGAAGAATTGGAGGACGGAAAAAAAGTGCGGTTTGTTTCTAGTTCGGCTCGTAGCGAGGAATATTTTCGCGAGTTAAAACATCTTGTCTTCAAGAAAGAAAAATCGATCAGGGTAGACAAGTACCTTGTAATCCACCTCAGAAGCTTAAAAGGAACAAACAATTTGTTAAACGCACCAAAGAAAACAATCTAGACTGTTAAACGAACAATCGCGCATTCGACTCCTCTAGCAGCCACCAAGGTTGCGAAAAAATCCGGTCTGTCTGAAGATACGTCTGCTGACATTGACGATCCCATCAAAAACAATATCACAAAAGGAAATATCTCACAAGAGACTATAGAGAATAGGAGCTCCATAAAAGATTTTTCCACCGAGGTTTCAATTCACAATGCAATTGTAACCGAGCCAGAACGAAGATCACCTGAAAATATCCCTTCTCGAACGGCTTTCTTACATGAAACTGAGGATTGGGGTGGTCTCACAAAAAAGACACAACCGATCAAAGGAAGCAGGACAACTAAGCAGAAAAAACGAGGTAAATATCTGACCCCGTGTCCTGATATCGCGATAATACACAAGCGACCCAAATTCAGCCGACGTACTCCCCTCCTCGTAAACGGAAACTCTTTGTGTCCAGCGAAAATTGACAATAGAACGATCGCTGTAAAGAATACGTGTGCATTTGATTCGATCGTGCAAACCATATTAGTTGCATTCCACGATTACCCTTCGTACCACGAGTACATTATCCAGTCGAACATCCCTGTTCATAAATTTGTGCAGAAGTTTTCGCGATTGGGTGCATGTTCGCCAGTGTATGACGAGCGAGGTGCAATAGTAAGCACTATAAAAAAATGTAAAAATGAAGTATTGGATTGCTTTATCAACGTCGCAACATTGATCGAAAAATTCGTTCTCCGCGATGCGCCATCGGTGGAAATAGTTGTCGAATGCAGTGACTGTAAATTTAGGACATTAAACAACATTCCCGTACTCGATGTCGATCCGACACCGATTTTTAAAGCGGGCATGAGAGGCCTTCAGGAAGCCGTAAATACGCAGACCATCTCTTTGGTATCCAGAATCCCAAAGGAGTGCAGCCGATGTAAAAGCGCTGACATTGCCAAAACTGTTTCGGGAGGTAAGCATTTAATAATCAACACCGAGACAGTAGAGATTGATCTGCTCGCGAAAAACCGTGGCTTAGCTAATTGCCGAAAGCAATTTACTCTTCTCGAACTACCAGACAGGTTAGTCTGCGACAATCGCGAATACAGATTAGTTTCAGCAGTAATCTACCTTGGCAGCCATTATTGGGCGTTCATAAAACGGGTATCAGGGAAATGGAAAGAGCACAATGATCTCACATCAACGAAGCGAGCCATTGATGTCAGTTCGAGTGGGCTACTGCAACAACGCAGCATTCACCTGCTGTTTTACGTCGAATCTCCTTCTTACTGAATACCATTAACTTTCTAGACTGTACGACTTTTATGATAGACCCTTTGAAAACGTTTATTACGAATATTTTTTTTTTTTTAAGTTTTACTTTTTTTATTGTGAAGACAAAGTTAAAGTTTTGTTACGAGCTAAGACTCGATCATTGCATTGCATTTTTTAAGGGCAAAGTAAAAGATTTTTCATTTTATTTTTTTCGTTGATCCGCAAATATTGTAGCCGGCGAGTTCCACAACAGGATGGAAATATAGTTATAAGCATGATGTGCAACAAAGTTAATTAAACACGTTAGGAGATAAATGAAAAAATAATAATATGAAAGTTCGCAAAAAAAAACAAGAAAAAAACAAAAAAAAAAAAACAAAAAAAAATGAAACCGGTTTTTCGCCACGTCCACGTCGTCGGTTTTGGGTAAAGCTAAGAGCGGAAATTTATAACTTGTAACTAACTACACACGGATTCAAAGTTATAACTGTTACTGCATTTTAACTGCTAATTAGTTTTCGAGGAAATACAAAAGATTTTGAAGGCAAATCTTCGAGGGTATTAACTTCACGTTAGTTTTTAAGGTACTAGAAACGAAATAAATGGCACTGCAAATCACTACAAACACTTTTGCAGCGGGAGCTCAGGACATTATGACTCCTCGGTAATTTTCGAACAACTTCAAACGGAATTATTGGTACTAAAAACGATTTCAATGTCAAATCTTTGAGTATATTGACTTCATGTTAGTTTTCGAGATACTACGAACGAAACAAATGGGACTACAAACCACTACAAACGATTTTGGAGCTACAGTCCAAGACATTATGACTCCTCGTTAGTTTTTGAGGTACAACAAACGAAATGAATAGGACTACAAACAACTGTAAACAATTCTTGACCCTCCACACCTGTTTTCGACGAACTACAAACGAAACGAATCTACTACAAACAACTACAAACAATTCTGGACCCTCCACACCTGTTTTCGACGAACTACAAACGAAACGAATCTACTACAAACAACTACAAACAATTCTGGACCCTCCACACCTGTTTTCGACGAACTACAAACGAAACAAATCTACTACAAACAACTACAAACAATTCTGGACCCTCCACACCTGTTTTCGGCGAACTACAAACGAAACGGAGCTACTACAAACAACTACAAACGTTTCTGTATCCCCCACACCTGTTTTGGACGAACTACAAACGAATAGAAACTACTACAGACAACTACAAACAATTCTGGACCCTCCACACCTGTTTTCGACGAACTACAAACGAAACGAATCTACTACAAACAACTACAAACAATTCTGGACCCTCCACACCTGTTTTCGACGAACTACAAACAAAACAAATCTACTACAAACAACTACAAACAATTCTGGACCCTCCACACCTGTTTTCGACGAACTACAAACGAAACGGAGCTACTACAAACAACTACAACCGCTTCTGTATCCCCCACACCTGTTTTGGACGAACTACAAACGAAACGAATCTACTACAAACAACTACAAACAATTCTGGACCTTCCACACCTGTTTTCGACGAACTACAAACGAAACAAATCTACTACAAACAACTACAAACAATTCTGGACCCTCCACACCTGTTTTTGGCGAACTACAAACGAAACGGAGCTACTACAAACAACTACAAACGCTTCTGTATCCCCCACACCTGTTTTGGACGAACTACAAACGAATAGAAACTACTACAGACAACTACAAACAATTCTGGACCCTCCACACCTGTTTTCGACGAACTACAAATGAAACGGAGCTACTACAAACAACTACAAACGCTTCTGTATCCCCCACACCTGTTTTGGACGAACTACAAACGAATAGAAACTACTACAGACAACTACAAACAATTCTGGACCCTCCACACCTGTTTTCGAAGAACTACAAACGAATCGAAGCTACTACAATCAACTACAAACGATTCTCTACCGACGAGTCATGCCAAATTTCAGTTCCGCCAAGTTCGGTGGATGGTCATTGTTTGTCGGCTCAGAACTTTTTTTTGGCTAAACTACAAACGAAAATTTTGGTACTACAATCAACTACAAACGATTCTCTACCGACGAGTCATGCCAAATGTCAGTTCCGCCAAGTTCGGTGGATGGTCATTTTTTGACGGCTAAGAACTTTTTTTTGGCTAAACTACAAACGAAAATATTGTTACTACAATCAACTACAAACAAAACTCTATAAGATGAAGTAAAAAAATATACGTTTTTTTAAAATCGGGTGCTAAGTTCACATAGCTTCACCTCCCGACTAGCGCTCGAACCTTCTTAAGTATTATAAACACCACCAACCCGCGCGTAAAAAGAAATTCCAGGAAAGAGTCCGGAATGGAGTCCCGGATGGCATCCGGGATGGTGTCCGGAATGGAATCCGGGCAATCCAGGCGGGAGTACAAAGTATGTTCCCGTATGGACCTTGGGGTTTGATCCGATCCCAAGGTCCATTCTGGAGTCTTCCAGTCTATCGGGACTCCATCGCGGATTCCTTCCGGGACACGGGAAACTCCCCCGGGCTCCATCCTGTATGATCCAGGAGTCTCGGCTCCCCGGCCGCACAGTCCATCCTGTGGTGTCCATTTTGAACTCTCACCTGGACTAAGATAGTATCCGACCTGGACGAACCGGGAGTCTTTAACGTGACACACGAATTAACCTTGTTTTAATATAAATTTTTAAGTACACTTACCGTAATATTTTAATATTTTTTCGCTGTACTTCTTTCCATTGCATATGATGTTGCGTCTGTTGCGTCTTGAGGTATCCGATGCCTTTCGATGATTTAGATCTCGTTCGTTCTGACCCGAAAAATTAGAGCCCACGTCTTGTACTTTAAATTTAACCTTGTTTTAATATAAATTTTTAAGTACACTTATCGTAATATTTTAATATTTTTTCGCTGTACTTCTTTCCATTGCATATGATGTTGCGTCTGTTGCTTCTTCAGGTATCCGATGCCTTTCGATGATTTAGATCTCGTTCGTTCTGACCCGAAAAATTATAACCCACGTCGTGTTCTTTAAATTTATTTGTCGATTTGACCATCTGTCAATGTGTTAATGTGAAAAAATCGAAAAAAACAATCGAACGAGAATCCGCTACTGAATAAACTCAGGCTCGTTATAGCAACGGTTCGCACATTACCCATAACCTCTAAGTGAGAAATAATTAGTAAGTCAGTAAAATGAACGAAACATCCCCATCCGAAGAATCAATGGACGAAGAAGAAGTATTGAGAAATTTAGATGCAGAACCAAAATTAACATTTAAAACCTAAAATTTTTAGAATATCGATAAGCCTAAAAAATTTTTTTTTTAAACTATAATTATATTTGCCTTTCTTCTTTATTTGATGCCTGCCCCGCTGACCAGCAGCACTCGCTTCGCTCGTGCCGCTAATGTCGGGCAGGCATCAATATAAGCAATTTATTTTTTATTTTCTATTTTTCCGTATTTTTGACCGGCTATAAAGAAAAATAGTATACACCACACGGGTAGAAGTTGGAAAGCCCTGAACTGCCCTTGTAGTGTAATATACTATTACTACTTTCCGGAAAACATACTGTACGTATTAAGTTAGTTATATATTTTTGATTATGAAAATCAATGTGAATAAGTTAGGTTCAATTCAAATTTGACATCACACAACACATTTACAGTTAAAAAATAACACACCAAATATATATAACAAATATAACGATTATAACAGGACATCTAATGTTGAAAACATATGGCATATCAAATAGAAAAAATTGATAACTAATGATAACGATTTATTTATTTTTTGACATTATCCCAAAATGGTCTTGGGTAAATAGTGTAATTTAATCGTCAATGATAACGTCATTTATAATAATCTCAAATAATAAATACACATAAACATAAAATAATTTAGTCGAACACATTTACATATTTTCGTCATATGCGCGTAGCATTTAAATTTAATAGATCATATATAATCATTAATAGTATTAGAATAAATCAAATCACATTTCATTGTATCGTTTAAATTTTAAAACCACGTTAATAAAGTTCATGTATACTTATCTTATTTGATGTATGGAGATATAATATTAATAGTTGATTTTGCTACGAAAACCTGGCCAGGTAATCTCCACGATAAGATGGTGAAACTTGGATGTGGTCAGTCTCGACTGACCGACGGGGTACCTCGTACGAGGCTGAGTTCAATTACCCCACTACTGTTGCCAATTCCCAGAATTACAATTATAAGAATCGGTGAATACATCTATTCACCTATTAGTGAAATATCAATCACTACATTATCCCCTTTTGTTTTGGGTCGATAACTTGATTGAGGACCAAATAACTTGATTGTAACCAATGATAAAGGACCGAAAACATTTATTCTATATCTCTCATTCTTTTGACGCTACCCCACTAAGGGTCTTGTCCTACCATAGACTAATTTACAACGACGTACTAATTGAATATAAGTTTCTTCGTACATATACTAAAAGGTATTATTAATTTATAGTTACATACGGTTAAATCGATCATGGCAAAGATTAAGTTCTTATTCTCAACGTTATATTAATAATAAAATATTTTAATGAACTGTGAGCTGCAATTTGTATATTAAAACGTTTCGGGTTTTCGATCGATTTGAATTATAAAACTATTTTCATTCTTCCCAGAAATGGTTGTCAATGTCATACAAAAAAAGAACGAGAGTTCTACGAAGACTCATGTTCGACTTAGAGCTTAAAATTATTTCAATCATAAATCGCGATGTTTTTTATGATTCTTTAATACTCGAACGTGCAGGCGGCGGTATTAAGTATTCGTGTGCTGGACTCGAGCGATTTACTGGGAAATCGGTGGTGGAGGGTTTTTTAGGTTTTTATTGATGCCTCAGATTAGGTTAAAATTTAATTCTGTCATGTGTCTATCGACGAGGGCTTGCTTTCAGCATCATTGGCTGTCTGAGGAGAATTATTGTGAAGGCGGTTTGGTCGAGGAAGTAGGGGATTGTACGAAGTCAACCAGGATACAATGGGGTTACCGGCTACTTGCGCTAGTCCTAACCTGAGATTTTCAATATGAAGATTCCCGGACAAGTTTAATTTTATTGACTCTAAATTCAGACGGTCGGAAGTACTTCTGTATGGAGCTTTAGACTCAACTTTCTGAATAATTTCTTACAAATACTCCGATAACTTAATGCTATGCAAGTAGGAAACAAATATTCTAATTCGGTTTGATTTTACTGAAGTTAAATTCACACAGTTGGAAGTACTTCCATGTGAAGCTCTACACTCAACTTGCAAAATGTTAATGAATTGTTTAATAACGAGATGACACGCCAGCTATTGACGAAAATGATAAAACGGATGAATTTTTGTGTCCCGATCGTCGGACACATCTACGGTGACTCGCGACTGCACGCTTTCGTCCTATTAAGCTCTAATAACAATAGTGTGAGTGTTTCGCGTCACTTTTCTATTATTAATCCATAGTGGTCCTCACACACAGAAGCACATTCAAAAATCATAAGATTCTTCCGTGTTCTGTAGTTGTAATCATAGGACTCTGAAATTTACAATATTAATTGTTTATAATAAGCTCGCGAATCAGTTTATCTGCGCAAAGCTCGATCGTTGTTATACGAGCTGTGAGACCTATTACTGCGGCACAGCTTAAGGCTAAGGGACGGCTCATCTCGTCTGTCAATACAGTCTGCGTGAGTAGGCCTACTCGGTAGTCTTATGTCTGTGTCGCGATCTCTAATCTGGTGTGAACTAATCACAGATGTGGGCTTGGTTTTTGGAGGTCAGCAGTCACTCGTCCCGTGCCCACAGTTAGCGCTCTGAGAAGAGCACAAACTAATGGCACCAACTGTACTGGCGATTGTGTGTACCGGGAGGCTTCGTAGCGTAACGCACCGGTGTGCTCAGGGTTCGCAGATTGCACGCCCACACCTAACTTTGCGAACCTTGTATTAAGCACGATTCCCACAGGGTTTCAAATATGCGTGAGAAGCACGCACACTTGTATTCGTATTATCTGCCAACTGAGAACTGAGCGTACACCGAACTATCTGTGAGAATTATTGCAAGCCAATGCGCAGTGCTCGGAGTACAATAATTCCTATTTTTATTTTTAAGCTTCGAGACGTATTGCCACAGCGCTGTGTGTGGCGGTCCGAACACGAACAAGTGGAACTAATGCAAACGTATTATGCCGGCCTACGCGCTGTGCGAGGGAGACAGTAATACGCTGAATTTCCTAAATGTACTCTCAGACTCGATAGCAAGAACACGATGTCAGGGGACCGAGTCTCTTGAGTACCACTATCTGGATATTATGTTATAATTGTTTCATAAAACAAAACGAAAATTTGACTGTGCTGAGAAGCAGCAGTCCGTGACTTGAGCTTATGAGTTTTTTGAAAAGAAGAGTCTCGAGCCGTCCGCGGTCGTCGCTTTTATATCCGATCGACGATGGCTAGACGGGGCGGTGGAACGGTATAGTTCCGTGGCCCTCCGCGAGGGTGGAATCGGCGTTGGTGGCGGTCACGTGACTATCGCGTGAGGTGGATTGCGTTACGAGCGCCGACCACGTTTTCGATTTCTCGAAATTTGGTGGAGGTTTATGGAAGGTTGAATCTTGTACTCCCGTGCTATGTCCCCTGCCTTTGTAGGTTTAAACTGCTATTTTGTTTAAATAACAATTTGTTGTTGTTCTGTACTGTCAAAGTCAATGCCACTTTTTTTTATTTAAAAAATTTGATTTGAAACGAATTTAGCGATCGCTGAATTTGTCTTAAAATCGGTAATAATGTCACCGAAAAAAGTACATGGTTCCATTGAAGCAACGAGAGTTTTTTAGCCTCGATAATATCTTGGTGACTCCAATAGATTTCTTCTGGAAGGGAATCTTGGAAATCAGTCGCCAAAAAACGTGCAAATATAAAGCACTAAACCTGATTACATCATAAAGCTTATCACCTAGAAAAAGTTACGTTTTTCCAAAGATTTCAGATAAGTTTCGAAACATAAGTCGCAATATCAGGACACTGGGGAAAGGTACGAAGGTCGTTTTAGTCTCAAGTAGTTCAAACGAAACATTTTTAACTGCAGTATCTCATTATACCTAACAGAAGATTCAAAGCAAGATTATTTAATCGAAATAACATATTAATCTTAAAAAAGTGCCCAAAATGAGTTGCTTCGAGAAAGAGATACTGCGGCAGCGTTTTGTCGGTCGGTAATCAAGAGGGGTAAATGTACTTGTCTCAAAACACTGGTGCGTCTCTTGATTTCTTTATCGTTTATCATTAAGTGATATACCCCCGAAAAACGCTAATTGAGAAATCGTGTGTTCTGTTAACACTAACACCAACCGGTCTTATTCCGTACCGCATTATTCGCAGTTTCTGTAATTCTTTTCGCGTTCTCCTGTCCCTTTGTTTCGAAAACTGGCGCTTTAGACTTTGCTGATGATCATGAATGAAACTGCAACGTTGCACCTCTCGGGGATAGATGTTTACGATGAACTTCGCGCACACTGCCATGTCATGGATGGAAATTCCTTCTCAGAAATCGCCACTACATTCTCCAGAACTTCAGCCAAAATTCCCTTAAAAACATGCATGCAGAGTTTTTTTAAAAAGATCAGCCACATTTGGACGTTCGATGTCCTCCCGTCCTTACTTCAATGAACTATATATGGGTGCTAGTTGCTGGCACGCCAAGTTTCTTAAAGAGCATTTCAGTTCACTAATAGATTGGATTTACAATATATCTAAAAAGAGTTTTCTTTTAGCAACTGATTTTTAGTTGTTGTAGGATGACCACAACTCTTTTTTACTTGGCGTTCGACTTTCGTTTTGAAATTACATTTCTGGGAAGATATTTATCGTTCGTCGGGGCGTGCAAACGCATTGCGCGCGCGCAATTGTTCGTCTTCCTCGCTCTCATTCTCGCTTATATCCACCCCCGGCGTAGCTGGTATCCCCATCTTTTATGGTATATCTATACATTGACGGAGGGTTGAGATACGTGCGCGCCGACTTTCCACGTCCAGTGCAACGCGCGACCTCAAGGCGGCGGGACCACGCCGCCCACGGCTCCTCACATATTTACCAAATATCCTACAAAGACAATTCGTGAAAAGCTCGTCCAACCCCTTTTTGCTTTACTTTGGAAATTTTGCTACGCGGTTTTTCGTTTTTCCGGAAATTAAATAACAAGAGGCCCGAAGTTTTTTAAAATTAAAGCGAAACAGACGACGCCAGTGCAGATAAGTTGAACGACGAAATTAATGAAAAAGGTGAGCAGAAGAATAATAAAAACAGGAACTACATGTGAAGGTGGGAAGAATTTTGGGCTACAATAAATTTCAAAAGCATCTAAACAAAAACGGCGAAGAACATGTACTCCGAAATACACTCGAAAATTGCACGTCTCAGCTCAGCGACGTAGCCGATATATTTCCGAACAACACATTTTCACGAGCCACATTAGAGAGCATTCTACTTCGCATGGTCCAACGATGAGATCGAAGCTGCTGAAGAAATAAGTGTGTGCACAGGAGATTGCCGGACAGATTATTGGCTGAACATTCACTGCTCAATCATGGCTCGACAATTTCGTCTTATTAATAATATCTTCTGAAAATAATTACGAGCGAGCAACAGAGGATAACATCGAGGTAAGGCCGATGAAGCAGACTTTCATCAAATCATTTTTAACAAAATTTAAATAAAAGTGAATCGATTGATTGAATATGACAAGACATACGTTGCTTGTAGTAGTTGAAGTCTTTCATACTAACGAGTGAAATTGAACAATTAGTTAGAAGTATTTGTCATAACCAAATATATCCCATAGTTCAGGAGAAACTTAGAAAGTCTATCAAGTGTATTTAAAAAATAACACGTGTCGTCGAGAAGGTGGCAATATGTATATATTAAAGAGCATACCATATATGGCATGCAAGCGCAGGTGTCAACACTTCGATGAGCAGACAAAACGTCAACGGCGGGTAAAAAACGCTTGATGCTGTACTACAGCTGGGTTAATAGATTTGAGTGCTTCATGGAATCGAAACAAAATACGAATCAATAGGTTGCAAATCGAAAAAACAACAAAAACAAAATCGATTGCTATGCTTAGTTAAAAGTTACCGAACACGCATGTCAAATTATAGTATACATAATGCAGTATAACGAATTTGATAACAAAATAAACTCTGTAACTGAAGCGAAACTTAAAAAATCAATTATTCATATTCATGAGAGTAGCGTGGGTATCATTAGGCGATAATATGTAGATATTTCCGTTAGGTAAAAGACTATGTGAATAGGAGTAGGAAATGTCTTTATGCAGCTGGTTCGATGATGACAAAAATCGAAAATTCGATTCAGTAATTAAAATCTTTCGAGTGTACATGTCTTATGTTAGAAATTAATGTCATTATTTTTCTAATAAAGATTATTCTACACAACAGCGAAGCAATTTGGAAAGTCAATTATTAGTTTTTGAAAGAATTACGTGGGCCATCATATTACTACTTGTAGTTCGATTAGGAAGAAGGTGATTGGGTTGGAGGAATGCTCGATCCTTTTGTACAGTAAGTCCGATAATTTCGGTGGTGTTAATTAAAAAGCCTATACTGTGTGTATGAACAAGTAAGGATATGATCGACAAAGCTGTCACCTCGAGTCACCCTCCATAAACCACCAACGTCATCGATGATTCATGTTCGCACAGTATAAACCATTCTCACCGAGCATAAATTTGTTATTATCATAGCAAAGCACTATTGCTCGATCGAAGTCTCAATCCTTTTTCTGTCTCTCTCTCTCTCTTTCCTGCTTTTTCTACATACACGCCAGTTCGCGATGTAGGCAGCGATGTGAAACGCAGTTATACCCACTCAATCAGGCGGTAGATGACACAGATACTACACAAGCAGGGTAGTCACAAAACATATATAAGCTGAGGCCATCTCGTCGAGTCTCGCGTGTAAGCCATTGTGGATTATTACGATATTCGACTCGGCCGGAATAGCGTTTGTGAGTCCCCTTCATGGGACCTCCAAAAACCCATTTCTAGGTACGTATCATATTAATTTATCGGTTACGGTTATCAAAGAAATTATCCTTGTACACCTTCAGCCGGTAAAATCAGCTCTCGGATATCTCATCACATATGTGTGTCTGTTGTCTTCATAGTCGGCCGGAAATGTTCTTGGAGCTCGCAAAATATTTGCAGTATACTCTCTAACTTTCGTAAAAGTTCGCCGATATGGCTAAATAGTTCTTTATATCTAGAGAGACATTAAATGCTGTTTGGTATTGATTTTCGACAAAATCGGTAAAGCGGTTCGGATTTTATAGAATTTTGAATTTTCGTAAAAAATCAATATTTTGCTATAAATCGCGTCGAATTTCAGCAAATTAACTGAAATGTTCTATAAACAAAAAATAACATACAGTCCTACTGTGTACCAAATTTGGCGATGATCGGTAAAGTCGTTCAAATATTACACCATTTTGAATATTTGAAAAAATAGCGATTTTCGCTATATCCTTCGCGGAAGTTACTAAAGTAAAACAAAAGTTTGTGCCTAATAAAAATAAGATGTGCTGGTGATTTATTCATTTATTCAAAACAACGATGCGAAGTAGAACTTTGCACATTGCTTCCTCATTAAATTTTGCTTTTGACAAAGCTTCCTCTATGAGGAAGCCAAAATCAGTTACAATACTTCCTCGTAGAGGTGGCTATGTAAAGAGCAAAATTTAATGAGGAAGCAATGTGCAAAGTTCTACTTTGCATCCTTGTTATAGCTTGTGAACGATAAACAGCTCCCTATTTTTCCATTCTTAAGGGGAGGTTCTTCTATAATTGACCGACAAATTACACCAAGTTCAGGAATTAATTGTGGATGAACAACAAGACGTAATAAGGTGGTTTTTTTAAACTTTAATTTATGCTTGAATTGTAAGAACCAATTTTTTTATTTTTCAAAATGACGTCCAAGATGACGGCTGATACATGAAGTGCCCTCCGGTTCCATACAAAACTGCGTGCATTCCTCACTCGTCGATTTTTAATCTAGAACCATGAAACAAGTTTCATTTTGAAACTGAATAAGTATAGAATAGAATGAACCTAAGAAATTGAAATATGACAAAATGGCGAACGTGCGAGTGAAAAAAAAAACATCCAAAAAACGAACTTTCAAGTTCACATGTCCGCCATTTTTCAATTTTTCAATATTTTTTCGATTTCTTAGGTTTATTCTATTCTGGATTTATTCAGTTATAAAATAAAACTTGTTTCATGATTCTAGATTCAAAATTGACGAGTGAGGAATGCACGCAGTTTTACATGGAACCGGAGGGCACTTCATGTATCAGCCGCCATCTTGGACGCCATTTCGTATAAATTGAAAAAAAAAAAAAAAAAATTTTATTACAATTGAAGCATCAATAAAGGTTTTAAAAAAACCACCATATTACGTCTTGTTGTTCATCCACAATTAATTCCTGAACTTAGTGTAGTTTTCAGTCAATTATGGAGGAACCTCCTCTTATTCCAATTTGATCATTCAAACCATCGTGTGTGATAGATGCATTAGAACGCTTTGAATGAAAGAAATCGCATTGACTACAGTCGTATATGCTTCGAAACTTCATACTTTAGGGCATTTTTAATTATTGAACTTGATTATGAACTGAAAGTATCAACAAAACGACTGACTGACGCCGTCAAATTTTTCATGGCCATATAACCGACTGATCGTTCGAGATACATACATTTTTCCTTATGTTGAAATTGGACTCTCGGACAATTGTTAAGTCACTGATCACGAATCCAGGCATAACATTCGGAAAATCAAAATAACGATTGTAATATGGCGGATAAGAATCCAAGAGGTAAATTAATTTGGATGAAATTTGGAAGTTGGACGTTCTTGAGATCACTGATTACAGATGTGAACGGAACATTCCCAAATTTAGAATATGAATGCGATATCGCGGACTGAAATACACATTGAGTTCGACGAGAAAGCGCCGTGTAGCAAACTTTGAACACATACAGCTCGTTTTGGCATTTTTACTACTAAACCATGCATGGTTCATTTCGCAGATGGCATTTCCTGTGTAACAAGAAATTAAGGCAGAGTGTAATCGAGGATGACTCAGCTAGTGTAATGGCAAACGATAAATTTGTATATGACCTGCCAGTGAATTGCGACCTACAGTATACTGTCCATGAAGCAGTTTCCGGTAAAGCATTCTCTGCAGATCCGACAATATTCATTGCACCTTGAAATGTTCCCAGCATTGGACTAAAACTTCGAAAGGGTCGGAGATGCCCACTAGCTACTTTCGATATAGAGCATAGAGATAGCAACACTATGGAGCAAAGTAAGCCCGAATTCCCATCACTAACCACAGCTCGATATTTCTTTGTCCTATCTCTGATATCGGATATTCCTGAGTTCCCCTGCCACTCTTTGATCATATGACTATTTTGCCAAGTCTCATTATTGTTGCATGAGAATCGATAATGGTCACCATAATTCATATCACGTGGAGTGTATTTCCGTATCAAACTTCATAGTGCGGATGACTGTGCTATTCTAGTAAGCTTTGTTTGTTAGGCCTGACAGAATAGAAGATAAAATCGAACGAATTTTAAGAGGTCCGATATCCTTGAATTGTTGTATATATTGTAATATGAATTTTACCTAATGCAGAAAAACCCAGCTATAACCTGAAATTGTCGTATTGCTTGTCTTACTTATTTTTAGTTCGCAAAAAACAGGGCGTCAAGCGCTTTTGCGCCAGAACAGAAACAATGTGACACAATGACAACTACCAGCCCAGGCTTGGCCGCAGCTTCAATCGTAGAGGGGGGGGGGGGGGGGGGGGGGGGGGGTTAAGACTTCCGAGAGTTCACGTCAATAAACGAATAATCAGTCACTAAATAAATAAATACAACAAAAAAGGTAATGGCAGAGCTCACAAGGTTTTCGATTTATTCAAGAAATTTATAATTGGTTTCAGTAAAAAAAAATCACAGGAAAGCAATTAATAGTGAAAAATGTCCACGTAAAATCTTTTATTCAGTGGCCATATTCCAACCATTAAATTAATAGAAAAATCAACAATTTCAACTTAAGTTCCGGCAAAGTAACGACCGCAAGCTCACAAACAAACTCTGTCAACTAAACAATTTACAAGGACTGTGAGGGGCGTGTAAACGTGACAAACGACTCGGCGAATAAAATTATTTACATAGCAAATTTTTACACGCAATATGGCCTTGATTATAACCCCTCACGTCAAACCCCAAAAGAACGCTAATAACGGCACTAACCAAGGGCACACACACGAACTACACACACTTCAAGTTATGGCTTTTTGCGCGAAGTCTGCTCAAGGGTAATTCGCACACAGGTGTGATTCCATTTAATAAATTTAAAACGGAAAATAAATTAATAAAAGTACGAACCCCTTTTGCCTTATGCGAAGAACTCTTCTACATTTCGAGAAATAACCGATGTAAAATTATACGGCGCAGGACCTATCCAAAATCCGTAAAGTCCGTGAAATATCCCTAATATTTTCAACGATTTATATTTTCGAGACGGAGAGACGAACACGAACGACAAGACCAGACTCTATTATACAATTTTCACTCGCGAATAAATGGATCGACAAATACGATTTGAGAGACCAAAATAGAAATAATAAATAAATATATGGAACTCACCAGGACGAGCGAAGGCCAACAAGTTGCTCCTCCGACAATTTTTCTCAACAGAGGTACGACGGGTTACTTCTTCGGTATCATGGTTAATATTTGGCAACACGTCCTCGGTTTAACACGTCAACGCAAAAGCCTCGAAAGATCGCGATCGATCTTCTTCGCAAATTTTGCTCCTCACCAAGCGATTTCCGGAAATGCCCTAATTGGGGGTAAGGGCTAGAGCGCTTGCACGCACTTTGGCAACTGGCGCTTCGCTAGGCGATTTCACAAATTAGCATAACGGTTATTAGCGCCTATCAAAGTCCGGCAGTTGACTGTGCTACCGACCATACGCTAGGTCCTTCCAAACGATAGAATTCGGAAAGTATACGATGTGGTTTTTCGATGCGGGCAGTACCTCGTTTCCGCAGATCCCAACTGAACACAGACCCAACTTCATACAGGCAACTAACCACGAAATTAATCGATCAACACCCGTTCGACACAGTGAAACTCGACATGCGCCATAATGAACGATAAAGCAGATTTTCTGTATGTATTGTCTCTACCTAGTGTTAGATGACGTTGTTTGCGTCACAAACATGTAAATTTGATTTCAATACAGCAAAATACACTCGTGAAGATGGCGGACAATCAGGATCAGAACTTATTCTACTTAGAATAATGTTGTACATCATCTTCACGAAGGTATTTCGCTGTAGTGAAATCAGATTTACATTTTTGTGACGCAAACAACTCCATCTATCGCTAGTTAGGAGCATTACTTACAGCAAATCTGCTTTAGCGTTCAATATGGCGCGTGTCGAGTTACGCGGTGTTCAATTGCGCCAAACCTCGTTTACCAATCGACCAACGTGTGTCGAAGTCGGACGTGTCGAGTTGAGCCACGCTACAATCTCGCCGTGTCGAATTGCTGCATCGAATTGGTGATGTGTGAGCGATGGTATGGTTCGGCCGTGTGAAAATGATCGGCGGAGAGTTTAAATGTATCGAGTTGCACTACGGTTCATTTGCGCGGTGGTAGATTTTTGTTGTGTAAAGTTGGGACACGGATGAATTTTACTGTGTGGAATTCCGCTCTGTCGAGTTAGTGATGTCATGATTCACTGTGTTGAACTGCTATCGGTCGAGTTTAGTTCGTGTTTAGTTGCCTGTGTGGAGTTGGGTCTGTGTTGAGTTGGGATCTGTGGAATCGAGATAGTGCCTACGATGCACATGTTTGTTAATCCTTAGAGGGCAATCCCCGAAATTGAGTTATTATAAGGGTTTTTGGGGTCGCTGATCACGAATCTGGATTCAGAATTGCAAAATTCAAGATGGCGGATCCAATATGGCTGCGTTTTTTTGCTAATTTTGCTAGTTTCTATTCAATATACATAAATTGGCAGACATGGGGGTTTTTAGGGTCGCTGAAAACGATTCTGGAATCAGAGTGGCAAAATTCGTCGTACTTGGCGCGTTTTCAAAGTGCAGTGAAATCTCTAACAACAGAATGTCAATGTTAAAATATAATATATATATGTTAAAATATAAAATATACGACAATACGATAGTACGACGGTGAAATTTTTTTTTTTCAATCGTATTCATTAATTGATTATGTAATTTTATCTCGAGTTGTCATTACTTTTACTTTTGTTAAAAATTTAATTTTTTTAACGTCGAACACAATTTTGTTTTTTTCATAAAAAAAAATATATATATAGTGTGGGGCACTAACTGTTGCCACCTTGAATCACATAAAAAACACATATAAAAATAATTATGTTTATGTCTCTTTTTAACCTTCAATGACCTTAAATGACTTTTAATGACCTTGACTCTCAGATGTTTTTTATAGGTTTGAGGTGCTCTACAAAATAGTCGGAAAAAAAATGTATCATTCTATTTAAAAAAATGGAGGTGACCTTCACTGTTCGTCAGCGCCTCCACGGAAATTGAAAAAAATGGTCGCATTTGATGACCCCTTTCGTACCGTATAACTTTTGTTTAGAACATTTTTTTATGACGCCGATAATTACAGAGATATTCAAGGTGGCAACAGTTAGTGCCCCACCCTGTATATATATCATGTCGATATATATGTAAATTCTTGTTTACTTTTAATTTCATAGTTATTAATATGAGAATTATTATATTTTATCAAATGCGATTTCCTACCATTTTAATAACAGTTATGAAAGTTATATATCTGTATATGTACATTATGACAGGATGTTCTTGACAATGTATGCTGCCGATGTTTTCTGGTCGTTTCACAACTTTTTGTACAAAATACATAGTATACCATTTATTTCAATTTTTTGATACACTGTTTTTTGGTTTATATAGAATGACATAACATAAATGTACTTGTCTCAATTTTTTTACCCGTAAAGGTTTTTTTGGGGGATTTCACAACTTTTTGTACAAAATACATAGTGTACCATTCGTTTCATATTTCTGACACTGGTTTTTTGGGGTTTTAGTATTAAGGGAAAGGAGTCAGGTCTAAATAGCTGAATTAAAAAATTCAATATCATCCATATTCTAGTGTATATAAAAATGATCAATGAACTAGATTGTTGAAATTTCATCAAGGGTTTTTTTCCTTTGGGCAGAATTTATCTTAAACGTCACATAGCTTAAGTGCAGTTTTCAATTTTATATCTCAATGCATGATGCTGACTAAACTGCTCAGTTAATTTGCCTCGATGAGGTCTCTCTTCCTTTTCTATGAGAAAGCACACTGTCTAAGCGGAGCAAACTATTTTGTTACATTCTCAAAGCTGATTTACTCGTCTACTTAATAAACAACCATTACAGTTTTTCTATTATACTAATGCAGTTCACAAAATACTATCTTCAACTTATGTTGGTTCTCCTTAGCCACTGTATCCTCTCATGGCTAAGGAAATGAGATGTCTCAGAGCCATATAAACGAATTAGTTTAGTGAGCATCATGCGCAGAATGACAAAAATTAAAACATTTCTTGCATTCACTGACATTCTTCCTTTCGCTGATATCCTTCAATTTTCTGAAATCTCTTTTATTGTTCTTTGTTGTGCAAAAAAAAACAAAGGTTTTCGTGTTAATGATTCAGCGAAGTTGCTGAAATTTTTTATTATGGATAAAAATATCGGCACAGTATGGATTCATACACCTAAGAATCGCTGCCATGAAATTTTGCCCCCTCAACGAATTGATTGGAGATATTCTTTGAACAGCATGGGTTATTGATTACAAAAAGCTGATGAAGCTATTTCCATATGCCCCAGCTGTTCGATAAAAAATCTTGAAATAAATTCTTGAAATATATGAATTTACACTGCGCTGACATTTGTATCAAGTTCTTAAAAATAGCAGTGAGTTCTATACCGCGTTGACATTTGTATTAATATATACTACACTGACATTTGTACAAAGTTTTAAAAAATGTCAGTAAGTTGGCTCCAATATTCACTCTAATAATTTTATTTTTCAGCACGATCAAAAAATTTTTAATTGAAAAGGATTTCACAGGAAGCAAAAAAACGCGAATTTGAATTTAAAATATTTATTGAAAGAAAAACACGCAAAATATGTACATATTTTTATACATTTTAGATTCACTAATAATGACACTTATACAGGTTATAAGATTAAGACAATTTTTATTATCTATTTTTTTTATTTATCTATTTCTCGAATGGGAAATTAGATTTAATAGTGCGAAATAGACACGAAACACTAATCACACAAGCAAAAATATATTACATTCACGAAATATCACGAAATAATTATATTTAACTTCCACTGGACGATATATATATATATACCAATTTCTTTTGGACGTATTATATTAGGTTGGGGAAAAAGAAATCCATTATTTTTTCGGTAGATGGCTGTACTGATAGATTTCTCGTAAAGTATCGATCAAACAATTTCAGATTTATGCTCGTTGGAAAGGTGACATTTCGCAGTAAAAAAATTCTTTTGCTGTTTTTTGTTTGGTGCATTCAGTTGTGAGTTACAGGGTGTTAGAAATGGAAGTGAACAAAGAGAAAATTCGGTACATTTTAGTTTTTCTTTGACAAAGGCGAAAATGCAAGCATTTCATTTTCGCTGACCACACGTGGCGAGCGTTATCAACATCTTTAGGCCGTCAAACTGTCCCCAAAATCCTCACTCAAATTCCAATTCACTCTTTGTTATTTTCTCTACTATTTCAATTATCACTCTTGAATCAATTGTCAATCAAGAGACATGGAATGAAAACGCATTATTGAAAACTCAAAAGCCTAACTTTTGAATATAAAACTAATTTCAAGTATTTAGTAATTATCGCAAAATGCGATAAATAAAAAGTTCTTTTCCTAGTAAATCAATTTATTCACAGTGGTAAATTTGGTTTTTCAAATAAAGAAGATACGCATGATATAATTCCAAATTTGAATTTAAACTCTTCATGGAACAAGAATTTCTAATAAATATATTCCAACGTTCTATTACCTCGTGACGTAACAATAAGTATTTATAGATAAAAAATGTACTATTATTGCCACGAATTGATGAAGAATAATCTATCCGTCCAATTTATTTCAAGTTTAGACAGAACATTACATCCATGTTTATCATCGAACCAAATGATTGTTTGATATGTTTATTTTGTTGTTAAAAAGAACTGTTATTTCTCATTTCATCAAACACTTTTCCTTCAAGTTTGTCATCGCGATTTTTTCGCGATTTTTCGCTTTTCGCGAAAAAAGATAATTTAGGGGTAGTTCACCGCCACAAGAGAGAATTTATTGATTCTTTTCGGGTGAACTTTTCATTACTCGTGATGGGAAACATCTTAGTTTTTGTTTCATTGAAATCGGTCGATCCTTTCTAGGTGAAACTGTATTATCACTACTCTAAATGCTGAACTTTAGGGTTTTATTTAACCCCCTCAACCCGTTTTTCCGCAGATAAAAAAAATGTGTTTCGTAGTTTTTCAAGGGCTACAACATAGTTGAGTTTCATTGAAATGGGAGAGGGACACTTAAGAGACGTTCCTTGTGAGTTAAGGAATTAATTGTGGATGAACAACAAAACGTAATAAGCTGGTTTTTTTTAATCCTTGTTTATGCTTCAATTGTAATTTTACAAAATGATTTTTTTTCAACATGGCGTCCAAGATGACGGCTGACACATGAAGGGCCATCCGGTTCCATGCAAAACTCCTCACTCGTTAATTTTCAATCTAGAATCATGAAACAAGTTTGATTTTAAAACTGAATAAGTACAGAATAGAATGGACCTAAGAAATCGAAAAAATATTGAAAAATGACAAAATGGCGGACATGTGAGTTAAAAAAAAAATCCAAAAAACGAACTTTCAAGTTCACATGTCCGCCAAGTATACTTGCGTCAAGTAACAGTGAAAGATTTTCCAATTTCGGATTTTTATTGAAGGCGATCGCATTCTGCCTTTTATACCAGATTTCGGTTCTAGTTGGGTGGTATTCGTGATTCGGGTCGTCATTTATTGAAAAAATATAATAAAAAGTAGCCATAATCTCTGTTTTCATATTTTTTCTACTATTTACATTTCTTTGAATGCTCAAATCATAATATTTTGTGTATTCTTTTACAACTTTATCCATCAACTTGCCTCTTCCGGAAAGCTTTTTTTCTTTTCTCACGGTTCAGAGTCTGGTGCTCATTTTCTTTTCTACGTGACCAATACATTCGCTTTTCATAACTGTCAACTCGTCACCACAAGGATTTAGTTTCAGTATGGCCTTGAAAGTTTTGGAATCCCCATTACCTATATAATTGCCATACTTTGCGCCGAATTTTTCTTTCGATCTGCATACCATTTCTTTCATAGAATCAATCTCCATTTCGCCCACGGAGCCCTCGTGGTTTTTCATGCAAATTTCTTTATGATCTTTGAACCATTCCTCATATTCTTTAGTATGAGTCTTATTTTTCCAGAGAGTAAAGGTGTAACTGCTTTTTACAACCAAATCAATCACTTTACCAGAGTGATAGGCGATGAGCGTGGTAACACCATACAGTGATTTGAACCCACGATTTTTCTATGTGCCGTCACCAGAGACTTTGAGACTTTTTTTTCCGCTCTTTCACGCTCGATATTTTTTTCACCTTTTCTTCAACAGCATTCTGTGATGAATAATCGAATAACGACTTAGCAGCTACATAAATATGCTCGATGATTTTAGTGTAGCTGCTTTGACTGAGTCCAGCGCACAGGTCCATGAGATTGCAAAAGGTATTGATTCCTTGTCTTGCGACCCCCTAAAGTATAATGACTAACACAAGCCTTCAATTAATTTTGTACCCATTATGAATCGAAGATCCTGAAGGAATTTCTCGATTACCGTGCACCGACCCGTAACGACAATTGTGAAACCCGAGCCTTTATGCCCTGACTCTACAAAACTTATTCTTTGCTTGCATATATAGAAGAAATTGAAATGTCTGATAGGGCCGTAAAAACTGTTAAAAACTCAATTATTCATGCGTGCAAAGGATTTGTATGGATATCCTCTGTATATCCAGACTTCATTTTTTTAGCACTTGCGCTTTCACCGCTATTTGTACTCGGCCCGAAACTCTACCCACTCACGTCAGTGAATTGATTTCCTTGAAATCGTTTTTTTTTTGCACATTTCCGAGCTATGTTATCTTGAGCCCCTTTCGGATAGTTCGGCATTTTAGTTTGGAAAATTCAACCGCTCACAACGAACTTTCGAGCTAAACTGATCCTATTGCTCGGGCAACGTTTCATTCCGCATACCCACAGTTTCAAGGTTAATGTCATTCACGTGAAAAAAAGGGGGAGATATTTGGTATCAATTTTACTTTTTTCCCGTCGTCATATAATGTACTGCTCAAATTCACAGGATGCTATTTTTATTGGGGGCTTAGGATAATAATTATAGCATCCACGATTCTAATAAATTAAGCGACAAAATAGAGAGAGTTTTCTTCAAGGAAGGTTGGACGGCCTAATATTGATTCGCCAATTGTTGCTTCATCGATATGAGACCAATGCTCGGTTGACTTATGAATTGCTAATTGTTGGTTTCTCGATATGAGACCAATGCTTGGCCGAATATTGATCTGCCGATCGTTGGTATGTTTATATGAGACCCGTTTGAATTCGACATTTCTTACGAAATCACCTTACGATATTGATTACCGTATATCATCTTGCGCATCATTCCCTGCTACTGTTATCGTGAATTAAATTATTATGGAATTACAATATAAGGTATACATATAGTCGGTTTGTTCTAGTGGTTAGCGTTCCTGGTTAAGCAGTTAGATAAATAGGTAGGTTCCGTAAATCTTGGATTCCAATCTCGCGTACATCAATTTGCGAACAGTGTGACGAAAAACCATACCTGAAGATAATTTACTTTTTTTGCAATTCGAATCGAATAATACAGTTAATATTTCTTCATTATGCCCTGAAATTAATAATCAATTATCATATTATTTATAACGAACGTATATCCAGTCTTTCGAAATGAGAAAGGTCTCGCAGCGCAGCCCCATGTAAGACAGTACAATAGGTCCAATATTGGGTCCGGGTCGGTGGCCATTTTCCCGATAACGGCTCAGTAACAGCAACCATAACTGGCCCACTCATGGTTTAAAGTCGGATGATAACTTCGGCCCATTACTGGGGGCTAATGAGGCCCACGAATGGTAATAAACACGGCCAGTATTGGGCAAGTAATATGGCAGGAAATATTCGGTATCATCAATTTAGTAATTAAATATCCATTTAAAAAATAAATATTTCCTAACGGACTGCCTCCTATAATTTTAATAATGCTATTTAATTATTATTGAAGAAAGAAAATCGAAATCGCCGACGGATACCGGACCCAAAAATTTATCGGCCCCAATTTTGAAAATATCATTGAAACAATTGTAACAAATAAAACAATTTTTGTACTTATGATTATTTTATATAAATGCATTCTTGACAAGTAAATACATATAACGCATTATGCGAATGTGATATTTATTTATTGAGAACGGAAGGAATTGTTGAACCACTCTTATTTCAAGAGCAACTATTGATAACCACGATAAAATAATTATAAGCATTATTTTACAGTTTTATTGGAGCGAAATTCACATCCCAAAAAAAAGTTTACTAGTAAAATTTGCATTTTTTGTTCAAAAACATAAAAACAACTATTGCCCAAACAGATTTTTGACTCAATCTGATCTCGGATTCGATAAGAGCGGTTCTGAAGATGTTAAAAAAGATGCTTGCAATAATTATAAATAATTTTTTCGATTAAATATATTAGGCCATATCTGGCGATGAATTCTGGCCAATTCAGGCATTAAATTGTGAAAAAACTTCCATAGCCCGATGGAGAGTAGGATGAAGAACGTTCCCCTTCAATTTTAAAACAATCGCTCAAAAACTGTTCCCTGGAAAGTGTCCACCGTTTTGAAAAAACTCGGTTTGAAAAAAAAAAAAAAAACGCGTTTAAAGTTTGAAGTGTAGCAATTTCATATAAACAGTGTACTTACAACTAATCGACGATGCCAGGTCCATAAAGTATGCCTTCAACTTTGTCATAGTGCTCGATTTCCTCCATTATTTTCTGTCGAGCTGTGCGAGCCCCTTTTGCTGTGAATGAAGCTTTGACGGTTTACGAACGCGAACGCCGCGGCTACTGGTCAAATTGGCAGCTTGCAGAAGCGAAACGATATAGCTGTAGGAACTGAACGATGGCTAACTTCCAGCGATCGAAAAAATGTTGAGGTTACGAAGGATAGCTAGCGTCACGATCGAGCTGCGCGAGTCTTGCCGGTCGTTGCCACCCACGTTTCTAGCGTACGCGCATCGCTCTTCCAATTGAGCGTGTAGCTCCTGCACCGGCGCGTATTGCTCCCACAGCTATACTGGAATTCTTACAGCACCCGACTAACATAATTTCTCCAGTAACTAAAGCATACGGTTCTGAGTACTCTCTCGTATAGATATAGTAACGAATACAATGCCAGCAAAACGATATTGCTGCTACAGCAATACGCATTGGTTATGTTAGTAAATTCATGATTATAAAAAGAAATATGGACGCAGCAATACTTTGTTTTATTGCTGTCGCCATAAATTTTTCTCAGTGTATTTCGAATGTCGCTTTAAAAATTTGGGAGGACATTGTTGATCGTATATACTAATGGATAAGACGAAAAAAAATCGATTTTTTTTCACACTGGAAACATCCTTTAAAACAATCGCATATTAACCGGGCTTAAACAAATGTGATCGATATAATGAATATTTAAAAAATATTGTTTTAATGCAACGATAAATTTTGTTGGAAGGATTGACGATATAATATGGATTAGTATATTGTCTGACATTTTCATAGAAAAGTTTAAGTAAATCATCACAATATTTAATGAAAAGGATCAAATATTTTGTTCAGCCAATAAAATTTTTACTTCATTCAACAAAATCTGGAATTAAATATATCATAAGTTTCAATAAATCTAACATTTGCATATTTTCAAATCAATGGTTTATCTAATATGGCAGTCTGTCTAATTATATTTTCCTCTCAGTATATAACATATGTAACGGAATTATTCATAATATTCGTATCTTTTTGTGGTATATTTTTTCACGTAGGATATGGGACCTCACGTTTCTCTAGCATGACTCATCGGTGCATTACGCTGCACATGTCGCCCACGTACAGTTTTCGGTGATAGTCCTGCGGATGTATCTGTATCTGATGTATATATGTGGCATTCCATGACAAAGCGGACATTTTGAATTTTTTTTTTTTTCGTAATATTTGTTTATGTTTTAGTATTCATCATAAAAATCCCTCAAGTCAGTTTCAAGATTTTTTGGATCGCCAAAAATGGTCGGTATAATGGTTCTTATACAAATCGAAATTTTCTTCAATTTTTGTTTCGAAAGAAAATTAGTAAAGAATAAAAGCGAAGGGCGGGCCACTTTGAGCCTAAGTTTAAAAATATTGATATCTGATACAACATTTATGAGAATTTTTCCACATTAAAAAAATGTCCTTCATTCTTTTCGTTATAAGTAATATCAAGTGTATGAATTTTTTTAAGAAATCTAATAAAAATTGTGGTTGTTGCTTAAAGATAGAACAATAACAAAAACAATCGTGGATGAAATCCAAGAAGTCGAGGGTCAGACCCATGTCGAGTTGGCACGGAAAGCCTTGTATATACATATATACGAGTGTGTAATCGAGTTCTATGGACGGTGAAGCACATCGGCGATACCGTTCGGAAGGGTGGGGCGATCGGTGCAATGCAATCTATCGCTAGCACTGACCGACCAGTAGTGCCACTCCCGACGTTACCTTGTCCTACGATACCCTCGCAAAGTTCTTCATGCTCTCTATATTTGCGATATAATACAACCGGTATGCTCGCCATGGTGTACACTCGACATCAACGATCGCGTTAGAGACAAAGGCCGTGTCCCGCGAAGGGTTGCGCGACCCTATCGACATTGATTCCTCGTCTTCGAACCCTAATTTCCACACCCCCTCCCCTTCCTCCCGCCGCGCCCTTTTTCGTCTTTACGTATAACGTATACGCATATACCATGACTGATAGAAACAAATGATGGGGAAATTATGGGGTGGATCGACAGCTCATGTTATGCTACGCTACGCAATACTATGCGACACCGTATGCTACGCCATGCTATGCTATGCTGTGCTGTGCTATATTGTGCTAAGCTATGTTATGCTAATTTTAAAGAATCCAGCTCACACCAAAGGTATTTGGCATCGAGTGGGACTGATATATCCGGACAACTCCACTCATATAATCCGCTCCACTCATATAACGTCACTAAACGTAAGTTTGTTCACTCGTAGGATTATACTTCACCGCCTCATCCTTTAGATCATATGTGCAGAGAAGAGAAGGAGTGGCAAGCTCAATCATTAAATACAATCCCAGGTACGGTTTGAGAGACGGCACAGCATCGGAGCAACGTTGGTGGCCTACTATTAACGTTGGCGTGACACTGACGTACGTAGGGCTAACGTAGGAAGAAAGTTGTAATGATTACAACGACCCGATGTTTGTAAACAACGTTCGCCTAGATCTGGGTGTCGATGCTCATCCGCTATTGAATAAAATATATTAAGAAATATTTTATATCACTCCGTGTGTAAAATGCGATTTTACGAACACTTCGCGTTGGTAAATTCGTATTTCCACACGTCATGATATAAAATTTCGTACGATACTCGTGCGATAAACCTTTTTCTGAAAAAGTTTTATCGCACTAGTATCGAAATGTACTATTCTACATAAATTATCGATCTGCGCAGTCGGCCTACGCTTCTTAATCATTCTAAACTGTTGCTTAATGATATTTTTACCATTATTTTTTGAAAATACTAGAATACATTTTTCTGGCGTGGATGGGGATCGAACCTGCAACCTTGTGATTAGTAGTCCATGATCTTCATGTCCGAAAATTTAGTGTCGAATTATGTTTATAAATCACTTGTCGGGATTACTTCATTAATACTGTATGACCTCTCAATGGTGTTATGATGACATAATAGTTTTTAGAAGTTCAGCGAAAAAACTACATTCGTGACAAAGATTTAACTCGATATATTGGGTTAAATCGTGGTATGCATCACTATATATTACGGCTATTTCAATTAGATATGAAATAATTACCTAGTATTCGTTCATCAATTACAAAAAATCGTGTATGTTGTTTATTCACTTGACTCCTACTTTAGTTAATTATTATGACGGAATGTCGACACCCACTACCGAACCGATAGTGATTGTTGTTGATGCTGTGGCCGCAAGTGTGATAAGTGATGAACGATAATCAGCTATTAGCGGCCCCTATACTTCATCACTGAAACGATATTTCTGCGAAACGTATAACCACGGTTGGCGCGGCAGCGTCGGCAAAATCTTGGCAGCCATCGTCACCAGAACTCTGGGACCATATTCGTATAAGCTACGGAGCCCAATGTCGGCACAACTATCGATTGAAGGTTCCATCAACGTTGGGCCATAGTCGGGTTCCGACTGTCGGCTGCCGACATGTCGCCGAGCGTCGGACTTTCTCCACGTGTACGGTAACCGCACCTGGGATGTTGAAGCTTTCATTTCTAACAAGACAGGCATCGGTTAATATGAATGAGTTTTCATTTAAAAATACGTAATAAATTTTTATAATCTATTTATTCATAAGTATTTTTCGTTAACTTTCGAAAACGGCCGTAGCAAAATCCTGCGATTGAGTCACAGGGATAAAATTACGTTGAATCGAAAGAATCTAATTAGATTTAAAGCTGAGAGCAAATAAAATTTAAGCCAGCTATCTGAAAATTACATCCTAGTATTTCATCGTCTTAAACGGACACCGGATTATCTAGCAATTGACGAATGCTACGTCTGCGAGTTTGTGGCTTGCGCTAGCACTCTCGAATTTGCCGTTATAATAGGCCCAATTTTTGTTAAGGTTAATGTGAGCTTAAAATATAATATAATTGAGAAAACTATGAAAATATTTTCCATAATTCTAGATTGAGTACTCACAAGAAAACAGTTAGGGCCTTTAACTATCGAGCTTTAAGGGGGACGAGTTAAAAAAATTCAAATAAAAGGATTGCACGCCCCCCCCCCTTCCGTGAATTAAATTAAATTGAAATAATTCTCTCTCTTCAGGACGAACCCAAAGTATTTATTTGTAACCTGACCCAACGGTTTAATCGCATTCTGCGCATGATCCAGAGAACAATGTTACAAGGACCGGCCATCATTAGCTCTCATTCTCTTCTCTTCGCTCTTAATCTTTGCATCTTTTAATTGAAGTGCTTTTTCTTACGTTTCTAAAAGAAGAGTTGTAGACAAATGTATAAAATATCATTATAGTGTTGGCGTTTGAAAAAAATCGTTTTAATCAACAAGTGTAAAGTGTAAGTATGATAATAACGAGACCAAAGGCCAATCCTTTGAGCAGTGTTTTCTGGACCATGCGCAGAGTGTAAAACCCATGAATCTCGTTTTGATCTGGCCAATTGACCCAACCTATTGATTAAATTATAACAAAATACTTCGATGACAATGGGCCAATTCGCACTCTGATAAAATGTCACAATGAATTATTTAGAGAAGTATAACAATTATTCTATTTGAACAATCCAGTTAATCGAACTGTTTTTTCTCAGTTCCTGTTGCTGTCATTGATAAACTTTTCACGGGAAATTCAATATTTGGTGTGTTGCGTCCGAGGTAACGAGATGTTGGAAAGGGATATATTTTTTGGGTGTTCCTGCTCGATTAAGAGTAGAAACTCAAATTTCGGATTGATACACGCGTTTATTCTTTATTTGAAGAACCAAATTTAGCATCTACAATTAATTGATTTCATAGAACATTTTTTTAAATTTATCGCCGTTTACGATAATTATCAAATACTATTAGTTAGATTTATAATTAAAAGTTAGGCTCTTGACCCTTCAATAATGTGTTTTTATTCCGTGTTATTCTGGATTGACGATTGATTAGAGACTGATGAGTAAAAGCAATGAATAGAATGATGAAAGAGTGAATCGGAATTTTACGTGGGGTGTTCGGGGACAGCGCGACGACCCAAAGATGCTGATAACGCACGACACGTGCGGGAATATACAAGAAAAATGAACGAAGTATGGAATTTTGGAACGGATTCGCATTGGAAAAATTGAGATTGTATATTAAAAGGACTGAAAATTAAATAACTGTTACTTATGTTAGAAAAAATAGCCAGAACGTAACATGGTGTAATGTCGGAACGAATAAAATGTAACTGAGAGCAATCTTTTTTGTAGATCACAATGAGTGTCCGAAAATGCGTAAATACCGTTCACTTCTCCAGATCGTTGCTACCGCAGTATTTTTCATCTCATTTTGGTAAATCAGTCCGTGCAGGACTTATTCAGGGAGTCCTCATGCTCAGCAAATCTCAATTGGGATTCATTAGGGAATTCCCATAACGAGATTCCATATGGGTCCCAATTTGGAAAGTGAAATCGGATATTAATGCAACTGGGAAAATGACAAGGAGTCCTTCTATAAGATGTACTTATAATGATTCAGTTGGGTCCCAATCTCGAAAGGAATATTAGTTATACGCGTAAGTCGGGAAATGACAAGAAATCCGGGAATACGATGTCGTTATAACAATCCCGATGTATCCCAATTTAGAATGTAAAATCGGTTATCAGCGTAATTGGGGAAATTACAATGAATCTTGAAACAAGGTTTCCTAGAATAATCCAACGGAATTCCAATTTGGCTTAACAAATTTCAACCTGTTCTTACGTTAATTACTTTTTGATCAATAATTGTCCACAAGTAGGCGGCTCCATATAAAACATTAAACTCATTATAGATAAACAAATTGGAGATAAAATCTTATTTGTTTGGGTTAATCAACAGCAGTTATTAACCCCCCTAGTCATTAGCAAATAATATGTTTATCGACATTATCATTCGTTTCATTGCCTACGGAGTTCATCACCGGTCGATCAATTGTATTTATATACCAAACGATTTTTTTGTTACCAACCTAAGTTCTAATAACTTTTTCTCGGTATTTTAAGTCAAGACGGTACCGCACCCCTCTATATACAAGCGTCAAGGTACCAAACCTCACCATACCTACCACGGATTGAATATCAAATTGTAATCAACACTTTCTAAGAACTGGATATCCGAACGAGTTAAGACACAGCTATTGTGCTCTACAATCCTCAAGGTCAACGATTCGATCTCCATTCAGTGACAAATTCACCAGCAATTTTTCAGGATATTCTTGTCCCAATCAGTAGATTAAGTTCGTAAATCAAATTAAACGCAGCGATTATACTCTTAAAGTACAATCCAATACAATTTTCAATTGATCTTTCGATTTCTGGACTTTGGGTTTGGACTGGATACGGTCTGGAGTCCAAGTTGGGATCCGTCCGCGTATCCCGCTTAGAATCCAATTTACTACAATGACATTCATTCTCGGATTCGGACTTAATCTTTCATTAGATACCAAGCTGCACATAGGGAATTCTGTAAGTGTCGAGCTAAATCCCAGCCACGAATTCTGCTCGCTTCTTGAGAATTATGAAGCATTTCTTGATGTGTAGAATAACGCACCCCATTATATAAGCTCGATTTCCTATACAATGTGCGTGTGGAACAATTGATTGTTCAGGACTAACCATGTATTTAACCGAAACGTAAAAATCATAAGGTTACTTGATAATAGTTGTCGGCGGTCGTAAATAGGAACACTATTTGTTGTTAAGTTATGCGTAGTTATAGATCCGCCATCTTCGGGTACCGTAGCGTAGGGAAAGAGTTACCTATAAGCGAGGACTTATATTTTTTCGATTTTCATAATTTTGTCTGTAATGACAAAATTTGTTTAACGTTGCCGACAGTTTGGATACTTTATATTGCCACTTGTCCCTAGAGTAACGTTTATTTTTCTCAAATTCTTTCAAAATGCTGGAGATACAGAAAGGTCTTCTGAACAGATTGTAAATTGTAAATGTCGTACGATTGGGAACAATTTAGCCCTACTAGTAATAATTTGAAATAAGAAACCAATGAAAATGATCCTCGAATTAAAGCTTATACGAAGAATAAGATCTAAAGAAAATTGAGAACTATTAACAATTGACGAAATGGACCAGTTTGAAACAAAAGTTTCAATTCGTCGAAAAGGTGCTATATTTTGCAATAAAATAGTTTGAAAAATTAAAGAGTTAAAAAAATTAAAGAGATGTATCCTAAATTTTATCGGCATCGGTCAATCGGTATTCGAGCTGTCGGTACAATAGTTCTGAAATTGTATATTAACGAAAATTCTATTTGCTGTTGTAATAAGGAATATTTCATTTGTGGCGCGCTCCGACGCAGAGAGTCTATATCACCGTAGGACGTAGAATTTCGTTATAAGTTTATGTAATTGCGTTTTTGAGATTTTAGAGTAACATGTTGGGATTTTTTACGGCTTTTAAACTCAATTAATGTATTTCCCCGCTTTAAAGTGAAAAATAAGAAATCAAATTTAAGATGAAACGTGAAGATCAGAGCGGAATTGACGAAACCATTATGCGTAAAAAAGGTCCACGTTTAATGGATAACTAGTAACTATAATAGAATAGGTATAAAATTGAATAGTTCACAATAACAGATGCGTAGTAAGCATGAAATCGATAAATCGTTCTTTGTGTCTTTTTTTCGGAGGAACCGTTATGATGGAGAATACTTTTACTCATACTCATACTTCTATTGTAGAGGGCTTCAAATTTAAAACAGAGTATGTGACTGAATCGAACGAAAGGGAAATGTATATATATTATATATGTGTAATATTCTACGGGGCTGAGTAATATATTCGATAGGACTTTAAATAATTATAATGGCCAGATGGTGAATTATCCGAGACGTCTGCAAAAATGATCGTTCCCCTCGAAATATCAGTCAGGGGCGCACGGTCGAAATGGGTGGAGGATCATATAGCGTGGAAAGGTTGGATCGTTTTGCAGTAATATTATTTATCCGGGTATAGTCAAGTTATCACCCAACCTCGAAACTGTATGTCCAGCAATCTCGACGTAGCATCTACGTTAGGTAAACTTTCGTCTCCCGCATTTTCTCGTGCTCATATCTATATAGATATACTACAGTCTTGCTCGCTACGCCATTGACGGGTTTAAGGGACTTGAGAAATCTCCTACGGAATAATGTGCTGTAGGTGTATTACTTCGTGTATACTGTTTGAGGGTGCGTGCGTAAGCGATCGACCATGACACGATATGCACGGACCATGGATTTCCCCGCGTCGTCGTCTTCGATTGTACCATATCCGAATGACAGTCTAAAAAAAGACGTATAAATAGATGTGTTCGTTTAAATATAGCATAACACGATTGCTACGTGTGTGGCTACAGGCACGGACTGTAAAAAGAGATATGATGTTTTTACACTAGTCCTTGTTAACACTCAATGAAAGACCTTGAGTCAATAACTTCCCGTCTATTAAGGAATCTTTCCAGTGTGACGGCCCGAAAAATAGCCGATTTTCACGATTTTTTTTCGGACCGTTCCTGTAGGCCGATCGATCTGAAATTCTTTATTTACATATATTTACATTCATAAATGAAACAAAACGATTTTTATTGTTAATATATATTTTTATCTTTGTAGAAAATACCGTTGTTTTTAGAACGGCTTTGATGGTGGACATTGTAGGGCTCGTAAATTTGATTTGAAACGAAAAAAAAACCGGATTATTAATTAGTATGCGAATGGTCATCGCTTTATGGAGGCCGCCGTCTAAGCGACGGTAAAAAATCGGCTACTGGAATCGAGTTTCTGGGGAAGAAGCCGAAACAATACACTTCAGCTTTCGTGTTAAAGCCATTTTTCCCGCAAGTGTCCCAATTTGTCCTTCCATCCCCTATATATCTACTAGGACGTTTTATGCCTCACGCATTCCGCGTGCTCGCATTAGGGATTTACAAAAAATTGGTTTTGTCACAGGCACCCCTGAATTATTCTAAGTCCCTGGACTCTCAATATGGCGGTCGCAAAATCTTTATATAATATAGAGAAATATATAATACCGGTACTGTGTATTGCGTCGTTACGCAGAAAATAAAAAGATTCGGATGTGATATAACGCTAATGAATATATACTTATACACTTGTAGTCCACCGTTTACGTTATCTGCGACAAAAGATTTGCTCCGAAACCGCGAAGCGTTCCCGAGACCGACTGTATCGACCGAGGATTTCTGCAATTTTCCTCTGTCTTCTAACCTTAGTCCAGAGGCAAATGCAATACGGGAGGGGAAGTCGACTGTAGCTGATGGAAGGGGAATTGGTCCGGACGATGCAAAAATACTAATGAAAAAGCGAGAGAGAAAACATGATAACTCGGATCAATCCGATATAGGCCGACGACCTGAGGACGTCGGAAAATTGTCTTTGTACATTCACCTTTTTATTCGATCCTCTCCGATCAGCCCTATAGTTGGTTATATCAAAGTACGACTAAAACGCACTCTATTTACATTTTTTCGGCATTCTACTGAACAACATTTCCGAAAATACTGTTATCCATTTAAGTGCAAGTATATGAGAAACTTGAAATTACCGCAACCAAAATCTCTACATAAACCGTGTCGTTTTTTTTGTATGTTCCGAACGGAATGTTTGAAATAATTGTCGCGTTCTGATGAGTATGATATTTTGGTGCAAAAAGAGAAATTATTATTTAATTAAACAATGGAACATGGTTTGTTTACTTTTAAAAGTACAGAGTATTCCTGTATGACGGTCAACACCGTATTAAAATCATGAAAGTGACACGGACCGAGGTTCCGGTGTAACAAAACATTATGCGTGTGGAAGTTTCAGAACACGAAAAAATTATTATTTTTATCAAAAGATTACATTTTTGGCTAAAAAAAATCAGAGTACACCTTCATCATTGTTCATCGCAAACAAACCACTAGAGTACGGATTAAAGTTCCGATATAAAACAGGTGTACTCTTATTTCGTTTTTGTACCGTTGCTCGATCCGTGCCACTCTAATAATTATTTTTGCGGTACCGACAATAATCCGGGAATAACCTGTGATTTTTTGTCAGCCAAAACAGAACTGTTTTCAATAAAAATAATAAAACCTTGTTGAAAATTCCACACGATTATTTTTTCCACTCGGAAGTCGGCCAACTAGAAAACGGTATTTGAAGGTACCCAACAGTTTGATATCGGAAATGTCTAAAAAAATTCCGATAAACTTTTATATGTCTATTCTCCATATGTTCGGCGCATTTCACGCTAACTATTCTATGTGCCATAACAAAAAAGTGTAGAAAAAATAATTCATCAAATACCGTTCGTATTCTAGAATTAATCGGATATTTTCCTCAAGCTCCTTTGCCTAGAAACGGTTATGTGAAGCTATTGGAAAATATCCGACAATTTTAAAGCACTTGTGCACGGAGAAAAAACATTATTTGGGCCAACTAAAATATTGGTTGACACAACCAACCAAATTTCCTAATTCCCCTATAACTCAGCTTACTTGTGACAACCAAACAGTAATGGTTGCACGAACCAAGCCTTGTTAGTAGAAGCCTTGTCAGTTGCGGCAACCGTCTACGATTGCCACCCTACCTATTTAAATGGTTGATACAACTATTCGAGTGAACATAATGCATTTTGGAGTTTATATGGAAAACACACGCATTCGTGTCGATCCTTCACTTTATCAAATTTGATTAAAAATATAGTACTGTTGACGCACGAATAAAAAGTGAAACGTTTTCTTCAGTAGTTTTGATATTTATTTTAGTCAACTGTGCAAATATATTTTGCATTTTGAACTCGTCGTACAGTAGACTACGTAGAGTTCTACTACGCAGTGAACAGATTTCGCAAGGATTCAATGTTTTTCGAAGGAAGTCTTCCTTTGAAGAGAATTCAATCTTTTAAATCTAATACTGTCCAGCGCAACCTAAACTATAGAAAAAGTGCCAAAATAAAAAGAAATATTAGCATGGATGAACTTGTCTACAGCAAAAAATGTCCACTTGTAAAGTGTTTCAGTTTTTGTAATTGCCTAGTAGTATTTTTCATCAAGATGAAAAACTATATATATGCAATTGCAGCATTCTCAGTGACGTCATACTCATGCATTTCCAATCAGAAGTTACAAAATTAAATGATTGTAATACGATTTGTCGTGTACACTGTATAACGACAACTAATCGTGAATAGTTGAGGCTATGATTCGAAGTGGTCGGATCAATGAATATATAAGTTGTTCCAACTTATTCGAAAAAATTCCGGCACAATAACTTGAGTACGTCGTTGACCCAACTAATGTTTTTTCTCCGTGTGGTGTTACTACTGAATTTTGTTTTTTCAGCGCTGGAACCTCCATCCGTACCAGACTGATGATTTTTTGCAATGTCATCGGTAATGCAGATCTACTTTATAATTGTCTTAGCCAAATAAAAAAGACCGTTTTTGAATTTGAAAAATAAAAATTCTCCCATTTTTTGGAAATGTCACACAAATAAATTTTGTTATACTAGAACATCAATCGGTTCCACTCTAGCATTATTATTGCGATATCAACAGTCTTGAGGGAAATCACCCAGTGACTTTTCTAGTACAAAAAAATATCCGTTTTCGAATGAAACATAATTATTCCTCCGTTTTTCGGTAAAAAATTATTCTCCCGGACTGTAACGATTATTTCAAATATTCCGCTCCTAAAAAAACGATAAAATTTATGTGAATACATTTTTTTGGTAAATTGAAGTTTCCGAGATATTTGCATTTTAACAAACAGCATTTTCTAAAATATAGTTTTTACAAATCTGAAAAAATTCTCATAGAGTGCCTTATAATATTATATATGTAGAAATAAATTTGTATGTACATATACTTATGGAAACATGACATTTGCAATGAGACTTATATAAAAAAAAGATGCAAAGTAGAACCTTACACATTGCTTCCTCATTTAATTTTGCTCTTTACATAGCAACCTCTACGAGGAAGTATTGTAACTGATTTTGGCTTCCTCATAGAGGAAGCTTTGTCAAGAGCAAAATTAAATGAGGAAGCAATGTGCACGGTTCTACTTTGCATCCTTGTTTTGAATAAATGAATAAATCACCGGCACATCTCATTTTTATTAGGCACAAACTTTTGTTTTACTCTATTAACTTTTGCGGAGGTTATAGCGAAAATGGCTATTTTTTCAAAAATTCAAAATGGTGTAATATTTGAACGACTTTACCGATCACCACCAAATTTGGTACACAGTGGGACTGTATGTTATTTTTCGTTTATAGAACACTTCAGTTAATTTGCTGAAATTCGACGCTATTTATAGTAAAATTTGGAGTTTTTACAAAAATTCAAAATTCTATAAAATCCGAACCGCTTTACCGATTTTGTCGAAATTCAATACTAAACAGCATTTAATGTCTCTTTAGTTATAACGAGCTATTTAGCCATATCGGCGAACTTTTACGAAAGTTAGGGAGTATACGACATTTTTCAAAAAAATTAAAAATTCTATAAAATCAGTATACATAGATATATTTTCTCAAAAATTACAGGAATTGAAGAGGAACTAATACTTTACTTGCGTGCCAAATTTGAGCTCGATCGATTGTGCCATTCGCGAGTTAACGACGATTGAATTTTCGGTCCTTGAAACACACATACACACACACATTTTCTAAACCACTTTTCTTGACGTTTTAGGTGATTCTAAGCATACTGACATGATAATCTCGAAAAAAAAAATTTTCATGAAAACAAAGCTTCCTCTATGAGGAAGCAAAAGATCAAATGTATATATTTCGTTTACAAAAAGCACTTATATCCGAGGTATACAATTTTAGTACAAAGTATACTTGGTAATCATAAAATATATTTTTCTATATTTTTCTAAACGCACGGTTTTTTCCTTATGGTTATATGGTGGTGTATGATAGTGAGGGCCCCAATTAAACGTTAAAATTTACAATCATCAATCATTATGACCCCATTTATCTTCATATAAAAAACTTTCTAACTTAGAGTATGAATTGCAAATATTCCCGACAATTATCCATCTATTCGTACCTCCAATGGTTTTTCTCTGCCCACCTATTTACGTGACCCCCATGTGACTGCGAGTTCACGAATATGCCTCTAGTATTATACCAGCATTGTCCCCTTAGATACGTCTATTCGTGGATATAGATCGTGTTTCTCTTCTTGTGTGTTCAGGCCGGAAATGGCGTGGCGAGAATCGATACTTCGCTGGGCACACTATACTCACATAAGAGTTAGTCGGCATTGCCGCCATAGTGAGGGTTCAGACACGACAGCAGTAGTCAGGGGGTGCTGTACGTTGTACAACGTAGCGGAAACTTGCACTAGGCACAAGGGAGAGGTACTAAGTTCCCGAAACGTCACGAGGCCGTATCGAGGTTTTCGCATCGATCGAGGGAGGGTGTTTAGCTTAGCAAGCCTACCAGATATGTTGCGGAGCACGAGCAGGAGCTCGGAGTTTTAGTTCGCCTTTGAGTTACAAAGCGAACGTAAAAATTATAGCTCTGCTGTGGACATTTTCTTACATGGACTGTTCCATCAATCCAGTACATACCGTATTTTCAGTAAAACCTGAAACGACATTCGACTATGTTACTGTCTTTCTAGGTGCACATAAAATGGACTAGTTTTAAAATCCGATAATAATTTTTCAGTCGTTTGTTTATGAGGATACAGAAGTGACAATGATGGTTTCTACACGCGAAACATTATTTATTCCTAGAAGAAATAACAAATCCTATGCCTTTGCATTATTTCCTGTGAATCGAATGTCAAAAGTAATTGCCACCAATCAAGAAAACAAAAATATCTCTACTGTGGCTTAAGGGAACCCAGGCACTTGAAAAATAATTAATATAATCCTCTGTTCAAAGTATGACCACATCCTGATCGGACTCTGGTCTCATAAATTAGAATTAAAAAGTACAAATTATAAAGTAAAAAGTCACAAACAATCAACAAAACCAAAATAAACACAGACGTAACCTTATAAGCCTGTTCATCATTTTACACCACGAATAACTTATGAAGGATTATTTTGCCAAGATGCAACAATAAACAACAATAAAAGAAAATAATGGTCACCAAATCAACACTGATGTGAAATTGTAAATACAATTTCAGCCGCGGCCGTGATAAGGGCGAAACATAAACAAGTTTTACAACAATAAACAATTAAATATAAAAAATTAATTTATTAATACTGATATCGTTGGAAAAAAATGACATTTTATTATATAATATATATCAAGCACTATTATTATGCACTCTTGCCGTCATATGGTGCACAAAACATAATATTATGGGGTAAAGTGTAACTATGTCCCATTTGTTATAAGTTTTTGACTCAAACCAGAAGGTAGATATTAGTGGGCGCGAGATTATTCTGTTTCCAAGATAGTTTTGTCCGGATTGAATGTAGGATTTTTTCTATAATACAGTTATCAATTTTAATGTGTAAGTAAATTTTTAATTTTCTAAATCTTATTCCATATTAGACTGCAATTGATTAAATTTCCACTGCATCCCAAAATCGTATATTGAGTATGGAAATCACTGTCGCACACAAAAATCTTTCATAATTATTTTTCGGACGTCTGGTGTGATCGGAAAGCTAAGATAACAAATATCACCTTGATTGTTTGTGTCGATCTTGAACTTCAGCGGCTTAAATTTTGCACACGTGTTGATCAACCGAAAAGTAGAAAACTCCGTTGAGCGACCTCATAAAATTTGTTTACAGGACTTACCTTTTGCAAACGTTTATTTACTGAAGTTAGATTGGTTGACATAACAACGAAAAAATAGATAGAAGTTTTTTTACGAAACTTCATTTAAAATCTAGATTATAGTTAATAAGTTCCACAGTCATAAATATATGATATCAAATAAAATGTAAACAAAATATACTTAGGTGTTCTTCTAACGTTTCACTGATAGCTTATTCGCACAATCCATCTCTCAGCACTTTACTGCACTCCAAAAAAACTTTCCGAGAATAATACACGAAAATGTGGTCTACGTTGTAGTTCACGTCCTTTTCATACTTGAGATGAAGTATGTACTCAAAGAATTGCAAATCAATTTGCCACGCTTGGTAAGCCGGTATTCAATATATAAGACAAACATCGCTGCATCTCCGCTATACGCATGTGATAAACTCGATGCGTGCGTCAGTGACGGAAAATCAGAAAATATATGTTTATAACACGGTGGCACTACTTATCATTTATGTTTAGTTAATTGAGTAATAACAAATCATTGTTATTATTTAATTAACGATAAATATATTATTTTTTTAATTACGTATTTTAAATTAGTTTGCATTGGTTGATTAGGAGTAGGCTTACCTTACGCTTTTTCATTCTTATGCCAGTAAAAAATCACACATGCACGATGTTAGAATGCAAAATATCGCCGAAATACGTTACTTGACATTCATAAAAACATTCAGTTACTCGTCAGGTTGTCAATAATAAAATAAAATGGTAGAAGTATCTAATTCATATTCATTCTCGGCCACTTGTCTTCACTCATCGTAGTTCATAAAATATAGAATGCAATAAAACATAAAAATGATTTTTTTAAAGTGCTTAAGGGGATGCTGGAGTCGATTAGGCGATTCGTAGTATACACTATTCATCGTAAATATGTTACAACTATATTTCAACTTTTGCACGGAGGTAATAAAAACCTTTATGCTTCGGCGACCGGTCGAATTACCATTCAAAACATAGAGCAAATGTTTAAAAAATATATATATTACTGAACCTCTCAGAAGCCAATATGGCCGCTCGAGACGTCAAAAAGTTCGGTTAAAGTAAGATATAAACGTTTCTGAGGCTCAGATGTGTCAAATCAGACCGGACACCGAAGCACGAAGGTTTTTATTAAATCCCTGCAAATTTTGAAGTATATATGTAGCATATTTACGATGAATAGTGTTTATTACGAAATCGCCTAGTCCAGCATCCCCTTAAGAGGGGATTTACTTTTTTTTAGTTGAAAAATACATGTTTTTTTATCATTTTTTTGTGGAAAAACTATTAGAAATATAAAGTTCTAGTTTTTTGCACGTTGTTGTGTATAGTTTGAAGAATGAGTACAATTTTTTTTTTTCATAAATTTTTTATTTCTGCTGAGTTACAGCGGTCGACGTCTCGCCGTGCATCTTCCATCGGTCGAAAATCAACAGGTCGCCAAAGTCATCTGAAATCAAATTTCGATACAGATTATTAAAACTTATAATATTAGCTGGAGCTTGTACTAGAATGAAGCATTTTGGAATAAAATTAGTATTTTTACAAGCCCGTCAAAGTTCGAAAAAAAAAGGTAAAAAATTATGTTTTTTTTAGATAGCCAACATTTTGTTGATTTTCAACTTTTTCAGCTCATTCTAGTACAAGCTCTAGCTAATGTTATAAGTTTTAATAATCTGTATCGAAATTTGATTTCAGATGACTTTAGCGACCTGCAGGTTTCCGCCCATGGAAGACGCACGGCGAGACGTCGACCACTGTAACTTAGCAAATATAAAAAATGTATGAAAAAAGAAAAATTGTACGCATTTTTCAAACCATACACAACAACGTGTAACAAACTAGAACTTTATATTTCAAATAGTTTTTCCACAAAAAAATTATTAAAAAACATGTTTTTTCGACTAAAAAAAAGTAAATCCCCCCTTAAGTGATTAGATCTTGTTAATTCCCGAACCGATCTGTACTGCAATATGGATGAGCTCCATTGGGGTAAATTATGCTTCCGCAATTATATAGTAGTCGACTAATTTTTGGGTTCTCAGTAATTCTTGTATAATCAGATACAAAAAGAACATTACTTGAGGAGCACCGACTCGACCACCTTTTTGTCGTTCATAAATGTCGTCATCATGGGTAGGGGCGGATCCGACAAAAGTGTCGTTTTGTGATAATAATAGAGGGAACGGTGAGACACCATTTTAACGTCACGCACTTTTCATTATTTCTTGAAACCCGATGCAAACTTTCGTAAACTCTTGGCAAACAGTTTGTTATTTTATTTTAAACGGCACGGCCTGCATACGGCTAGCTGCCGACAACATCGATATGCGTGGAGGATGTTCCGTTTGTCGCTGGAAACGATTCGTTATTTCCTACCGAAAGTTTGCATCAGGTGCCAACCTTCCATCGTCGATTGGATTCTTTTGCCGCAACAATAAAACTCATCCAATTATTACACTTATCATTTTCATTTATCTAGGAATATGTTTTGACAACAAATAGAGTATTTCCTTCCCTGTAAAAACCATTTATAGAAAGTTCCGTTACTGTTCATGCTATTTGAGACTGATGATTAATCTTTCGACTCATGACTGGGGTGTAACAAATCCCACGTGGAATTTGAAGTATGCTCCTAAGGTTACCATCAATGGTATCGACTCTATACCCTGACCATAATTTGATTAAAACCTTTAAGAATAGTGTTACGACAGTCGCGCCTTTAGTTACCTGTTGATATTTTCACTGCATATTTTTGAATTTGGTGTGGGGTGAGTCCAGTCATGAATTCGAATTAAAATTTGGGTTCGTTGAGTTAATTTAATAGTACTGTAACATGGCTTTTACCCAACGCAGGAAAAGTCAGGTACAACCTACATTGTCTTATTGCTCTTTGATTGGATTTGGGCCTTATGGGCCTCGATATTCATATCAGGCCCAATTTTGGAACCACCAACAGGAAAGCTTCGGGTAATGTGAAACTTACTTTTCATGAAATCTGAGTTGTAACTTTTTCGGGTATTTTCCTTGATAACTATCTAATAATTCTTATTAAATGCTTATTGTCAAACATGATTGTAGCCAACTACAATATTAATTAGTTTGACGACAGATGAGCGAGCCAATGCAATATTGGAGCTTTCGGCTGGTAGTTAAATTAAATTGCTCTATGGAGAAGTAATAACAGTTTTGATTTTGAGATTGCTCTCTTTGCCGCGATGAGGGTCGATGCAGTATCGGGGCTCGCCTAAGCTGAGGAACAACATCAACAAAATCATTCACGGGTGAGCCTGAGGTTCAGAGGTTCGTGTAAGAGCGCCAGGCGCTGTGCTGGGGCTTACGCGTTGGATAATTAAGATATTTCCAGGAAGGAAGATCGGTAGTGCATGAGGTCCTAACTGTAGCGCGAGGCCCACTTATATATCGGAGTCCCCACTAAATCTGGTCGCACGCGTGTGTGGAGTAGGCGATAGTAGTGTAGCTGTGCGAGCTCACGTGCGTGTGTCCGAATGCTTCCCAGGCGTGCTCTTCGTCGGGGTAGTACTCGTTCCGTTACAGAGTATTTTTTATGAAAAACCATGATTTGGGCCTCAGCGGACCCAAAAATTTATCGGCCCCCAATTTTAGGAATGTCATTGAAACGATTTAAACAAATAAAACAATTTTTGTACTTATTATTTTTAATACAAATGCATTCTTGACAAGTAAATAGATATAACGCATTATGCGATTGACATCGCATATAAACAATCGCCATATTTATTTATTGAGACCGGAACAAAGTGTTGAACCACTCTTATCTCAAGGACAACTATCGATGACCACAATAGAATAGTTTGAACATTATTTTATAGTTTTATCAGAGTGAAATTCACGTTTAAAAAAAAATTGGATAGTAAAATTTGAATTTTTTGTTGAAAAACATCAAAATACTATAGCTTAGACGGGTTTTTGAGTCAATCTGATCTCGGATTCGATAAGAGCGGTTCTGAAAATGTTAGAAAAGGTGCTTGCAATAATTATAAATTATTTTTTCGATAAAATATATTAGGCCAAAACTAGCGATGAATTCTGGTCAATTCAGGCGTAAAGGGTTAAATAACAGGGCACCAGGGGCTTTCGTGCTGGATGAGAAGCAATGTTAAACAAAGACAATTATCAGTCCAGGCTTGGTCGCAGCTTCAATACGTAGAGTAGGAGGGTAAAACCTCAGGGAGTACGTGTCCACAAATAATTTGATAAATGAGTAATTGTATAAATCAATTTAATTTATTCAAAAGTTCAATGTATTTATAGAAACTTATAAATAATAAAAATGTCCACCCAAAATCGTTTGTTTAGCGATCACACTTCGGCGACTAAATTGACAATACCTTCGACAATTTTAACAGTAGTCCCGACAACGTCTCCGTCGGCTGAACAATTTACAAAGACAATTTACGCGTTCCTCATACGCGTAACAAAAACCAAATGCGACAAACGACTCGGCCGATGTAATTATTTGGATAACAAATTTTTACAGGCAATATGGCCTTCATTGATTAACATTGATTTGTTTGTAGTTACCATCACTCAACCAACCTTGGTCGGTTGTATGATTGTAATGTACTAACGCCAATAATTGGCCAAGTATAAGATTTTAGCCTTGGTCCATTATTGGTTGCCAATTATTTAACATCATTATCTATTTTTTAATTTCTGCCATTGTCTAACCAACATAGGGCCAATGGACGGCTGCCAATCATTGGCCCAGTAATGTCTACCAAATTTCGTTCATCATTGGGCCATCACCCTGATGCCGATGATAAACATAACCTCAATATCACGCATTGTCGGCATCACTCACGACGACCAGCAAAAAAGTATATTTTTTTACCTACGCTTTAAAAAACATCCTGCACTTGAAAGTTTTTATTATTTTCGATCGGACACTTTTTATCTTTTATTTTCGAGTTTAGATTAGTAATCAGTTTTCTTAAGAAACCTGAAAACACAATTTTATGAAAATAAAGTCACTTTTTGTTCTATTTGTTTCGTGTTTCATACTAATTATACAACTTATTATCATTTGGACAGCCATATTGAATCCACTATTTTGAATTTCTGTATTCAGACTTGAGTTCTTTAATCAGTGCCTTTAAAAACATCCGTGTACCAATTTTTATCCACATCCACCTAATGTGCTTGTGATTGTTATTCTACATGCAACTATTCTGGACTTAAAGTATGGGACATCCATATAGTAGGTTTGGCCGAGCGATTAGCGCGCTTGTTAGGTAGTTAGATAGTTTAGGTAAGTCGTGTAGGTCTTAGGTTCAAATCCCACTCCCATCACTTTCCAGAAAACTATCGAAAAAATGCTATCCGTCGACGACTTTCATTTTTTTTCTGTTTTCTTTAATAATAATCGAATAGCGTTATTAAAATTATTGGAGGCGGTCCGTTAGGAAATATATATTTTATAAATTAATAATTAATTACTAAATTGATGATACCGAATATTTCCCGCCGTTACTTGTCCGATACTGGCCGTGTTTGTTACTATTCGTGGATCTCACTAGCCCCCAATACTGGGCCATACCCAACTACCAGTAATGGACCGAAGTTATCATCCAACTTTAAACCATGAGTGGGCCAGTTATGGTTGCTGTTACTGAGCCGTTATCGGGAAAATGTCCAGCGACCCTGGCCCAATAGTAGGCCTGTTGTACTGTCTTACATGGGGTTGGCCTAAGGGTGATTTGCACAGACGTCTGGTTCTATCTAACAAATTAAGCAGGTAACTGAAATTAACAAAGGTGGCTCGAAGCCTTCCGCGAAGAACTCTCCCGCAATTGTTGAAATAAACGCTGTCAAATACATGGGCCACGGCCTACCCATAATCCACAAAAGTCCGCAAAATATTCCCAAGATCTTCAACGATGTATGTGTGCGTGTGTGTGTTACAGCTGATACACTGATACAGCAACAACAACTCTGCGCATGCATAAATTTACGAAACATTTCAAACATTTCTTCCGATCTTATGAGAGTGAATGTTTCCACTAATATTTGTATATTCTCCAGTTGCTGCCGGTTTTTAACGAATGAGCTAAACAATTCTTGGCAAATAAAAATACATCGATCGCTACTGAATTTGGACTAAATGTTCAAAGCGGGTTCGCATTATATGCGATTTCAAAATTTGGAATAATTGATGTTTTTGTACTAATTTAAGTTACTGGCCCCAGCTCGAATCTTATACAAACACGAATTAATATTCAACCGTAGTAGATATCAAATTTTGTGAAGATCGGTAGAGAGGCAAATTTGGTTTACGTATACATTAACAGAATACGAAGTTTAGGTAGAAATTTGAGACGAGTAGGTCGAGCGGTTTAAATTTTATGACACTTGGAAGTATTAGATAAAAACTTACAAATTGCTTGTCAAACAGCAAAACTACAATGTAGAAACTTACAAATTCCTTCCTGATTATTTTTTGCTTTCTATGAAGCTTCCTCTGTGAAGAAGTCAAAATCGATGAACATACTTTCTCATACAGGTAACCTTGTAAGTTATCGATAATGAGCAATAAATAAATTAAACGTTAATAGGCCCCCTTATTTTTCATTCGCCGTCAGTTTTATATCACTATTACGGCAAGACGATAACGCCTCAGTTGGCCTTAACTTGAACCAATCGATGCCATGTTAGGCTATGTTTACACACGTATATAGTGTCGTAGTAAGAATGTAGTGGTCAAAGCTATATTTATGAATTGGCAATTTTGCAACTTTGGAGGTACAATCGATCTCAGAAATGGACTTAAATGGCAAACTTCCCAGCCATAGAAGTTTTGTCTCAAAACTTGACAAGGCATTTTTTGTCGTTTTAACACATATACATTTCGAAGATTCGCGGTAAGATCTTTTTATCGTCGCGAAGATCATAATTCTCATTTTTTGCCTTAAGGGGAGGTTCCTCTATAATTGACCGACAAATTACACTAAGTTCAGGAATTAATTGTGGATGAACAACACAAGATGTAATAAGGTGGTTTTTTTAAACTTTCATTTATGCTTCTATTGTAATAAAATTTTTTTTTTTTTTTTTTCAAAATGACGTCCAAGATGGCGGCTGATACATGTAGTGCCCTCCGGTTCCATGCAAAACTGCGTGCATTCCTCACTCGTCGATTTTCTATCTAGAATCATGAAACAAGTTTCATTTTAAAACTGAATAAGTATAGAATAGAATGAATCTAAGAAATCGAAAAAATATTGAAAAATGACAAAATGGCGAACATGTGAGTGAAAAAAAAAAACATCCAAAAAACGAACTTTCAAGTTCACATGTCCGTCATTTTTTCATGTTTCAATATTGTTTCAATTCTTTAGGTTCATTCTATTCTATACTTATTCAGTTTTAAAATGAAACTTATTTCATGATTCTAGATTGAAAATTGACGAGTGAAACGCAGTTTTGTATGAAACCGGAGGGCACTTCATGTATCAGACACCATCTTGGACGCCATTTCGTATAAATTAAAATTTTTTAAAATTTTTATTACAATTGAAGTATCAATAAAGGTTTAAAAAAAAACCTTATTACGTCTTGTTGTTCATCCACAATTATTTCCTGAACTTAGTGTAGTTTTCGGTCAATTATAGAGGAACCTCCCCTTAAGCCAGTCGCGAGTCAAGCTAATAACTCATGAGGCCCACGGTTACAATTTTTTAAATCTTTTGAGTACGTAGAAAGCGAAGATTTCGATGCCGTCGCCGCAGCTGTGTCAAGAATCAAGTGAATTAGAGAAGTTAAGGGCCGGGGGGTCTTTGAAACCTGCTGGAAAGATACTGCCTAATGTCTTACCTTTTGATTTCAGACTTCTCTAATACACGGCAGTTGTCGTTAGAAAATATTTATATTCAATTAGAAACATTGCCAAATAAAGTTTGAAATTCAACTTCAAAATCTTATAGAAGTGATAAACAAGCCTTGAAAATTATAGGAAATGATAGTGCTGTGTGTAATTTTAACAAAGATCTAACGAACATTTCACGCTTCATGAAAGTTTTGGAGATGGATATTGATGTTCAATTATATAATTTTTGTCTTGAAATCGATGGTAAGCGGATCGAACACATCGAGCTGTCTTGGAGCGCGGCAAAATACAGGCACTCTAGCACCAAGGGAACGCTGTAGTAGATGTATTTAGCCACTTGGGTTGGTAAAAATGTTCGATTACATAGCTTGCAACTTGCATTATTAATATATTACGAAAACGTTTTAAATTGCACACGATTACAACATCAACATAGGTGTATTTGCATTCACTCGAATTTCGGATGAAAACGCTTGAAAAATAAAGAAAATCATAAATTTATAACCCTACCGAAAATCAATATGGCCGGTCGAACTGTCATTACAACCGTTGTGGTACTATATAAATATATCTAGGAATCGCATTCGAAAAACGATCGTGCATGCAAATTTTATGAGGTTCGCCGCATTTTGTTGAATTGTCAATAGTAAAAAATTAGCGCACGCAAGTTCTAATTTACATTTACACTTTGTTCGAATCAGAATCAGTCAGTCAATCAGAATCAGTCATGAAAGCGTAAATGAAGTTTCCCCATTAGGACTCAGGTGGCGCAGACGTAGTCTGTTTACTTTTGAAAAAGCTCCACGCTTTCGCAACGCCACCGTACTATATATGGATCTGGCTTGTGTTGTCATTTGGCATTCTGATGGTTTTAGAATATTCAGAAATCATCACAGAATTAATGTCCATTGACGTTCGTGAATCTACATATCTAATTTCTTCTTAAGAGCAAAGGTCTGTTGAGATATCGTGTACGTCTTATTGCTTTTCCTGAGATTTAGAATCTTTTGCCAAAAGTTAACGGACTGCGTTGGCGCCATCTGTGTCCTAATCGAGAAACTTATCGACCAAAGTCGGTTCAAAAATCTACTTCAGCATTCTCTTAAGAGACAGTGGCACTTAACCACAACTACGCAACATTTTGAAACCTATTTTCTTTTTAACTACCCCACAGAAGCAGCTTAAATTTTGATAGAATGTGTGGAAGTATTGTAGAATTGGGCTAAGCTTCGAGCTTTTTGAGGCTCCGAAAGCCGTTTTCGAGGATAATCGAAAAACGAAATGGTGCGAGAGAAACAGCCCTGTCGGCGTTTGACGTTAGGTGTCAAAACTCCCAACGGGGTATCACTGCCGTTAAATCTTCCCATGGAAAGAGAATGGAGACGAATATTCGAATACAGAGAGAACACAGTATGGCCCCCTGGAAAGCAGATTAATAAGGAAACATTTTGAACGGTCGAATTTTTCTTTTTTTGATGCCTATAATACACCTTAAAACTTTAAAAGCGTTTCTCTCGGAACACGCTTTTCCGAAACGACACGCATCATAACTCCAACAATTGCGACTCCCTTGATCCCAATTTTTGACAATATCATTGAAATAACGTACAAATATCAATATTCTTTAAACCTCTACATATTTCACGAGCTATAAATAGATAGATGAGGTGATATTTTTTCCAAATTCAAATCACACGCTGCACTGCGTGCCGTAGAGTGCTTCAATTTCGATAGGCTTTACGAGAATCGCTCTGGTGTCGCCATTACTTAATAATTGTCGCTGATCATTTTTTGCTTAACACTTAAAGATGTGCATTCAAAGTTTCTCGAATATTATTAATCTATAACCTTTACTTCCATCCAAAAACAAACTGCCACAAATGCTTTATTGCAATGGTGTTACCTCTTAAGGTTTTTATTTTTACCAGTAGTATTTTAGAGATTGAAAAAAAAAAATGTCTGAGTTCATAAAACAACAAATTCTAAATTTATCAACCATTCAAGTACGAGATTTTCATACCGTAAACGAGTTCGCTCGCCGGAGCACGCACGCCTTAGAAACCCCATACTCAAACAATAATTTGTAACGCTGACACGAGAAAGTACGAGATGAAGCTTATCTTAAAACGTAGTATATCATGCGACGAATGGCTAAATACGGAATTTTTCGAGGCACTCAATCGTTTGCTATCGGTCAAGTAGAAATTGTCTTCGGCCCATTGTCAGGGCGTTATCAGCTTGCCTGACTGCCCAAGTAGGGCGCGTTAATGATAACCTTATAGCGCCCTGAATCGAATTATAACGTTGTATCACAGATGGTTGTGCTCAGGCTGCCTGATTAGACTGTATTTACGTTCATCCTAAATACTTTGGTAATCAATTATTAATTCCAGGGCATTCTGCAGTAATATCAACTATAATGTTCGATTCAAATTGCAAAAATAAAGCAAATGGTCTTGACACAAAGTTTTACGTAACACTATTCGCGAACTGATAAACGCGAAACTCAAACCCAAAAATTACTACCAGGGGACCTACTACCTAAACTTAACTCCCTAACCGGGCACGTCAACCGCTAGGTCGTACCGACTATGTATGGGAAATTCACAAATGCAACAGTTTGAAATGTTTTTATCTTCGTAGTTGTTGGATATGTTTTTGTATCCATCATGAAATGCCTTCCGGTCAATTTTGATATTTTTTTAATCACCGGTTTAAAAGGCCTTCTTTTTCGGTTTTTCGCTCATAACTTCTTCAAAACTGGTCCAAATTCAACGTAATGTTTATTCGGATAATTGCAATAAATTCATTCTGCAGCTAATGAATCATTTCACCTTTCAACAAACAATTAGATTGTACTGATTTACATATTGTTAAAGCAACTACATATTCAAGATTTTCATAAGCTTTGGTTATTGATATATTAGTTCCATCTGACGTGCAAATCTCTTTCAAAAGCGCATGACATCCAAAATTATTCTCACATCAGAAAAAAAAAAACAAAATATTTTTTTGCCTGGTGCGAATAAATTCATTCAACAATTTTCAAATGCAAAAGTATACATATCACGCTAACTAACGAATCTTATTAATGATAACCGACATAGTGATGGTCCCATCACCCAAATGAAATGGTTCAACGAATTTTTCTTATCAACATACCACTTTTGGTTAATCGGCGTACAAACAAGTTCGATTGACTGTAACAATGTTGTAGCCACGAAAATTTCGGACGACCGAAAATACGTTCAGTTCGATCAACGATTTTTTTTTCTTAGCGTTGCATCACACAATAGAGAATACATATTAAAGTCTCCCTATTACTGTATGTAGACATGTAGAGGAAAGCATACACATGGGTAGTTTAATATTCTCGGGAATCCAGTTATCAGAATCGGAATTCTGTTGTCCCGGAGACGAGCTTAGTATCCAATACAAGTCAATGTTGCAGATTCAGGTATGTATATAACTCGAAAATGTATGCGTGCAACATTGCACTGGTTGTAGCATAGGATTAACGGAATTTCGATACGCTCGCATGTTCATCAATGCAGTTTCTTGTTATTACTATACCATCTATGGTCAGTGATTTGCCTTCTAAGAATCTCGTAGAAGAATGTACACAATTTCTCATTTGGTCGAATTACTATGCTGCTAGTTCATTTCTCGCTTCGCGCGAATACTCATCCCCTATTTTATTTCAGGATTCTATTACTATGTATGGGTACTGTAACCGGCTTCGATTTTATAAAGGAGGGGGAAGGGGTTAGCGAAACTAGATAATCATGCCAAAAATAGTTAAGCAGAAAATAATAATAGGAATGTATTTGACTAATAAAAATAACAAAAAGTTTAGGCGCCGTCTACGTCACGTATAGCAACGGAAATATTACCGGTAACCTGACCCGGTAATCTGACAAATAAAATAATAATGAACTCAAAATCGCAAAAATGGAGCACGGCTGGAAGGTAGAGGGTTGAGGGGTAAATTCCCGAAATCGTCGGTTTTTTATTTATTACCTCGGTCGGGTAAACCAGAACTTACTCAATTACTTAGAAGTGCTGGTCTCCACGTGGTGGCAACCGGTCTTCTCGATACAAAAATAATACCGGTTTAACTAAAAAGTTGAGCAGGGGCTGCGGAAAAAGGGGATTCAATATATTCAAAAAATCTCTGACATACAAGTGCTCACAATCACTCAATAAGCAGCACCGGGGACTAACGTGAGTTCAAAAGTAGTCGAAATTCAACTTTTTTCTTCAAAATGTTTGTCTTTTCATAATTTCAATTTTTTTTCTGTGTTATTTTTTAGTTAAAAAATTTCAAAGTCGTTTTCTTAAAATCATGCATATTTCGATTTTCCTGAACGTGTTCCATAATAAACTACTATATTTCCTGCAACTTTATAAACTGAATTTTTGTTTTCTACTTATCATTATTAATTCTTATTTCTTTCACTATATAATATTAGTTTTATTACATTCAAGTATGTTTTACAATTTTATACACTTAAAGGGTTTTTAAAACTATAAATTGGTCATGGAGTCCGTTTATAAACAATGGTAATAAACGTATTTATTTAATCTCGCAATCTTTTGAAAATTTTATATGTTCAAAAACCCTTATCTGTGTAAAATTGTAAAACATACTTGAACGTAATAAAAATAATATTATATAGTGAAAGAAATTAGAATTAATATTGATAAGTAGAAAATTTGTTTTTATTTCTATTTTCAAAAAACAAAAAAAATAGTTGCCTTAAACTGCCCACGATCAAGCCGGACTTAAAAGTTGCAGAACATATAGAAGTTTATTGTGAAACATTTTCCGGAAAATCAAAATATGCATGATTTTCAACAGTCGACTTAGAAATTTTTAAACTAAACATAACAGAAAAAAATGACAAAATATTGTGTAACATTTTTTTTTAAGTACATGAAACACAAAAATTTTGGAAAAAAATACATTGAATTTCGACTAGTTTTGAAGAAGTTAAGAGCAAAAAACCGAAACAGAAGGACTTTTGAACCGGTGATCTAAAAAATCTCCAAATTTACCTGAAGGAGTTATGATAGATACTAGAACGTATCCAAAAATTACAAAAAAAATTTTAACTGTCCGATTTGTCATGGAATGCCTCATGTATAAAGCGGCAAGAAGTTCTACATGTCGGATATGTAAGTCATATATGAACAACATATAATATAAATATTCTGTATGCCCAAGATATAAAGCTGATATACAAAAATATAGTTTCGAATATACTTCTCTTCTGTGTGAGTTACGGTAAAACAAATCATTTTTCCGATACAGATGTAGGTTAAGGTGGGTCAAAGTGAGACACGTATTTGACAGAAAAAATGTGGGGCGAGGTTGGACATTCTAACGTTCTTTTAAAATCATGTTCTTACTGCACACTTATCATAAAAATATTATCAACGGTGATGACATTCAGTAGCATCCAGTTAAAAAAATCATATATTTTCGAATTTGGAAAAGTGTCTTTGTCCTCTTCACTTTACTCCAAAATTTAATTTTTGCCGATGCTTAAAATTGACTATTGGTATCGAGTTACTGAATAAAATGCAATAGCAATACACTTCGAATTCGTGACAAAGCCATTTTTTGCTTACGTGTTCTACTTTGTCCGTCCTTATTTTGATTTCATTTTTGCATGGCGTATCATATACAGATGAATATTGCTAGCTTTCTTACTACTTGTGGTAACACAATAATGGGAAAGTATTTAATGTTTTGGTATATTTGTATGAAATAACAAGTAATGCTCCGGCCTGATTTGCAACAATTTTGTTCAGATCTGATTAGTATACGACAATATATAAGAAATTAAGTAACAGAACTAACAGACAACATACTTCTATAACTAAATCTGCTATTATTACGTAAGTAACAGTACAATTCCATTTGTAATTATACATATGCATAAAGAATTTAAAAATACGCGATCTTCCTATGAAATAATTGGTAATAAGTTTGAAGGATTCAACCAAGCACGGGTATTCAATCGTTCGATTCACAAATATTTTCATTGAGAAAGTTCTTTTACCTCGATTAAGAGGATATCCAAATTTAGACCTGCTTCTTCCAATTTTACAGATGCACAATTCGGCTGCAATGTACTTCTGATGAATTGAAAGAAAACTTCATACACGGGATTCTCAATGGAGTGTGAGCTTATAGACGGTCACTGAAGCTTTGGCATTTATTTAGGTAGAACCGGCAGGCGTGAATAATTAGAACTTCAATGTGATGCTACTAAAGAACAAGTTTATTTGACTGAGCGAAGAGGAAATTCGAAAGAAATGTTTCTGCGACAAGAAAAATACGTTGTAAATCGAGTACCAAATTCGAGTCTATCCTTCGATGGAGCTCCAAAGTAAGGAAAAACACAGAAGAATAAAAAATGTTTATAAGATCCTGGTGGGCGAATCGAAAAAATCCTTAAACAGTGAAAACGCATCGATCGATATTGGGTGTGGACATATTCGAGAAAGCATAATTAGAACCGGTCCCACGCCTTTATAAACATCCCCGTATTTGCGACGACACAGTCGTTTTGCACTTATCTTCACCGTTTACGTTGACCTTTTGGTGATGAAGACCGTTCTGACCATGGAGGACACTCTTGGAGTAATGAGTTTCGATGAACGATCCAAAGAGTCAAAAGGATCAGTAAAACAATATTGAGGATCAGTTAATCCGGTTGAGAGAACATTTGTAAGATGAGATGATCAGAAAAGAGTAAACGACAATTGCGTTAGATTTCCTCGACATTTCATCGATTCGTTATCCACAACGGCAAAAATGATAACGGCATGAGTCACAATCGCTTTTTATTCAGGTTCTATCGTAATTTGACGCTACAGCTGTAATTGACCGTCATGATAAAAGTTACTCGCCCGATTTCACAAATGATGGGTGTTTACAAAACCAGAATGATCCGTAATGCGCCCGGTACAGAGTATATTATATTCTCAATATAATAGTCCATAGACACGCATTTAGAGAGTTTATGATTGACTGAGCCTACTAAAATATTTCTGCTTCGAAATCAGCATAAGTGCGTCGAAAGCGTGGACAGTGGTCTTTATTGTCGTGATCGTGTTTTTTTGGGCTACTAGTTATACGAACAGAGCAAGTACGCATCGAGGCCGGAGTGTGGAATCGTCGCAGGAGACGACACTCCAGGGATGTGATGACGAAGAGGGTAAAACAAGCTGCACGGCGAGACGGAGTGTCTTGCGAAGCCTAGTGCGCAGGCTTAGCAGTGGGGGTGGAGGTGGCGGCGGAAGCGAGAACGGCGAAAGTAACCGAACTTTGTTTGGTTGTGGCGTTGGAGCGAGGCCCTGGAGACCGGGCCTAGGAGTAGGAGGCGGGGGCGGTTGTAGCACCACGGTGTCTGGGTCCGGGGCCGGGTTAGGCCGAGCCGGCACCGCAAGCCGTCGGGCGAGCAGGGAGTTGAGTCCCTCGAAGGTTTTGGGCTCGCCGGGTGCCGTCGTCGTCTCCTCCCCCGCTGTCGAGAATGTTTGTGGGACCTTCGAAAAGCAGCAATACGGCGCCGGGGGCACGTGGTCATCGGCGAGCGGCTCTGGTATGCCGCCCGGGAGTCCCGCCTCCGTCCCTCAAGATTGGCGAAGGTTAGTCGGTAGCATACGGCGGAAAGTAAGAAGAAAAACGACCCAGGGCGCAGGGGCGGGGGCTGGGGTGAGTGGTGGCTCTACTATCGGCAATACCACCCATACGCAAAATAATGCACGAAACCTAGTCACCGAGGCCTCCTGTCCATCGCTTCATGAAACCACCTGCACCAAGAATCAGGACGATTTTCTTAAGGCCACGATGAGGATCTTTCTGGTCGTCTCGCCGCCCATGGGCCGAGTTCAGGTAAGCTTTTGTCTGTGACAAGAAGATTGAGAATATATCTGTACATGACTATATAGTTAAAGTGATGAGACGATTATGTGATACAAAGTATTTCTGACTTTTATGTACTTGATTATACTCTCTGCCAGCTTCCGCGCTTGACCCAGTTTGAGCAGTGTGCGCTTGTCAAGGATAATAGCATTTTCCTCACGTAAAAGATCGTATATTTGCGATATAAGTATATGTGCTTCACGTAATGTACATTCAGGACCTTGACGGAATTTCATGACTACATTTTGTACATTTTTCTGCACTTGACAGGATTATGAGAGAATAGATTACCAAGCTTAGCGGTATTAGGAAAACCTGATACTGAAAGAGTTTCGCGCGTTGCCAGAGAAGGTAATAAGAATAGCAACGGAACCAATTATGAAACGGATGCTTTTCATCACACCATGATTATGATAAGTTTGGCAGATAATCGTTCGGATTTCATGTGCGCCGTTTTCCACTTTGTCTCTTAAACCCTATACCTTTTGCCCGTCCCTTCTATACCTGATCCCACTTCTATTTTCATAACGCGTATAGCAATTTGTCTTCTGATTATTTCGCTTATGAATATAACAAGCGTGGCAGATAAGCGGTATGGGCACAGAGTTCGATGCTGCACAAAGATCGAATATGGGAGAGTTCAAGAAGAATGAATCAGCTCAGCGAACGTTTTCATTATATGATAATAATCATAATAATTATTGAGTTAAGTTGGATTTCCAATCCCGTCAAAGTATAGTTCTCCGCTTTCAATTATTTTTTATTATGAATCTACACGTTGGACCTAAATTCCCAAAGTCATCATAAAGCATTTGAGCAAAAAGAAAGGATCAATTGCTAATTGGAGTTGCATGACTTAAGTCCGAAACAACACAAGTTTCTTCTGTACTCTTCTTAAATAGCGTAGTTTTGTGTTAGGCGTCACAATTCTTGGGGTCGACGTAGTCCTTGACCCGAATCCTCAAGGCTAAGGGAGAACGGCGACTGTAAGCGCTTCACTGGTTTGATGTCTACCTCGTGTTCTGCTCCTGTTCGTGCTATCTTCTTCTTTGTCTCGTATTATCTCACTTTATCGCTGTTTTTTCTATTCACATATTTTATTTACTAGGCCAATAAGTACTAGCCAGTAGTATTAGAAGACCCATGAGTGATGTTTCTTCAAATGGCGATTGAACTGTTATTTTGCTTCCTCATAGAGGAAGCTTTGTTTTCATTAATTTTTTTTTTTTTTCGAGATGTTCATGTCAGTATGCTTAGAATCACCTAAAACGTCGAGAAAAATGGTTTAGAAAATGTGTCCGTATATGTGTATGTGTATGTGTATTAGGGTGTGTCATTTTTGGGCAATTTTTTTTTTTTCGACTCACAAACAGGTTGTATACTTTCAGGAAGGTAAAATAAGAAGCCTGTAAAAATTTTAGCTCTTAATATTAATATTTAGATGCGCCTCATCGCGAATTTCTATTTCCCATTTAAATAACATGGGAAAAAAATTTTTTCATGTTTGGAATTTTATACGTTGGCAATGGCATATTGTTCGATGGAACGCAAAACATATTTTATAGAGAATCGCACGCTCTACAAAAAAGATGTCTTGCATTTTTTCGATAGACATAGCCATTCTGATTATATTTGAGTTCAAAGTTCAAAATATACGAAAATTCATCTTTTTGTTAATATTATAGCGAAACTATTGACTCTGTTGAGAATCTTCGATCAACTTTTTTGTAGATTATTAAATTTACCATGAAAATTGTCTCATCCATGATTAATTAATATTTATTGTTAATTGTTCAATGCTGTAGAGACCTGTCTTCTGTCACGAAACTGGTTCTAATGGGCTGGTACTTATCATAAATAGTTACAAAAAAAATCGACAAAATACTCACGAATAATATCTTTCGTTATTTCCATTAATAGTAAAAAAAAGATTCTCAATAGAGTCAATAGTTTCGCTATAATATTAACAAAAAGATGAATTTTCGTATATTTTGAACTTTGAACTCAAATATCATCAGAATGGCTATGTCTATCGAAAAAATGCAAGACATCTTTTTTGTAGAGCGTGCGATTCTCTATAAAATATGTTATGCGTTTCATCGAACAATATGCCATTGCCAACGTATAAAATTCCGAACATGAAAAAATTTTTTTCCCATGTTATTTAAATGGGAAATAGAAATTCGCGATGAGGCGCATCTAAATATTAATATTAAGAGCTAAAATTTTTACAGGCTTCTTATTTTACCTTCCTGAAAGTATACAACCTGTTTGAGTCGAAAAAAAAAAATTGCCCAAAAATGACACACCCTAATGTGTATGTGTGCGTGTGCGTGTGCGTGCGTGCGTGCGTGCGTGCGTGCGTGTGTGTGTGTGTGTGTGTGTGTGTGTGTGTGTTCCAGGGACCGAAAATTCAATCATTGATAACTCGCGAATGGCACGATCGATCGAGTTCAAATTTGGCAGGCAAGTAGAGTATTAAATCTTCTTCAATTGCTGTAAATTTGAAGAAAATATATCTATGTATACTGATTTTATAGAATTTTGAATTTTTTTGAAAAATGTATACTCTCTTACTTTCGTAAAAGTTCGCCGATAGACCTAAATAGTTCTTCATAACTAGGGACACGTTAAATGCTGATTGGCATTGAATTTCGACAACATCGGTAAAGCGGTTCGGATTTTATAGAATTTTGAATTTTCGTAAAAAATCAATATTTTGCTATATATCACGTCGAATCTCAGCAAATTAACTGAAATGTTCTACAAACGAAAAATAACATACAGCCATACTCGTACCAAATTTGGTGGTGATCGGTGAAGTCGTTCAAATTTTACACCATTTTAAATATTTGAAAAAATAGCGATTTTCACTTTAACCTCCGCAAAAGTTAATAAAGTAAAACAAAAGTTTGTGCCTAATAAAAATGAGATGTGCCGGTGATTTATTCATTTATTCAAAATAAGAATGCAAAGTAGAACCTTGCACATTGGTTCCTCATTTAATTTTGCTCACAAAGCTTCCTCTATGAGGAAGCCAAAATCAGTTACAATACTTCCTCGTAGAAGTTGCTATGTAAAGAGCAAAATTAAATGAGGAAGCAATGTGCAAGGTTCTACTTTGCATCCTTTTTTTAATAATTATTGCATATATAGCTGAACGCGTGAGAGTTGTTCCCCTAAAATGCAATACAACTTTAAAAAATCTATCGAAAAAAAGAATATGGAAGAAAGATAGAGATCGGACGAAGGGCAGTAATTGGATAAGTGGATTTTCGATATACATATTCAAATCGTTGTACATACGTGACACGACCGGATGATTGCAAGTTAAAGCTAAGCCGTCGAATTCGAGAAAACTCACATTTAGTGAGGCGTTGCTATTCCCTCTTATCCTATCGTGATAAGAACTGTGGTCGAAAGTCTAATAAGTAGGTGAAGAATTAGGTTCGAATAGTACATGAAATTAATTTTCAATGCATCGGCGTTCCTATTCTCAGTCAAAGGTATAAATGAAATTATACATCCCAGTAGCAGCGGAATAGTTGGGATATGAAATTGCTCCAACAACATCGTTCGATGGATAAACCTGCTTGACCTAATCTTACTCTAGTCCTCGACCACGTCATCTAGTCTTCGAGGGCCCAAAAGTTTCCAATAACGCCATCTGAAGAAAGCAGCAACATCTTTTTTTACCTCTACTGGGTGTTTTCTTTTTCACTGCACTTTGCTGATAGTACGATCGATATCGGCGGAGACATCGAGGTTTCTGATCCATCAATTAATACACAACTGAACGTTCCACGAGAAATGTGTAAAAACAAAAATTGGATGCCAAGTAAAAAAAAAAAACTACATTGGCATATTGCTTCCTCTCTTCTTTTTGTCGCAGTGTATCCTACTCGGATTGTATCAAATTAGATTGATCACTTTTGGCTTCCTCAAGAAGCTTTGTTTTGTGATGCATTAGTTTGGTTCGTGAATCGACTCAATCGATCGCTCAATCGGTCGATCGATCAAATTTACGCTACATATAATCTATCACCTTTTTATAAAAACTTTTGTCGTGTCGCGTTGAGTTGCAAAATGAAAACCTACATTTGGTCCGAATTTCAACTGGATATTTCAATATTCACGGACTTTGCACCATAATCAAATTTTTTTCGAAAAATTAAAAATGTCATCAAATTTGAACGGCTCGACGGATTGATACCAAATTCAACCCCAAACTTTGTCGAATGATTGCTCTAAATTTAAGATTAATATCTCAAAAAATGTGACAGTTAGAGAGCGTACAGAGAATTTCGGGGAAATTCAAAATGCTGTAAAAAACAAACGACTGTATAGAATTTGGTAAAAATTGAACGAAATAAGGGAATTCAATCCTTCAACATGTGGGATAAATTTCAGTTTCATATCTCAAACGGTTTTCGAGTTATAAAGGATTAATGATCTGTACATACACACACACACACACAGACATACGGACAGACATTTTTTCTAAATGTGTTTTCTCGACGTTTTGGAACATTCTGAACACACTGACATGAAAAACTTGAAAAAAATTTTGTTTACTATCACAAAGCTTCCTGAGGAAGCAAAAAGAACATGACTATCTCACACCGAAAAAAACTGCTTGCAAACTAAAAATTCCATCAATAAATAATACAAATCCAAAATATCAGTCAAGTCAAACTCTCTTCAAAAAACTTGGCGTGCCAGCTACTAGCTCCCGTACATAGTGCATTAAAGTAAGTGTGGGATTCTGCAATTTATAATTATATCAATGTGACGTATCCATGGGAAATATGACTATGCCGGGATGCCACATAAAGTAGTATTGTTTAACAAGGCGTATCGAAAATACTGTGTGCAGGCGCACACCTGTTTATTTTTACTTTATACACGTTATTGCAACCTGATCGCATAGAAGAAATCATACTTGTGCCGACATGTTTCGATGCAACCGTCTTGGCAATACTTACTTCTCGTGTCGCATTAACTGACGTTCATATTATTTTTTAGTTAGAATTGACCAAAATCTATGTAAGAATGTTATTCTGTCTTCTCCGCATTAACTGATCTTTCCATTCACTTAGCGTTTAGTGAAGAAAACAGAACTTTAACAGATTGTGTTACTTTCTTTGGAAGAGGCTTCGCCTCCTCCACCCCCTCTATAAAGCTATCTGTTAGAATTATCTGTAATTCTTTTTTCCCAGGACTATTTGAATTCATCAGTTTAAAGTCACACTGTTATTCGAGTTAATAGACCGAGAATAGTACAAATTCAATGTACACATCGATCAGTGATAATTATCATTCGAATGAAACGTATTGTCGATGATTTGTCACTGTAACTAATTAAGAAATTATTGACAATGATTGAATAACTTGAAAAATTCTTATGCCATCCAGTAATATTTGTAAAATCGTTTGTTTCGTTAGCTTTAGCCAACAAGCTTATTCCGTGCTGCATTTCTTGTAGTTTCTACACAGGTTTCGTATTCTGCTGTTCTCTTCTTTCCAAAACTGCCTTTTTGGTCGTTATTGATCATCATAAATGAAAATGCGATGTTGCGCCACTAGGGGATGGATATTCACCATGAACTTCACGCACAATACCATGTTTTAGACGGGCGACCCCTCTCTCAACTCCGCCCTACATTCTCCAAAACTTGAGCCGAAATACCTTTAAAACCACGCATGCCGCAGGTTTTTTTACAAGGTCAGCGGCAATTGAACGTTCTCTCGTCCTTGCTTCAATGGACTATGTACGGGAGCTAGTCGCTGGCACGTCAAGTTTTTATAAGAGAATTTAACTTGGCTAAGATACTCGATTTGTAGTATTTTTTGAAGGAATTTTTAATTTCCAAACAGTTTTTTCTCGCTGTGAGATAGCTATGTCCCTTTTTTACTTGGCGTCCAATTTTTGTTTTAAAAGAACCTTTTTGGGGGGGGCACTTAAAAAATACCACGTTGTGAAATGCTAAATAAAAAATAGGCATATTTCTCATTTTACAGCAAGCCGGTTATGTTGTCCTCTTAATAAGCTGCGAGTACAGTAAGGTCTTGTTTATAGCGGCAAGCGAAATTGATTTGCTGCACTCAGGTTTGAAAAAATCATACTACAGAGAGAATAACTCAGATTAAAAAAACCAAACTATAAAGAGGATTATCACCCGGAGAAGAAAAACCATACTATGCACAGAATAATCACACACAAAAAAAAAACTTGGTTTAATGTACCAATTTTTTCTATTAGTTAAAGAAAATTGGTTATTATAACCATTATATTCATAGATACATTGTCGCACAGTTGGTTCCTTCGCCAACGGCATCTTGGTTTTTTTAGCTTAAATGGTTCGTCCCACGTTGGGAACCTGCGCCACTCTCTTTTAACTTGGTTTATACTTTAGTTAGTGCATATGATTAACAAACATAGTTGTTACCAAAAAATTGTGGTGAGTGTGGTTCCGAACGAACTACGAGAACTGGTTGCCATGACTGCTGGTACGACAACATTCTTGGTAGAATTGAAGGTTATCAATTTTATTAACAGGTAGGACTAGTCGAAACTGTTTTGGTTAGTTGATACTATGTGCCAGGGATAATTGTGCCGTTAGTTGCGTTGTTACGCGAAGAACTTCACGGGTCTTCTTTTATCGTTTAAAGGGTACAAGCGATCGAATGGAAGACGAGGTCTTTGTTGCCTTTGTCCTCGAGAGTTAGGGACAAAAAAGTCTCATCCCCATATTTGACGATAAATACTATATTATAACTTTTGCAATCCCCATGCACTTCTTGATTACTGGTATAGGCACATACGTCATGGCTGAGATCTTTGAGACTGATCTGAGTTCCAAGATCTTTGATCTGACTGAGTTCCAAGATCTCAGCTTTACGCAATGGTCACTGGTGAAAACTACTCTGTTCATTGGCGGAATTATACACATGTAGAGTCTTTGAATATTCCCAGTAGTATATTCATATATTCATAAAACGCTAACTGCATTGGAAGACTCTTGGCATCACCCAATAAGCAGTGGAAACGTATTGATTCATTCCTTCCAAAAAATCTTATCATTACACAAGGATCATTTATGAAAATTATTCTACCGATGGGCTTAATTCCACACAAGTAGAGTCATTGAATACCGTTATGCCTTGTAACGTATTTTTCGTGAACGAACTTTAATAATTTTTTCTATTCCATCGTATAACTTGTGACACGATTTTTCCGTCCGAGATAACTCGAGACAATTATCTCGGAAAATCGCGCAAAATCAGGCACCCGGCCATTTCCCAACAAAACACGAGGGCGTCAGACCCTTTTAATTTGCACCTGAAGAACCAAGAGGTGGTTCTGCAACGCGATTTTAACCGCGCCGGTTGCTCAGACGAAGAGACTAGGTAGTGGGGGGGTATGAGACGAGAGTCTAGAAAATAATTGAAAAGACCGAAAACAGCTTACATGTATGGCTCGACTTAATTCAGTATATAATTGGACTCCAATATTTCCCAAAAGATTTTTACAAAAATGTGGTTCCCTGAAGGGGAACCCGTGCTCACTGGCACAACTGCTTCTATATAAAATAAATTACAATAAGAAGTAATTTCCTACTTCGTGGCAATTGTGAGAGTCCTGATTCTCTCTCTCGCACGTTACCGGACGGCTGAGGTCCCCTCGTGATTTTGCAATAATACAATATTTCCAAGATCAGGCAAGATGGTGATCGTCTCGCCTCGTGGCGGCTGAAGGCCTGCATTTATTTTACGAATTCCAAAAAAACAACTACTATTTTCCCAAACTCGATTATGTCGCGGCACCTCTACAGTACAATATAGAATGCACTGACCCACCTCGATATTGGCGAATCTCCGTGAAAAATACTTTTATAAAATTGATCTTTCATCGTTTCCGAATTCGATTAATTTTCGAATAAAAGTTTCGAAACAACACAATTTTTGTAGTGCTGCTGTTCGCATGCGTGTCTAGCCAACAAGTTTGACGAGTTGCAGCGCGTGCCGGACTCGCCAAATTTCGCAACAGGGCCAAGGGGCTCGCAGAGCGGAGGGTTGCGCATCCCTTCGCGCGACGATCGATCGCGATCGATCTATCGCGACGTCGGCACTCTAGTCGTAACGCGGGAGTTCCAGACTCCCGTATGGCAATGTTCCGTTTCGCAGCAGCTCTCCCGCTGCGCTACTGGTGATTTGCCCTTCCAATGATTGTGCCTCGGTACGGGGGTTTTCCTCGGTCCGTGTTGCTGCTTGTTCGAAAATACAACGATATCGATTTGAGGTACTGATGCAGTACCTCCCTCATCGAACGAAACGACCGTGGATCGTCAGTGGCAGCGGTGACCGTGACACGACAGTATTTTCCAAAAAAATCAATAAACAATTCGTAAAATCTTGTATAGGTCTGGTCGACTTGGTGCGGCGACGCAGTTTGCTCTATCTTATGGCCCTATTTTGCCTCGCAGCTGTGTCCCGGCTTGCTGGCTCGACCATTTTTATGTCGCGGGCGACGTCGAAGGGAGGAGAGATGCAACGGACACCGCGTAACGCGAAATGCCGCGTTACAACCTTCTTCAGGTTTTTACGTTTTCCCTCTCCCCCTCCATTTATTGAGTTACCCTATCTCCTTTCATTTTTATTGACTTCCCCCCAGATTGTTACTGTATCTACTGTATCAGCATTTGCACTAGGGCACAGGGAAACAGCGGAATACCTGCGCCGATACCGGCGGCTATATTTTACTGACTTTCTGATATATGAGAATATCTCAAAAAGTCAGAAAAGCTGCCTCCTGCTCAACAGTTAACGCACAAGTTGGTGCATAGCTAAGCGGGCACCCATCCAAGTACTGCTCGCGAGAGAAGCTGCTTGACTTGGGAAACCGCCGAAGCCATACACCCACAGGGCGCTCACTGCCGTTGATATGAACGAACTTTAATATATTTCATGTATTCGAGAACATAAATCGCGAACAGTCACCTTTGGCGGTCCACTCTCGACCATGCATCCGCGAACCTGGTGGGCGCCAGCTAATTGTTCTTTCACCGGTATTGAGTAATCGGTATGTCCAAAGAATCAAAGTGAGCACACTCGATTCCAACCAAAAGAAGTAATCAAATCGAAAGTCGGGGCAGTCGGGATCGAGAGAAGTCATGACAAAAAAAAATATCGGGAGCCTAGTTAATCTTTGGATCCCCGTAAAATTAACAAACACAACTGGATACACTCACGGGAGCAAACGGTTGCAGAAATGTACAGTCGCTCAGTCTGCTAGGTTGTGGTAGAGAGTGTCAAGGTATGGCCCAGTAAATAGCTTCATTGCATCAAAATCGTTAATAAAAGAACTTTGATACTCGTCGACAAATGGCCGAGAACAAATACAACTAATTGTATTGTTTAATTGATGTGCGAGAGCCAGCGCAAAACATCGCGATAATTATCAGCCGTAGCGAGTTGCAAAGCAACGCGCGCAATACCAAATTCACTTTTCAATTAGATCTAGCGAAAACGACTCACCAAGATGATTTCCGATCAGTCGAGGAGCGAGACCTATATTCCAGAGACGGATGCGAGATCCTAATGCACTGAATTGCATTAATTCACTGATTTTATTTTTAGAATAAAATTCGCAGCGAATGAGAACTTGTAGTGTACGCTAGACAATGCGTACGACAAGCGCGAGAGCCGAACAAAGACGTGGCGAGATCGGCAGAAAACCGTCAACACAGGAGCTCGAGGCGAAACTCAGTCACCTCGGCGGTATCCCGAGCAAAATAAATTACTTCGAGTAATCTTCGGTAGTTCAACATTACCATTATTCAATGTCTCCCAAAATCCCCTATGCGGGAACTACTGCCCTCTCCCGCGAAATATTTTGTACCTATATCGGGAGCGCAAATCATGCCGGTAACAACTTCGAAATCTACACAATCGCCTCCTTTAGTACTCCACGCGAAAACGAGCCTATACTCCACATTGACAACGCATCAGAATGTTCTCTTTTTGAAAGTCGGAACCAAATGAAAAATAAAAGCAGACCATAACATTAACTTATAGTAAACAGTAAACTAATATAAAGATAAGTGAAGTTAAGCTATATACTACATGTATACAAGAAACGCATAACAATCACAATCCGACCCCCCACCACCCATGGCTTCGCCCCTGGACGCAACAAGGACCCTCACCCCGCCGGCGCTGAATCCTAATGTTAATTGGAGAAACAATAATTAAGATATTAAAGAAATATTTATTATGAAATAGGTGATATTGAAATTCTCAATGTATTCGTTTTAAAGAAAAACTACAGAATTGTGCAATATGAAACGCTGTGATTATCAATATTTAATAATAAACAGTTTTGGCTAGAGATCGAAGGTATATAGATAAATATTACAAGAATATTCAATATTGAGTTATAATATATTTATATTGACAAGTTATGGTTTAAGGGGACCGAGTCACCCAAAGTAAGTCATAACAAAAAAATTCTGTAGATGATACCCGTATTTTAAATAATCTCACAATTAAACCTCTAGTACATGACAAGCATTATCATTCTGCAATTTTGTAATCACATGTGATGCTTCAAGATAGTGTGAAATAAAAAATAAAATCAAACTTTCTTGGTTGTAGCTTTCAAACCAAACGGGTGAAAAACCTTTAGTGTTCGATGTATCATTTTATCGGTCATAGAGTTTATTCTGGCTTGAGTAGACTAATTCTGGTTGCGGTGGACATTAGATTTACTGTAACGAATTGCTTATTGAGTTTTCAATAAAGACGAATTAATTAACATGTTTAGAATCATAGCTTCAAGGAAGGGCAATTTGTATTTAAAAAAAAATAAATAAAATGATTTTTCACTCATTATTTATTTTTGCTTAAAATAATGAGTGGTTTTTTATTCAATATCTTTTCAGGTATAAATAATGAGTGATTTTTCATTCATTATCTTGTCAGTTATAAATAATGATTATTTTCCACTCATTATCTTTTCGAATTTAAATAATAAGTAGATTTTCAATCATTATCTTTTCAAGTTTAAATTATGAGTGGAAATCCACTCATTATCTTTTCGCAATTTAAATGATGAGTGGAAAACCACTCATTATCTTTTCGAGTTTGAATGATGAGTAGAAATCCACTCATTTTCTTTTTAAGCTTAAATTATGATTAGAACTCTATCCACTATTTATTTCGAGTTTGAATTATAAGTGATTTTTTACTTCGCATTTAATTCAAATTTAAATGGCTAGTGGTTTCCCGGAATGACAATAATACTAATGATGATTACACTAAGAGATACTTGCCCGTTTATTAGTTAAAACTTCATTAACGTGAAATGGAGCGGGTGCCGTGAAGATAACAAGAATAAATATTAAACTGGACCAAAAAAACGAACAATTTTTTTTATGACACTCTGAAACTATTGTTCATGATGACAATCAAAATTGTCTTGAAAGTTTGAGCCCTTAATATTAGTATTAAGGGATGTATCGTTACAACTATTGATTTTTTAACATCTACCGTACTTATTACCCAAAGCTCGTAAATTACTGATCTGAAAAATTTGACCTATTCATATTTTTGAAGGAAATTAAATTTCCTACAAAAAAGCTTTCTTAGTAAATTTACGTAGAACGAGCCGTTTGCTTGTAATCGTGCCTCAAACATTAATTTGTTTTTTCAAATGTTTGTATGAATTTTTTATTATGGTAACTACCAGACAAATTAATATTTTCAAAGATCAAATGATTATTTTTTGGGAAATTTAATGCTCTACAACAAAGCTATTTTAATATTTTTCAGAAAATTCACTCCTTCAAGAGTTATTCGTCATTAAAATTGAATTCAAAAGTAATTAACCGTTTATTTTGCGTTTGACTTGATTGCTTACAGGATTCAAAGAATTTGACTTGCCACATGATTTTATCGATAAATATATACGCAGTTGGCCCAATATTAACGGTTTTCAAGAGTGTAAGCAATTTTTTAATAAATTATTATAGCTGTCGTCAATGATGTTGCAGAGCGTGGTATAGCATTGATTGAAGATTACAATAACTGTCTCACTAAAAATGAACAACAACTCCAATATTTGTTGTTAGTCGTCAGTGAATATCGGAGAAAATTCCCTAATTGTAATAAGAGTAATTTAATTAAATAATTTTCCTATAAACTAATAATTTATCTCGATTTGATACCAATGAAAACATTGTAACTCATTTTTATTTATTTTAAATTATAAGTATAGATGCAAAATGATTTATATCCGTTTCATTAGCACTGTTAGTCTAAATAAAACTACATAACTACACAAAAAAATAACTTATCATTGAAAACCCGATTTTTGAAACTATTGAAGTAAGTAAAATACAGTAAATATAAAAATATGAAGGTAAAGAAAGGTTTTAGCTGGATAATATCGTAACAAATTTCGATTTTTTGAAAAAAATTTCGTCATCGGACGAAAAAAAAAATAATAATAATTTCCAAGTCTTAAATTTGTCAAACAAGAGAAAACAATCAAGTCAAATGCAAAATAAACGGTTGATTACTTTCGAATTCAATTTTTACTTCGAATAACTTTTGAAGGATTGAAAATTGTTAAGATACCTTTTTTGTAGAGCATTAAATTTCCCACAAAAATAATCATTTGATCTTTGAAAATATTAATTTGTCTGGTAGTTACAATAATCAAAAATTCATACAAACATTTGAAAAAACAAATTAATGTTTGCGGTATGATAACAAGGAAACGGCTCGGTCTACGTAAATTTACTAAGAGAGCTTTTTTTTAGGAAATTTAATTTTCTTCAAAAATATGGATAGATCAAAATTTTCAGATTAATAATTTACGAGTTTTGGGTAATAAATACGGTAGATGTTAAAAAATCAATAGTTGTAACGATACATCCCTTAATATTAATATTAAGGGCTCAAAGTTTGAAGATAGTTTTTTTTTGTCATCATGAACAATAGTTTGAGTACCATAAAAAAATTGTTCATTTTTTTTGGCCCAGTCTAATATTTATTCTTGTTATCTTCACGGCACCCACTTCATTTCATGTTAATTAAGTTTTAACTATTAAACGGGCAACTATCTCTTAGTGTAATCATCATTAGTATTATCGTCATTCCGGGAAACCACTAGCCATTTAAATCTGACTAAAATGCGAAGTAAAAAATCACTCATCATTTAATCTCGAAATAAATGATGAGTAGATTTCCACTAATGATTTAAGCTTAAAAAGATAATGAGTGGATTTTCACTAATGATTTAAACTTGAAAAGAAAGTGAGTGGATTTCCACTCATCATTTAAACTCGAAAAGATAATGAGTGGTTTTCCACTCATCATTTAAACTCGAAACGTTAATGAGTGGATTTCCACTCATCATTTAAATTCGAAAAAATAATGAGTGGAAATTCATTAATTATTTAAACTTGAAATGAATTATGAGTGGAAAAAAAATCATTATTTATAACTGAAATGATAATGACTGAAAAATCACTCATTATTTATACCTGAAAAGATATTGAATAAAAAACCAATCATTATTTTAAGCAAAAATAAATAATGAGTGAAAAATCATTTTGTATTTTTTTTAAAATACAAATTGCCCATCCCTGCACTGAAGCCAGGTTGCACTCTTCGACAAATGAAATCGGACATTGAACACTAAACATTATTCACCGAGTAGGTCTGAACGTTTTATCAAGTGGGAAATATTATTTACGTCACTCGCGCATGAATCGCGGCACTTTCCATAGCAGTCTTACGAGCCGAAAGTGGCCCAGAGCATGACAGTCGTGAACCCGTGGCGAAATGACAGAGTGGCGCATGCGCAGTTTGCATTTCATTCACTTTCGGCCCTTGGGATTTTACTTTCGACGTTTTCGCCCCTAGAGACATAACGTACTATTATAAGCTGATTAAACTTTTCTGTGATCTACCTTTTCTCAAAGAAAAATAAAACAGATATATTCATTTACACTCCATAGCAGCTCCGTTACTTGAATATTAATTTATCGGCCATAAAACTTGTAATTCTTTTTTATGATTACAATAATCCATTTTTTGTGTCTTGTTGATCGATAAGGGTCTGTTGAAACTCGTGTAGACAGCTATGGAACTAATCCATATTGTTTCTGTAAAAACATGTACGATTTTATCCATTTATACTTCATAGGATCTTCGGTATTTGGATATTCATACAATCAATGAAAGTTGAGCATGAGGGTTACAAACTTGGTAATAAAAATGTATAAATGTGAGTTAACATGCAAAGTGCGTCTGAGATATAATTGAACTTGAATTGAAATTGAATTGAAATCGAATTGAAATTGAAATCGAATTGAAATTGAAATTGAATTGAAATTGAATTGAAATTGAATTGAAATTGAATTGAAATTGAATTGAAATTGAATTGAAATTGAATTGAAATTGAATTGAAATTGAATTGAAATTGAATTGAAATTGAATTGAAATTGAATTGAAATTGAATTGAAATTGAATTGAAATTGAATTGAAATTGAATTGAAATTGAATTGAAATTGAATTGAAATTGAATTGAAATTGAATTGAAATTGAATTGAAATTGAATTGAAATTGAATTGAAATTGAATTGAAATTGAATTGAAATTGAATTGAAATTGAATTGAAATTGAATTGAAATTGAATTGAAATTGAATTGAATTGAAATTGAATTGAAATTGAATTGAAATTGAATTGAAATTGAATTGAAATTGAATTGAAATTGAATTGAAATTGAATTGAAATTGAATTGAAATTGAATTGAAATTGAATTGAATTGAAATTGAATTGAATTGAAATTGAATTGAAATTGAATTGAAATTGAATTGAAATTGAATTGAAATTGAATTGAAATTGAATTGAAATTGAATTGAAATTGAATTGAAATTGAATTGAAATCGAATTGAAATTGAATTGAAATTGAATTGAAATCGAATTGAAATTGAATTAAAATTGAATTGAAAATGGCGGACATGTGAACTTGAAAGTTCGTTTATTCCATGTTTTTTTTTCACTCACATGTCAGCCATGTTGTCATTTTTCAATATTTTTTCGATTTCTTAGGTTCATTCTATTCTGTACTTATTCAGTTTTAAAATGAAACTTATTTCATGATTCTAGATTGAAAATCGACGAGTGAGGAATGCATGCAGTTTTGAATGGAACCGGAGGGCACTTCATGTATCAGCCGCTATCTTGGACGCTATTTTGAAAAAAAAATTTTTTATTACAATTGAAGCATAAATGAAGGTTTAAAAAAAACCACCTTATTACGTCTTGTTGTTCATTCACAATTAATTCCTGAACTTAGTGTAATTTGTCGGCCAATTATAGAGAAACCTCCCCTTAAAGAGAAATTAATACTCTACTTGCGTGCTAGATTTGAGCTCGATCGATCGTGCCGTTGGCGAGTTATCGACGATTGAATTTTCGGTCCCTGGAACACACACACACACACATACAGACACATTTTCTAAACCATTTTTCTCGACGTTTTAGGTGATTCGAAGCATACTGACATGAAAATCTCGAAATTTTTTTTTTTTTCATGAAAACAAAGCCTCCTCTATGAGGAAGCAAAATAAAACTGTGATTAATGAACCATTTTTTGAGGCAAGTTTTATAGCGTATATTGAATCCGTAAAAACAGATCTGCCGTCAATAATCTATTAGTGCAATTGTAATATTATATATCATGTTATATCTATGAATACGAAAATCTGGTTGATAATGACACAATGGTGTGCTTGTAGATTCAACTTACTGCTGATTATTACTCGGTGTGAGAAGATATACATTGTTATTGAATGAAAGCATACACAGTTTTCACAAGATATGCACTTATACCATACCCATTCACCGACATACCGCGGTCCCTATGACAGCTAATTTCTGATTAGTAGCTCACAGCCCGCCTTAGCGTTCGGTTACGTCTCCGTGCTCAGTTTCGATTTTTTCCAGTACCCCCGAGGACTGGAACAAAATCGGGACTCCACTAAAGGTCCTTGGCAATACCTCCCGAATGTGATGGAATCGCAAAAGCATACAGAAAGTAAAAGAATGGACAGATACTCGACATTATTACTTGATGACAATCACGATCACAGCGCATGCGCACAACATTTTCGTCACGCCGTCTGGAACTAACTATTTTATGCAGCATCCGGCCTGCATAAGAAGAAATATTTAAAACGCATGCGGGATAGAAACATAGTTCGGAATTGCTTTCTCCCGCACTTACTTCCATGGACTATGTGCAGGAGCTAGTTGCAGGCACGCCAAGTTTTTTGTAGAAAGTTTTATTACTTGGCTAATATATTGGATTTGTAATATTTTTGGAAGGAATTTGTTGTTTGAAAGCGATATCTTTTTGGTTTAGGGATCGCTACATCCCTTTTTTCACTTGGCGTCCAATTTTTGTTTTTAAAAAACATTATTTGGGGGGTTTTTTCTCAAAAGTCCTCTTTTAGTTTTCCAAATTTCAATTTATTATTACTGAAAACTAACAAAAACTGACTGATCCGATTCAAATGCCCTCTACTATAAATTGTAACCTTCTCTCACGCTTAAAAATCCTTCTGCTACTATCAACTTTCTGTAAAAAAAATCGGCATTAAAATTTAGGTCCCTTTACCGGGAGTTCTTGTTCGCAAACCGTCTCTTTAATTTCAAACACAAATGTGTTCAAAATTCAAAATCGGTACGCATGAGAATTATTTCAATGTTATTGGATTAGAGGTCGTACTCCTGTACTTGAAATGTACATAGGTCGAATATTGGCGCTAAATATTACTACAATATAACCGAGACCGCTGGTTGTGCGGTCGGTGTACGGCTCTGGCGATCCCCCGAGTGACGCACCATTGTTTGCGGCCATAATTTGGATGGGTGACCGCTAAGCCGTGCTCGGGCTGGCGCATCAACCAGTGAGCGGGAGGTCAGTTTTATGAGGCCTCGGTGTACATATACTTAAATAAGTAACTTTCGCGTGTACACCGGGAAGTCAGAAGAATAACGGCCCTCTGTACCGGTACGGGTTTTCCGCAGTTTTCCCGTACCCATGGCAAATGCGATATAGTGCAGCTAAGTCGGCTGCGGACGCATTGGGGGTTAGATTAGCTTAGCGAAGCGCGTGTAGAGAGTGATAGAAAGAAAGGGAAGGGTGGTAAAAGACGATTTAAGCCATATCATGGAATAATAATAATAAAATGTACAAAAAAATATTCCTGCAATATATAATATTCAAGCATATATATGTTGGAAGTAATAAATGGGCTTAAAAGCAATCTTAAAACCGGTAAAAACGGTAATAAATATTACCCGAATATTATTTTTTTAGACATATTATGTCAGAATAATCAGATTGTTGGGTATTGATTTTCGCAAAAAAAAAAATGATAATAATCTAGGTGGGATGTTAAACGTCCCGCTGTGCATCAAAGTGTTAAGACTGCTATCGGGTTGTCGTAAAATCAAATTTCTGCCCGGGCAGTGAAAGTAAAGTAAGTTTTAGGTCAATGCTAATCCACAGGTCTCCTAAATAACATCTAGCATTTTTTCATTAATAAATTGTAGCCCATACTTAGCGACGCTTGTCCTTTATTGTGTTGTATTTTTTTATAATCCTGTTTTTGACTTCGTCACTTTACATCGTACGTGATGCAGTAGCGCAACGAACATACAGGGTCGTGAGTAATTAGTTTGCCGAAGTAATCACGATTATCCGCAAGCGATAGCACGTCGGGGTCATGGCAACTTGACTGCGCGTTCGTAGCACTAATAATGATGACGATGTTATAGTCTGGTGTACATTGGTTGTGCGCTCTACCTACACTTGCTCGAGTGTATAAAACTTGCGCCTTTCGTCGGCCTTCGATAGAAAATGCAACTGATACAAGAAACGAAATGTGAGGGATAGCTTACAATCGATTGCAGCGAGAACCTCGAGAAAAGGGGCAGGAACGTGGAGCTTGTGGACGTTGCAATCTAACCACAATATCATAAAACCTTTCCAGAAGCCTTTATGTCTCGTAAAAAAACGTTAACAAAATCCGTGGAATAAACAAGGCACGGAATGTAGACTAAATCTAATATCTCCAAGTTATTGATTGAAACAAAAGATTATTTGTTGGCATTGTGAAACGAATGTGTCGTCACCATTAAGTTCAATTGTTATAATGGCCCGGAGTAGTTTTACTTTATTGACTTCTTTGCTTATGTATAGGGTATATCCGGGAAATGTATATTAAACGAAGTATAAAATAAAGAGAGCACAATAGAGAGGGATCGATACAGTAGTTCGAGGCGATGTACTGAATGGTTTTCCCGTTCATGCACGGGTTCAGTTGATAACAAGAGATTACTAATCGCGATTTAGATTAGGTCTCAAGTGCAGAATGAACTTAATGAGTCCCGACCCTCGTTTTGGTCATCAACCAACGGCATTATTATTGAAATAAGTTTTACCAGACGGCAAGATTCTTTTACTTAGAGTCGTATGTTAATGGGCAATAAACTAGGTTACCGAATTTTTTTCCGAATTTTGTGAAGTATTGTTACTTAGCATCGCAGTGGTCTTGGAAGGTATTTGAGTCGGGTGTGAAAGTCATAATGGCTATAATAGTACACGAATAACTACTCCTACTCCTTATCTACTCCGTATAGTCCCGAACCTGAATGGTCATGCTTTCTGCAGAGCGTAACTTTTCTTTCATATACGATACCAGGCTATCGAGGAAGATAACTGCGTCAGCTTTTCCGCTGACGTTCAGCTATGTATGTCCATGCTATTTGAGCCCTACCTAGGATGTCCACGCATATACAACATAGTGACCAAAAGGTTCGAACACACTCCAATGATTAAAACATTACGACGTTGTTAGGCCGAATGCAAAACTTAAACGGCCACACCAACTGGAGAAACTATCATCTGTCTTTCCATTTATCAATTTAATATCCAAATACTTCGACTTACAAGATATATTGAGATGGAAGTCGCGAATCTACGCTTGAGAGACTCTTGAAAAGAGAGAGAGAAAAATTTCCTCCGCGAATATCCGTCCAGATACACGTTCTGCCAGAATTCTCGTTTGAACACTTGGATGATTCAAGTTTGAAAAGAATTTAGTCAAAATTCATCTTTGGCCGTCCGCTCTCGTTCGCGCATCCGCAAACCCGATGAGCACTAGCTAACTTTTGTTTCACCCGTATTAACGAACCGGTATGTCCTAGAAATCGAGTTGCTCGAGCAGGCTCGATTTCCATAAGGATCGCCAGTTCGGAGCAAAACTGACGATCAAGAACAAAACCATAGAAAATGGTAGTTCCGTTAATTTTTGAGGTCGCGTAAAATTACTGAATGCAACTGGATGCGCTCGCGGGAGAGATCGGTTAAAAAATGCACGGCCACTCAGACTGCTAGGTTGTGGTAGAGAAAGTCGAGGTATGGTTCAATAAATAGCTTTTTTTTCTTAAACAAGAGCTCAAAAGGAGAGAAATAAGTTTGAAAAGAGTTTAGTCGAAATTGAGCGAAGTTACACGAAGTTAGCCAAGAAGATCCAAGAACAATCTCATGGGATGTGATTTTTTGAGCCCCTGCTCTTTTAAGTCGGATAGAAATAGATATCTATCCGTGGAGCGGAAATGCTGGCCCAAGTGCCAAAGAATCCGTGATTAGAGTCACACGAGACTTATCCTATTAGTAATGACGTTAAGCTGAACACTTCCAAGGCGCTAAGCTCGACCTCGTTTATGCTGTTATTGACATCACGACATGGTGGAATGGTGTTCGGGTTAGGCAATTGTATGGTAGGTCACGGGCAAATATAAGCCAAAAGCATAATCCGACTGGTCAGAAAATTGAATAGTCCGACCCACATCGGTACTGTATCCACACGTTCATCGGTACCATATACACGTTGAACATTTGCGTTTAGGTAGCCCCAGCAGTCTCAGGAAAAAATAATACACTGAACAAACATGAGCTGTGTGTATACGTTATTTATTAAGACTAAATTCTCTACTATTTATCTGGCAGAAAGACCTGTACATGGAAGGCCGCTGGTTTTCAAATCAAACAACATGATCCGAGTGTCGGTTAAATCGCTGTCACTAATTTTTTAAAATTTTATTCGTATTTCATCCCGTCTTCAGGCATTCCAGTTATTACCGGGTCGGTCCGGGTGAGTAAACAGACTCCCTGGGAACCTGGTCCGGATACTAATCCAGACCCGAATGAGACTGCATCCGACTTCTCCCTCTACATCGCATTTGTTAAGGCATTGCTGCCATGGACATAGGGAAACTGCGGAAAACCTATGCCGATGTAGCCGGTCTCCAGTTCGCCTCACGACACCGGAGCTACGTCACGTTTCGTCGATAATGTAAACGCGGACTACGGCTGTATACATGTGACCCCCACAGGTAGAGTACCTGTGTGTGTCTCCTGTATCCATCTGGAGCTCCATCGCGTCCGTATTTACATTTTACAACGAAAATCGACGGCACCGGAAATCGAACTCGCGATCTACCGATGCTCTGGTTTAGAGTCTAGTATTCTAACCGCTAGACCATCGCACCGGTTTAATCGCTGTCATTATCAGTCAGACAATCTAATTTGCAATGTTATTGTCATTCGTAAAGTCGAATAGTAATTTAAATTGCATATTCGAAACGTTCGTAAGTTGGCTGACTCGGTAAAAGCTCCAATATCCCATTAAGTCCGCATGCTGTTTCGTATGTAGTTACTCCCCATATTTAGGTGACAGCATTTTTACAGACAGACCTTTTCTTGGCGATGAAAAGTCTCCTTCTTTTTATAAAGAATGGTTGGTGATTTTTCATCTCTTACGACTGATTATTTATCTTTTACTTCTCGAGTAAAGGACAAATCGAATGGTTTCATTTCCAGTAACAAGACCCAAAATTAGGACACTCATGTGACTATGAATTCCAGGAAAAGCAGCTGGCGAGCAAAGTGGGACTCACTGTGGGAAAGAGGCAATAAGACGTGTTTTTTAACAGAAGAATTCGAGGATGGTCACGCATAACATATAAGAGATAGGATTGGAATGTAGGAGCTGCAACATACAAGATAAAGCTTAGGTGTAGTGCAAGGGCCGGGGAGTCGGAGGAAAAACGCAGGGTGGACAGTCTCGTTACAATATACTTTAAGTTGTTAGAAAACTAATGGATAATTGTATGATTCACGTACTTCAATAAGCTTTAAGTTCATGTCGTATCGTGTGTGAATCGTAATGTCCAGTTTACTTTTACCAGTTCTAACCGGCGTCAAATGTTGCACGATTTACATTGTATGCGAAATTCAGTGGCAAGCCCTATCCTCTTCTATATTTCGGAGCAATAGTGGAAGATTGCACTTTTTGCACCATAATTCTTCTGCCAGGCAAACTACCTCGACCAGCTTACAACCGTCATACTCATATCTCATGCACTTGCTCAACTGGAGAGTTTGATTTTTTTTTTCTCTTTGCGGTAAGGAAATGTTCACGCCATATTTTTCTCTTCGTCGAAACGAATCTTCCAGCGGGTATACCGTGTTCCGATCGATAATTGTGCCGGTTCATCTCGGAGTCGGTTTCGAAAGAGATTATATCTTCTCTGAGAAACGAATAACATCAACGAAAATTGCGATGTTGCCAAACGTCACACTAACACACTATACTGCGAAAGCTTACATCGACAGAACTAGATAGGTGGATCAAATCAGCAACATGAAATAATTTATGTTTCAGACGTAGTGAAAATAGGAACTATTTACATATCTGTTATTTTATTTTTAACAGTGAAAAGATGTTTTTATTACTAAAATATTTGGAGAAATCCGTTCTATCGAGTAAGCGAATAAACCGCCATTTAACTATAATGCAACTGGTTACCCTACTTAATCGGTATCGCCGTCAGCATCGGCATTCCTACTGCCTACACTCCATTTATACCACGTTTCTACTCCTTTTGTATATCTCTCGCTGTCTCCCATTTCGATAATTCTTTCCATCATTATTTTCTCTTCCATTTCTCCCTCCCGATCACCTCTCTTATTCGTTTCTTCCTGTTCTTCTCCCTCTCTGCAACCCCGTTGCTGATTCCTTAAGGGGATGCTGGGGAATAAAATGCAATAACAGTGCCAAAAAAACACGAAAATAAAAAATATAGTGGCAGCAAAAATGATTATATGACTTAAGGGTTGTCAACCGCCAACACCAACAGTCGATATTACCCGCCGGACAGGTAATTGTTATAAATTCACTCATGCTTGGAGTCATATAACAATTCCTACGGCCACTAATTTTTTTATTTCCGAGCTCATTCGGCGATGTCAGGCATTTGATTATTTGTAGATTTTTTGCTAAGTGTGGATTTCCACTCGTATACATTCTTTATTTAAACACATTTTTCACAGAAACGTACATCTGCCGATGTAAATGTACTTGACTCAAAATTTTTAAATATAATTTTTAAAATCATACCCAAGGTATTTTTTGAGTGGTGTGTTTACTTTTTGCAAGAAGGTTTCCTTCACATCTGCATACTTCATATTTTTCTATCGATCATGATGTATCACATTCAGTCAGTACCGTAGCGTAAATCGCGGCTCTATGCAGCTTCTTAGGCACTGATAACCTATCGCGAAATTAAGATTCAATATGTTTTTAATTCAGAAAAAAACGAAAGAGAGAGAGAGACAGCAGGACGTAAACTCAGGACGTTTGCTCGTGGCGTCCAGATTGTATGCGATGAAGATGACCATGAAGACTTGACTAAAAGAGCACGAAAACAGTGTTGAGAAAACATTGTTGAAGACTGTCGAAAAAAGACGAAAAAAGTCGAAAAATAAGAATAGTGACAGTAGGCGGCACAGCCATTGCAAAAGACCGGCGAAGATGGCAGCGACAGGAACGTGAAATTATTTACATGTTTTGAATGTTTGAATGTTTGTCAGAAAAACATAAAGAAGGAATGAAATTCACGGAAGAAATCACCAACAATCCAGAATGTTTCGAAAGATTATTTTTAGAGATAAGTAAAGTGATGCATAACGCTCAGGTTTTCGCTTTGTTTATTTCTAAATTTAGTGATCATCGCCTTTCGCAATATTACAGATTTCCGTGTAGCCGGGGTGAACGTGATCATCATTCCAGCTGGTATTACTAAAAGAACGCCAATATGATCAAGAAAGGCTAAAAGAGAAAACTTGAACCTTTCTTGATCGTTTCGGCTTTTTTTTTTGCTTTAAAGAAAAAGAAAAGAAAATTAATCCTCACCTAAACGGAATCGATACCCGTTACCGGTACCGTCCGAATGCGAATCTGATAGATTACGAATCTACGGTACGAATTGCGACAAATTGTTTCGTAGAGTGTTGATTGGCTAAGTCGGTAATCGTATGAATTTCAACAAATAGTAGGATGTTACTCTGGTTCGCGCGCTCCGTGCGCATCCATCGGGGGATTTTATAATATAGAGAGATATAGCAACCATAGCAACCCGTGCCATGGTATAGAGAGATATAATAACCATAGCAACCGTTGTCATAGTATAGAGAGATTTAACAACCATAGCAACCGATGCCATGGTATAAAGAGTGTGACGTATCGGGAACTGTCACCTTCGGCCGTCAACCCTCGTTCGGGCATCCGCAAACCCGATGGGCGTCAGCTGATTATTGTTTCACCGAGATCAACTAACCGGTATGTTCGAAGAATCAAGGTGAGCAGACTCGATTCTAACCAAAAGAAATAATCAAATCGAAAGTCGGGGCAGAACTCACGATCGAGCACAGTCATGACAAAAAAAATATCAGGCGCTTAGTTAATCTTTGGAGTCGCGTAAAATTAACAAACGCAACTGGATGCACTGATGGGAGCGAACGTCTGCGGGAATGCACAGCCGCTCAGTCTGTTAGGCTGTGGTAGAGAAGGTCCAGGTATGACCCAGTAAATAGCTGAATTTAATCGGAATCGTTAACACCGAGAACTTCAATCTCCGGCAAGTAATGTCCGAGAACAAACACAATAAATTGTGTTGTTTAATTAATATACGAGAGCCAACGCGAAGCATCGCGACGTTAACGGCAGCAGCGAGTTTCAACGCAACCCTCGTCAAACCAACTTCAATGGTAGCTGCACAAATATTCGGGAACGCGAGATCTTTGATCGAAATAATCAACTAAATTAGTAATTGGATCTATCGAAATCGACTCACCAAGATGATTTCATGTAAGTCTAGAAGCGAGAACTATAGTCCAAGGAAGAATGTCGAAAACATTATGGGCTGAACTGCACTGAATAACTTACGAAACTACTAATTTTATTTTTCGAATAAAATTCGCAACGAACGAGAACTGGTAGCGTAAGAAGGACACTTCGTACGCCAAGCGCGAGAGCCGAACAATCGACGCGGCGAGATCGCCAGAAAAACCGTCAACACGGAAGCTTGAGTCGGAACTCAGTCTCCTCGACGGTGTCCCGAGCAAGACTAATTACTTCGAGTAATCTTCGATAGCTCAACATTATCCTTATTCAATGTCTCCCAAAATTCCCTAGCCGAGAACTACTGCCCTCTACCTCGAATTATTTCGTTACTATATCGAGAGCGCAAATGATGCGGGTAACAACTCCGAAATCTACATAATGGCCACTCTCAGTGCTTCGCGCGAAAACGGGCCTATACTTCACATTCATAATGCATGAGAACGTCTGTCCTATGACAAAACTTGACAACAAAACCGTATCCGTTCTCCAGCGCGATGCACTTTCTCCATAAGGCGTCGGATTTGCACCGGTTTACACTATTGCAAGAAGTCGTATCAGTGACTCTTATTTACCGGACTGTTCGGTTCGTTGAGCTCTCGTCCTCGCGACAGATTGGAGTGTACCGATCATACTTAACTTCACAAAATGAGAAAAATCTCAAACATGAAAATTCTTAATGAAAGCAAAACGGTAAATTCGGGGGAAGCATCTCGAAAACGTATAAACATATCAATAACCGGTAACAAAACAGTGATTTCCAAAAAATCACGTTCCAACAGATATAGCAACCATAGCAACCGTTGCCATGGCGAGAGTTGTCGTTATGACCGTTGTCATGGCGCTGTCATGACAACGGTTGCTATGCTCTTGTGCACGGCGGAGGCGGCGGCGACAGCAAGATCTTCTTATAATATAGTGGGATATATTATTCGTTTTCGAATCTTGGACAAGCAAAAAATATCTCTTCGCAGCAAAGGAGCCCGGCCTCGGACTTTACAAAAAGCGAGCGGCGGACAAGAGCTCCTCCCCACCAGCCTGGTCATTCGTGTACATGCACCCTAACAATCTCGACCACCGTCTTCTCTAGCTGAGTCACCATAAAAACCACCGTCATACAACCGGGTGGTTTTTTGCAAAATATAAACCGGAAATCGGTTGTACCAATCACCCTAAAAATATTATTCGGTTGTGCATAGTAAAAAAATTGTGCAGTGAAAAAACGATCGCATAACATTGTTTACGGCAGTCGTTTTTACGGTTCTTACAACCAACTTTCGGTTTTTTTTTGCAACATATTAGCCGAATATTTTTAACGCTAGATTAGCCCGTAATACCAGGTGGAACGGCGATCTTGTCTCTGATACAAATTTCACGACGCACTTCACACTTAGTCTGTGACGATCACAGCGCCCGAAAGCGACGAAATATCGAAGTATATTTGTACAATTTCACGGACGGATTTCAGCGTAATTTACAAGGCTTGCTCGTGCTCTTCTACTCTAGTCTTCATGATGATGACTACTGAACACCTATTCTGATATGGTTGGAATAAAAAAACAAGAATATCTTCCATGCGCATTTTTCCGATTTTGAATCTTCCGATTCATTTCATTTTAGTCACACTCGACAGAGCATACAAAACATATGTGTTTTCTAAGTATCTAAAGAATACAAGAAATGTATTTGAGAGCGATCGAAAACAAGTTACTTCGTCGTTGCCAGCTGACCACTACTCCCTCTCTACCTTGTGGCGTTACTGCTGCCAGCGTTTCCGCCGTGCCGTGGCTTCTCTTTCGCTTCGTCCGATGTCACCATTGTCGGTCTTTTTTCCGTGTCTCTACTTCAGCTCCTATCGTATAGTGTATACCTGTAGATTTTATTTATCCCCGCCTTAACTTTCCTCGCTATTTCGACGTAACCTCCAACTCACGCTTTCTCTATTCACATCCCGCCCTTTTCCCTTCTTCGCCGTAGCTACTTTCCATCGTCCTTCTTGCCATCTTCTTATTCCCCTTCAACCGTTTCACTTCTACCTTATCTTCCGCACCCAATCCGCATACCCTATTCACATCAGCACGAATAGTTTTTCCAACTTTCTGTAATACAAAATTACAGTTTTTCGATACAGCAATAGTACACGTGATGTTATGACTTTTCCACCTGACGTGGCACACAAGGGAGATAACACATGAATTGACCTATTTCTACCTTCCTGGACATTGAAATAAAGCAATGACAAAGTCTCCTAGTAAGTTAATACTAATGAATAACATACTTATTGGGTGTAAACTACCATCCCATTCAATAGTATTTAAAATGGAAGTAACAGAACACGATGATTTGAAGACGGCTATTCATTCGCGCATCAAGAGACGGCACCGTCTTGATACAATCAACTTATTTTACATACGTTTTCCCGAATTTTTCAAGTGATACGGCAGCCGCTCGCGAAAATATTGATGACACAGTACGGTATTGAAGGTTTCTTCTGGTATAGTGAGATGAATAAACGCTTCGTTTAAGACCAAAACGACCTTCTCAACTATTTTTAAAACTACCTACAAACCAGATAAACACACGCGCACGCAAAGTCGAAGCCTCAAGGTTTCATCCTTTGTCTCTGCAGAATTTTAAGTATATTTGTAGCATATTTACGATACATAGGGTATACTATGAATAGTCTGATCGACTCCGGTATCCTCTTACACCTGATTGAGTGCACAATAATTCTATGTAAACCTTATTGAGTTTCTTGAGTTCATAATGATGCTGTAATTTTGTAAAGAAGCCCAGCGCAGAATAAAAATGGCGAGAAAAAAAAGTAAAAAAAAATCGGTTTCTGAAGTTGCAAGACCAGTATTCTTTCTGTAGTTTGGGTTTTCACATACAACAGGACCTTCCAAATGCATTTCCCTATTTCTCCAGGAGTATTCTTTTGTATTTTAAAAAATGGATGGCAATTCCGTCAGAGTCCAAGTTGCTTCATTTTGACTTGATGAGATGCGTGAGGTTTGAAAAACTGTGCAAAAAGTAATTGTAAAATATCGAAAATTGTTTCTTTACTTTGTGTGTATGGTATAATATTAACTTGACAGGTACTGAGGTCGAATTGGTTTTTGAAATTAAACTATCAAATTAGTTTTAATTTTGTTTGTTTCAATTTTTCAACATTGCTTTTTCTCTCAATGCACCGACTTGAAAGTTTTTTTTATTGTTATTATTATCATTTTTTATTTAATACATTTCACTAAATAACGTCAATCATTCTTATGTGAAAGATATTTGCATGTTGAAATCGAAAAGCCGCTCGCTTTTGGTTTACATAATTTTTTACCGTTAATTCCAAGAATATCCTTAGTATAGAGCTAGTCAACCATCGAAGTGTCTGGCTTGGTGGTCAGAACTTGTAACGCTTACATAAATGTACTTGACATGCCATGCTGTAGATGTTTTCAGATTATTTCACAACTATTTGAACTGTGACACGATTGTTTATTCCGAGATAATGCGGGATATTATCCCGGAAAACCGGTCAATAAATTCGGCCCCCTGAAAATATACAAATATTCGCTAGGGCGGTAGGCCCTTCTATTCTTAGCTGAAGGGCCAAAAGGGAATACCAGAGTTACTATAAATTCAAATAACTGAGCGACTCGTGGGGAGTTAAAGGGGTGGGTCTCGCAAATACTCACGAATAAAATATCACACCGATCATATGAGAGGATGCACAATATTATATTAGGAGTAACTACAAAAAAGATATTTCCCGGAAGGAGAAATGGTACTCAATGATACAACGGATTTTACACATTAATATAGGAACCAGAGTTCGGGGATGTGCAGCGTCTTTCGGTCGACGCACGAGAGAGAACGTGCTTTCTCTTGGACACACAAAAAATATACAGCCCCTCTCGTGGACTTGACAAATATTGACACTACGGGAAATCGAGCCAAATCGAACCGACACTGACCGATCTTATGACCGGGTGAGACGGGAAGCCTCTCACCTCGAGGACTATGACCAAAAACCGATTGAATAGTGTTAATGAGGGCGAGACAGCACCTCGGCAATTACGGGAAAATCACAATAGTAATTGCACGGACCCACCTCGAATTCCTGTAAATAATATTCCCAATGAACTACCAATACGAGATCTCAAGAGGTCGGTTACCTTTCGCTTACGTATTATTTCTCGAACTATTGTTATTGTCACACGTGTGAGTGCTCTCATATCTAGCCAACAAGTAGCGATTATTGGCCTCTCATGCTGCGCTGCTTGGCGGGCCGGTGAGGTGTGCGGGGCGGAGGAGCGATTTCTCTCCGTGTCTAACGAGCGATGCCGATTGGCGTCTCTCCTGCCGTCATATCGTCGATCCTCGGCCCGTGGCGATGTCTCTACGCTGACCATCCTAAAGAGTTCCGAATGGGTGCTGCGGGGACATGATAGACTTGGAAAATTTCTTCAATGAGGGCTATGTTTTGTGGACTCGTAGGCCTTTGGTCGATTTAATCGGGTCGGATTGCATATGATTAGGTTCGGGGGTTACAGGTTGGACCCTTAATTGATGGATTTAGTATTAACAGGAGAGAAAATTGCAGAGGGATTGCCATGACGCGAAATGCCCCGTTACAGTACATTCACGTATAGACAATATACTGCTGAACTATTTTTTAAATTACGGTGTTTTTTGGGGCAGAATGCTACTCACGTAAATGTACTTTCCTTAACTTTTTACCCGCAGGTACTTTTTGGGGGTTACAAAGAATGGAGCACTCCATCCGTGACGAAAATGGCATTTCGGAGGTTTAAATTATAATCAAAGTTTCCTTTCGCACCTCTTCTCTCTAGAATTGTTTGCCAAGGTCTTAAGATTCATGCCACCTCTGCAACATTTACTCGTGCGCTACCGCGTGATAATAATGCTCAAATGAATCTACTCGACGTTAGATAGATGTACTGGTTAAATGTAGCTTAGTAGAAAACGGTACTAGAGACACGAAGTAGTCTTCCTCTATCTTACCCTTCCTACCTACTTCACATTTTGAAGGCTTGACCTTTTACGTACGTATGTTCTTTGCTTGTTTCCAGTTGCCTTGACGAGACAAGCCGTGTGCTCCGTTAAAACTCATAACAATAACAGACGCGACGGAGCGCGAGATAAAGAAGTATAAAAGCTCTGGAAAACTTAGTTTAAAAGTTTGCATACCTCCTTTTTCGCTTATACGCACACTTTATGTAGCTGGCAAAGCTGGACAGCAGTAAATTGCTTAATGTTGATGTTGCCAGCATGACCGTCCATTAGGTGCAAGCTTCGTTATGTAAGTTCTTGGAGTGGCGGGAAATACAGAAGTTAGGGACTGTAGAAAACGGAGGAAAGCTGCGCATGTTAAGAAGTCAAGAGTTATAGGTCGGGGACGGAAAAGCTATCTGGCACGGTCTTGATACAGAACTTGGTAAATCACACCTGGTCGAGGCATTTCGTTATATGTACGTTAGTCTAACATGGACATGTATTATTGTACATACAGACTGCGACAATCGTGCCTCGTTGGCCCGCATCAGAACATAATGTATCAACGTCTCACTGATATGAGCTTTCTAATGATCATTGAGGATGTGATCATGGTAGTGGAAAGAGTCACTGCAAACGAAAAAAAACATGGAACAAGAACTGTACATCCTTGCCGTATAGATACCTTCTTAATTTCTATTAGCTTATATCATATATTCTAGGAATGAAAAATGGGCGAAATATTCACTTTGGCAAATTCCATAAAAGCTCAAGTCACGCGAATTCATGCCACCCTCGTTATGGCTAAAGAATGGATTTGAACCGACGATGAGTGGAGAATTCTGGAAACCATTCTACTACATTATACATTGCACTGAGTAATACACGATCGCGTTATTGATCAAGATATTCGACCTGTTCTATGAGTTATCAGGCTAAGACTGAACTGGGGTATATGCTTTTGTTCTTCTAGAGTTGTGAGCGGAAAAATACGCTCCCTTACAGAAAATTCTGGAGAAAATGCTCGGCTCAAAGATTGTCAAATCAACATAGCGTGTCAGATATGCAGGGCAACCGGGAAATCAGTAATCTACTATACATAAGGTTATGCGCAGAGACAAAAGTGTAGAAATGATATCTGTACTTCACATGTCAATCGAAAATATTTCAAGATTCTATACTGAGAATATGGAAAAATTTGGCATACTGGCTAATTAAACTACCAAGTGATGGTTCCAATACGCTTTTAGGAAACACCGCTAGTAATGGGACTATTGGATTAGTACACGACATTGCTTTTACATTTAGAATGTTAATTTGTGAAATGATAAGTAGAAACCGCTATAATCTGTATATGGGGCATTCCACGTCAAATCAGCAGGCCATGACCCTCACCCTCATCGATTTTGTTCATTTCTTAATATGATGTTATTACCGACTCATAAAGGCCTCGAATTTTTTTTCAGATTTTTTCACCACCAGTAACATTTTTAAATCTTCGAAAAAAACCAATTTCAAAAACGCCGTTTTTAAAAATCTGAAAAAATTCATACTGATTCTATGATTTAAAATATGATTTTTAAGTGCCGTGCGATAATGGGATCTCAATATTTACTATTTTAACCACATTTTTCTTGCTCATAGAGGAAGCTTTGTGCAGAGCAAACTTAAATGAGGAAGCAATGTGCAAGGTTCTACTTGGCATCCTTGTTTTGAATAAATGAATAAATCACTGGCACATCTCATTTTTATTAGGCACAAACATTTGTTTTACTTTATTAGTGGTTACGTGGTCAAGCCGGTCACGGGGAGTGCAGAGTGGTCCACGTCTCGCACCACGCACGCTCCAACGATTCGGGGAAACGAGACGCGTGATGCTCGGACAACAATGTCGTTGCCGCGTCGTGCGCTTACCCTGGGACGGGTCACGCCATACCCGTGGACGCCGATCCCCAACCAATTCCCTAAAAATGCGACGCTGTCGATCGACTGCAGACTCGGCGGGTCTTTCGCTACTCGCTTATAAAGGGAATGAAGGCCCACATGATTGCTCGGCAGGCCCGAGACGCGCGCCCCCTACAGACTGCGGGCGCCTAGCCGAGAGCGCAACTGCCCGCGCAGCCACCGTGCACTCACGGCGCCACGGCAGGCGCGCCAAGATTCAAATTTAAATTCTAGCGTAAAGTAGAAATGACGCAAACAAGCACATATTAGGCTAATAATAATGAGTAGGGTATATGTATACCGCTCGAGGAAAAACGACAAAACCCCCACATGTTTGCATGTATCCGACAAATCAGCTTTGGAAGACCATTGCATTCAGGGATCAGTAATCCATCGTGCTCGTCTCTTATCAAGCCTTAGATAGTATGAGAAAACTTATTAAGATTATTCGTTAATAAAATAAGACCAGTAATTGCTTTTCACAAAATAGATTGTAATACTCCTCAACTTGCATTCATGTGTCAATAACGGATGCCCTCGTTCACCAATTTATATTGGATTTCTGCATCAACAACACCAACGCCGCTTGTTCAAAACCTTGAATAGACAAAATTGAAAGACTCCCGACTCGATAAGCAAAAATTGGAGACTACTAAAATAAATAATTAACTTGAGAAAATTGGAGATAAACAACATTTCCCTCTTTTTGTGACTGGAGACTGTAGGCGGGAAATTGTCACACTTAAGGGATCCTTCTAGTATGAAGGCCCGAAAAATAGTCGATTTTCTATATTTTTTTTTGCCCCGTTCCTGTACGCCGATCAATCTGACATTTTGTTCATATATATTCACATTCAGAAATAAAAGAAAACGATTGTTATTAAACCGGTTTTTATGTTTTTTTTTTTCATTTTGTTGAAAATGCCGATGTTTAAAACTGTCTCGATCGTGGACTTTGTGGGGGTCGCAAATTTAATCTGAAACAAAAAACCCAACGGATTATTGATTAATATTCGATTGGTCGTCGCGGTATGGAGGCTTTTTTGTTTTTGTTTATTTTATTTTTTTTTTTTTTCAAAATTGGTAAAATGTCGGCGGTTTGAATAAAAAGTATCGGATTTAGCCTTTTTTTCGACAGTTTCTCGTTAAAAAAATGGAAGATTAAAAAAAAAGATTCAATAGCGCGATGACGAATCGGATTAAGAATGTTTTCCTAAGATTTGGGGACGATCGGTTGAAAACTATTCCCTGGAGAAAGTCCAACGTTTTGCAAAATGGCGCTTCGAGAAAAACGCGTTCAAAATTTCGAAAACGTGTAAAAATTTCATAAAAATAGTGTACTTACGACTAATCGGTGATGTCAGAGTATACCTTCAGCTTTCTCATTTTGCTCATTTACCTCTATTATCTCATATCGTGGATGTATGCAAGCCTCTTTACTGTCGAAGGAGCGTCGACGGTTCGCATACTTGGCAGCGAACATCGTTTCCATAACTTTCAAAATTGGTTCATAACTTTCGTTGAAGGTGCAAGGCACGATTTCCACGATTTGTTTACCGTTGAAAACGTTTTTTGACGCTAATTTTAATTATTTTGCGTATTCACACCCATATATTGCTCTAGCAAATCATCCCCTGTTGAATATTCATAAATTGGCCTCAAAACTTCTTAGAGGTATAAGGCAGTAGGTATAAAGCAGAGTTGTGAAGAATGCATTACTTTTGTAATGCATTACCGTTTTCATTAGCCATTGCTTTGTGAAAAAGTAATGCAACTAAAATCCATTACTCATTACCTTGCGAAAAATGAATTTAACTCGGATCCATTAACCATTACTTTACAAATAAATAATGGATTTGAGTTACATTATTTTTAAAAATAGTAATGGGTAATGAATTTGAGTTATATTACTTATTACAAAAGTAATGGGTCGGAGAAAAGTAAAGATCGGAGTTCCATTACTTATTCGAAACGTGATGGGTGATGGATCCGAGTTTCATTACTTATTCGAAAAGTAATGGGTAATGGATCGATGGATCGAGTGTGGCTGGTCAGTGGAGCTCGGGATGTGCTGCGGCGGAACGGTGTAGCGCAGTTGGGCGATGCGTTCGCCGTGGGCGATTTGATTGCCGCCGCCGATCGTTGGAGCGAGTACACGCACGCAGTTGGGCGGCGAACTCCAACATAGGTCCCCACGAGTGGAGGCTCTTCGTGTGACACGGCGTGTACTCCTCAGTTGGCTGGCGTGGCAGATCTTCTGTCCGTCTCCAGCCCAAACTTTCACCACGTCACTTTGCTTAGGCGGCCGTAGTGTCTCTGATCCGTCCTTGATGCTTCGGCGCGTCTTGACGGTCGTACAACTAATCATTCATACTCAGAAAGGAGGCGGGGGGGGGGGGGGGGGGGTAAAAAGGGATGAGTCCTACACACTATATCGCTTCGTATTGATTATAAAAATATTGTAACGCTCCACCGTATTACAGTACAATAAAAACATTAGTCTCGGAAGAATCTCCAATGGCAAGCGACCAGAACAACAGTGACGGGTTTTGAGGAAAAGTGCTCCGTAGAAACAACAGTTATACGGACAAAGCACTGTGGGTGAAACAAACAGCGTAAACCGTTGTAAGCACAGAGATGAAGACACAGAAGTTTAAAAGCGTGGCACAAAAAGGGCGGCAGGTTTGAAGGAACGGGCGGGACGGAGTCACGTTGCACTACATCGTCGCACCTTCGTGAGCCCGTGTATCCACCCAAGAGAACAATGGCAATAAAAAGGGTCGTCGACTTATGCTCACTGGAGAATACATTCGTGACACAAAATTGCAAAGGTCATTGACAAACGGTGATTTGGTGAGAAAGTAGAAGATGGAAATAAAAAATCGTTCCAATTATCATTCTTCTCACGTTACGCAGTTTTCTCATAATTATTGCGATCCTCTAGCGCTTCTTCCTTTTGTTTGAGAAAGCCAAGTTTGAATCGAGGCAATCTCGTAAAGCTAAAGAAACAGTAAAAATACACACCGAAATCTCGTTCTATCATTTAACAATACACGGTTTAACCGAACCTGTAAGCATGCAAGAATTTTCCCTCAGAATAGCTTAACTCGCTTTGTAAAGCTTCGCTGGGGTTATTCACTGGATCCCCACAGCTTTTACTTATACATTCTTCTCGAAAATAATCCATATATATACATATTTAGCGCGGATACCGTGCGCTTGGCTTTACCAACAAGCCCTTTGTGTACTTGCGGTAACGGATCTGGAATAGAAGCGATTCTGCCAGGAATCACCGTTGATTCAAGAATCTAATTGAACAGTAATATCACCATACATTTTTCTGCGGATTGTCTACGTTTTTTTGTACTTAAACCAAGTATATGTTTTTGAACATTTTTTATGCAACGTTTGCTCCAGGATGAAACTTTACCGGGGTGTTATAATTAACGAGGTCGAATTGTTATGTTGCACCTCGTTTATTTCATATTTGTTTTCTTTTACTTCGTCATGTTCTTCACTATGTTTTGTCTTTCCTCTTGAGGCTCCTATATTCTCACGAAGTATTCACGGAATTGTTCCATTCCTTCTCCGGCATCATACGTCGTACGAGTCTGTCTGCATTCCGTCTGCATATCAACATCGAAAAAGTTCGTGCATGAGCAAGGTCTTCTCTTTTTATTCTTGGTTGCTCTGGAAAAAAATAACAACGCCATTACTCATATAGAAGAACTGCGGCCCCGGGTAGGCCCATAGATATACGCCATTATATCGACCCTGTAAAAGAGATTAGTGATGGGAACTACATTGTGTAGTTGGTAAATGGTGACGGCGATGACGATGGACGCACAGAATATAAATTCATGTTTGTTATTCGTTGCCGCGAAAGACTCTGAGTGTGTGACGTGTAACATTGAAAGAAAATTCGATTGCGGAAATGCTTGCAAGTGAGGGCGGACAGAAAGCTATATCAAGATCGCAGTCGATGGTTTATTACTCATAGTCCTTTGTTGTGGGAAGACCTGACAGTCGAGATACTCTGTTAAGCCATTATTAGCTGCGACTATGCTCATTAAATGAGGACGATGTGAGATGAAATCGTGCCGTATAGTCAACGTACCGTTCACTGCGTATTTTAGAGACTTTTTCAAAATCGAAAGTGGCTTATTGAAAAAACGAATGTATCAGAGGCATTAAACGAATACATGACCAATTAATAATAAAAATAATAAAGATGTTCAGATTTCTATGATTTTAATTTTATTAATGATCTACATCGGCTAATGCTGATGCGACTATTGCACAGAGTCTAGATAATCACATAAAAACAAAAATACACGGAAAAAACGGAATGGTTACGGTAACGAAAACAATAGTTGGACCCAACCATGTGACTTAGTGCTCTGAGAGACAGACGATTAATTTCTTGGCTCAACTATTTTCAGTTAGTTGGGTCTGAAATTGTTCCATATGCCATTTTATGTCCTTGGTGCAACTATTTTCTTGGTTTATACAACTATTTAACTTCGTTGACCGAATTAATAATCGAATTCATTCTATCTAACGGAATTTACGCGTTTCATTTACTTAGCTTAACACGTTCCCTGCCAGACCGTTTTTTGAAGACTTTCCGTTCAGGCCGCGTGGGGCGTATGCGCCTCTGCTTTCTACAGTGATAATACCAAATGGCGTGAACGGAAAGTTCAGCGTGGGGCGCATACGTCCCACGCGGCAGGGAACGTGTTAAGCAACCAACACGTTTTTTGCCTAAACTACACCACCTGGTACCCTCTCGGTTTGATGCATACTATTGACATGCAAAAATATAAATGTAGGGTTATGATAATCATTAGCTTCCAGGTTAAGTCTTGCGTTTGAAGGTTTTCATAACTTCGTCGGAGGACACCGATTTTTTTTTTACACCTCACTTAACTTAACTTAATTGTTCAGTCGCCAGTCGTCGTAATTTTTCTGAGTTCATCCGAATTTCCTTTAGTTATATCGCCGAGACTTGCCGGTCTTCGTCGATTCCATGATACAATACATAATGGCGGCTAACGCAAAACCGCCACGTGTTTTTAGTAACTACAATTGGCGCGGTAATTGTTGGTTGCCCTACACGGTCCCTACGGTTAGTTGGTCGAACTATTTTTCTCACTTGGAAAACGAATAATTCGTTGTGTGACCTACTCAATCCAACTAACTCTGAATTGTAAATGTGACTAATACGACTTCGTTACATCGACCAACCTGATGGTTATGGCAACGAATTTTCACTGAACTAATAATTAATTAGTTGGCCCAACGAAACCGTTTTTTCCGTGTAAGGTGATTCAGCATTGTAAGGGATTGTATACATCTCCGAAAAAAAACTAAATAGATCAGGTATATATTCTCACCCTCGGTAGGAAATGAGGTTCGGATAGTTTCTGACACTGTAATTCGATCGGGTGACGGGAGCAAGGTCTTCTCTATGGATGTTTACGCAGTAATACCAGTAAGGGCATTCACGATGACAACAGTGACGATGCCTGGGTCGAGAGCTCGATTTAGTCATGTGGATCATTCTCCTTTTATTCGAAAGGGCAAGGATGTTGGAAGTATCTAAGCAAAAGGAAACGAGGGTAAGGGTGGCGGGACTATGCGTTTGTGAAGCGGAGGTGATCGTTAGCACGTATATTGGGGGTTCCGTGATACTCTATCCTTCTCTTTTAAACTTCCCCTCTCCCTTATCCTACCCTAGTTTGCATTCATCCGCAATATGTATATATTTTAACATATTTGTGTTACGGTTCTCTTATATGAGGATAAGTGTGATGACTAATAGCATTCCTGATTCGACAAAAAGTATAAGACGCTAGGCAAGGTTCGCAGACATAATATCAAGACCTCCATACAAAAACCGTACAAACGGACGGTGGATTACGAATCCCATGCCTAGCATCAGCAGATAGCGAATGTTGAGTCCAAACAAGTAAATGGATTAAGAGTGAGGTAAAGTTAATTCGGTGAAAAGAATCTATGTCTTTAAGAACATTTTTTGACTATACAGATAATGTTAGTTAATTCAGTCATTTTCGATATAATAATGCAAAATTTGAACAATATTTTCCTAAATTTTCATTGCCAAATATTGAAAATTGAGGGAGTGACAGTGAATCTGGAGATGTCTTGAAAAAAAGTTGTTTTGCAGTGTACATCAGAACCCGCAACAGAATCCTGTAAAACAAAAAAATCAAAATGCTTTTGTTCAAGTAGCTTCTCGGGATAATTCTGGGAGGATTTTTATTTTTTGATTTTTCAATTTTTTGAAGCTCTTGGAAACCAAGAAACCCATTTGCGCTTTAAAAAAATCAGCCAATTTGTAAGCGTAAAGTTAATAATTTAAAAGAAAACCAAAAAAGCTCTCAGGGATACCTGATAAATTATGTGGAGAAATACTCTGCGAAATTCTAAAACGATTGGTCCAGTAGATTTTGAGTTATAGCATACACGGACCTCAATAGTAACTCGTTTCAGAAAACACATCCAGTTGTTGAGCAGTCATACGAACTTGGCCTAATGTAGCAACGGACGCTCAAATACTAATATCTTGTTCAATTTTGTTCCCATCAAGTTGAAACTTTCACACAATATTCTTAAGATATTGCACTGTTTAAAATCCGGTGTTAAAATATGATGACACCAAATTAACACCGCTCGCATCGTGACCTTTAACAGTATGCTAGTGGTAAAATCTGACACTATTCGGGTCTGAGAAGCGTTTTTTTGTTTGTTTAAATTTAGAAAAGAGCAAATTTTAGTACAATGTAATTGTCTTCGCTATCATATGCATGACTTGTAAAATAGGTATATTTATGACGAAATGTTGCGGGGCTTACAACTAAAAAACTTTATTTTCTTTTTGTAATATTGATTGCTTGTAATTCCTTGTAGAAATACGCTGTGTGCTACACCTCAGTAATGGCATAAGACGCATTATCAAAAAGACATGCTTCTTTCTCACTGACACTGACTTCGGAAACAATCGTGACCAAACACGAATAACACTTGCGGCGAGATCGCGAGATGTTCGCCATACGGACTGAGACTGAGTGCGCACAATATCGGCGCCTCAACACGATCAGTGCCGATTCGTCACTAGCGAGTGTTAAATTGACACCGCGCTCGAAGTGTTGCAGTGACGAATCTGTGTTAAAAATAAAAATCAACACGGAAATAAATTTAACGAAACCGTCCGTGTTAATTTGATACCGTAAAAGGAGTTACTATTAACACTATAATGGGTAACACCAAGAAAAAGTCCACACCAGCAGCGTTTGACACTGTGGATTTTTAACAGTGTATGCATTGAGTAAAAATTATTCAAATGCAAAAGAACAGTATAAATATCTTAGTCCGCCTTTAGGAGAGTTTAAATGGATGTTGGCGATATCTTCTTTTTAAAGGAAAAAACGATAATTAAATTTTTCTTGAACTCCCTGCAACTGAATAACAGGACATAGTTTGTACCAATGACAATGACATTCTTGTCAACTTCGAATTATTCAAACTCCATATAGCTAACGACGGCACTCTGATCTATCTCCTATAAAAATGAAACTAATTACAGATCCGTTTAATTCAAGCTCCTCAGATGAATTCTATCATCAAGAACTTATTCAGTTATCCACCGGGATATCTATGTAGAAGCGACAGAAAAAATAAAGGAGGGGAACCATTCAATGAGGAATTGAAGAAGAAAAGAAAGTTTCTTGCTATTTCACCGCTTTGAGCGCAGAACCTCGTTGGCCTCTGGAGACAAATTCCGGAGAGTTGGAAGTCTTCTTATCAGTCATTTGCCGTAATTATTGGAGCGTTTGCTTAAACTTTTGTGGGCCAGCGTCCCATCTTATCGCTTTTTACCCTCTATACAGAAATGCAGTGAAGTTCGTTCCGCTGGTTGTATACCAGAATCATGCCTGGAAATTAAAAAGAATGTGAAAGGCCCAATAAGCAAAGGCAAAGGCGAAGAGGTCCTGGGAGTTTACACGAGAGTCACTCTCACGATGAGCGGTTTACTTCTCTACTTCGTCCTTGAGTCTGGCGGGTTGACGCAGATTAGAACGGGAAAGGCAGCAGCAAGTGATGCCCTAGGCTCATCGCTGGGAGGATAAGCTCTAACGGGTCCCCCGTAATCCCGTTTTCTCTATTCTGAGATTTATCCGTCGCCCTCGAAATTGAGCGACAGACACATTGCGTCCTCCTCAGTGTCCTTACTGAACAATCTCTCATAGAAACCAATTTTGTCGTCTGTGGTTCGGCTTTACTGCGCTTTTCTCTTTAGGAATCCCTTTAACAGAACTGAGCGAATCTTTGCATTATCATCCATGCAACATTAAGTATACAGCTGTAACATCTGTATTCAACATTCTTTTTATTTTATCTATAATCCACTGAGTTCCATTCGGTTGGTTTCTGTTAAACGAGTCTATTCGTTATAACTCGACGAGAGGTTGATATAGCAATGGAGGGAGGACGAGAGCAAGGATGGAGGGAAGGAAGGGAGGATGGATGGATGAATCGATCTCACCGCAACGAATACTTTCAGCGATGCAGCTCGTTATTAATCGGATAGGATACGAAAATGCTTCATCCTCGTGGCGCGGCATGTAACCTTACTGCAGTAATTATACATCGTAGACTAACCGTATCGACCTGGCTACCGGGGAACGACAGACCCGGCAGCGTGAAGAACGTTAGATATAACATGGTCGTTCCGCCCTACCCGTGAACATGTCTGCCGACAACGGCCATTATTCTCTGGGGCACTGTACAACCGTACTGTCGTGCACGTGTTCAAATGCGCTCTTAGTCTAGGCGTACTGTTCTGTGAAAAAGTGCACAACGCCACAGAAAGTGCAAAAAAAAAAAAGCCAGGTGGCGAACGGCATGAAGACGAGGGAGTCAATGGCTCTGTCGTCAATGTCGTAATCCTCTACTATTGCCGCGAGTACAGCTCTGTTTTGCTCAGTTCACAGGGACACCAATGGATGGGGTGGAACCTTGAGAACGGAAATATGCCAAAAACTGCCCTAAATTAAAGTTTCTACAAGCCAAGTGCTATAAGTGGTCGCATTTACGTTTGAAATAATAACAAAATGACATTATTAAAAACCGCACATTGGAGCTTAAGTAAAAATGAAAACTTTGCTGAAAGACGTGACAACTCCCGTTATAGTTGCCGGAGTAAAGGCAATCAAAGCTGCCTCTGGCAGATGGCTGTCTTAAAGTGTTTGCGCAAAGCTCGTCGGATCTTTCTCGGCTTTTCACATCGTTTCAAGCTCCGGGATTCACGTCGAATCTTACTTTCCACCTTCTAGGAACCGGCATTGATCGTTCGGGACTTCTTGGCTCGCATCGAAAGCTCTTGTTCCCTACGACTTTTATTCCTCAATAAAGTTGATCCGAAGAATACTGAACCAAAGAATCTTCTACAAATTAAGATCCCGGGCGGAGAAATACGGATCTTTCAGTCGTTAAAGAAAGAATATTATATGTGAACGATTCAGTCTCATCAATGTCCACCGTTCCCTAGTCACAGGTATTAATAATTTTTTAATTTCATTTCCTCGTCGTTTTTTCTAAATCTGCCTGTATTGTTGAGAAAGATATTCTAGAAAAACATATCTCGCATATGTGTGTGTATACCATTTGTATGAAATGAATAAATCACTTATGATTCGAAAACGGGTTGGACTATCTGATTAAAATTTAGTGTACGAGTAAACTGCTAGTCACGACCAGTGATGCTGTTGAGACTCGAAATTTCTCGAATTTTTAGAAAGCCCAGAAATTTCTATTCGTGAACCGAAGAATTCTTATCTCGAATTGTAAATTTCATGTCTTGACTCTCGTGATTCCTCTCGAGTTTCTATTTTTCAATATCTGTTTTTCCTTTAAATAGAGAGACGTTTTTATTATTGTCATTGTTATTTTTATTCTTATTTTTATTTATTTATTATTATTTCAATAAATGATTCTGAATTACATATAACCTCTGCGTCTAAGCTTTTTACGCGTATAAATTGAAATATCGCTCGCTTTTATTTATATAAATTACGATACTTTGAGGTGAGAAATCAACGTTTCTCGGACTCAGATGTGTCAAATCAGACCGGCCGCCGAAGCATGAAGGTTTTTATTAGATCCCTGCATAATGTAAACTATATTTGTAGCATATTCACGATGATTGGATGCACACTATGAAATCGCCTATAAAAATCTACTCCAGTATCTTCTTAAGGGGGTGAAGGACTCGGTATCAAAATGACCGCCACAGTTTGACAACATCACCTGTTTGATAAGATATAAAATATTCTGAAACTTACATACGTTAAATTCGAATGTACGTCCATTCTTTAGTGTTTTCCGAATATTCCACAAGTGTCGAAAAGTCAATTATACAAAAGGAATACACACAAAACCTAAACTACGAACGTGAACGTATTTTACTCGGGAAAACTCTTCCGTCGTCGAGATTTGGGATAACGAGGATTCAAGATACAAGCTAAAGAATTTTGACATTCATAAGTTTCATGAGAAAAATGTTTTACTATGGAAATATCAGATTGAGATCCTTTTTCAAATAACAGGTTTACTCGATCTAATTATGAACAAAACGAAACGTCCTGAGGAAGATGCTCTTAGTCTCCACCGGTATGAAATTTGAGCATCTACAAACGTTCATGGCTTGTGCCTCAGTGTCAGAAATGTGGAAACGTTTAAAAGCAATTCACGAGCAACGTTCTCCTACAAATAAGGCAACTTCGGAATAACAGTTCTTTAATTATCAAATGTCGGAGACAGACATAATCGCTCAGCATATAGACAAATTCGAGTCAACGGCTCCTGGGGAGTCCTAGGAAGTCTTATAAAATACCGCGGCTTCGTAACAGCTTGGGACTCTTGCAACGAAAAAAAAAAACAGAAATTTGACAATTTTACATCAAGACTGCTCACAAATGAGTAACGTTTAGCTGAGAGCGATAATATGGCTACCGCATCTACTGTTGTGAATATTAAGAAGACCGAACAGATCAGACGGTAGAGCGAGAAAAAAATGGAACGTGGAATATTATTTTACTCATAGGAAAGATCTCTTGAAATTGGAATGCTGGAAAAGATTGGCATTACAAGGAGACGCGCCACACAAAGGTGATGAAGGCGACTTCAAGAATCAAGCTCTGAGTGTTGAGCGTAAAAATATAACTGCCCCGGAAAAATAGAATCCAGTCTTGTAGTGCTGTCCAGCTCCATCAATAGAATACACCACTTTCTTCGGAGTAAAGTTAACTTTTAGGTGATCAGTTATTATTTCATAAAATTGATACACTGCCACAGAATTATGATACAAATCGTCTAAACGAATTGCCATTAAACCGTGTTGTACATCTTTTGCGTCTTTGTAATAGTAAAACACAGCATGAATATTGCACTGATCGTTATTTCGATGAAATCCATGGATAGAATCCTGTCGTACAAAGGCATCATTTTCGGCGAAGTCACATCGAATTATAATCTCACCGTCCTGCAAGTTGCCCTTACGAAAATCAAGATACTTGGATAGTATCGATCTTTTTTGCAGAGTTCCTTAATAAATTGTGCCCAGATAATACCTGAACCTGCATCGTTGATCAGCTCGTTTCAGTCAGACTGTGGAATTGCATGATGACATTGTTCTCCGAATCGAATAAATTTTAATTTATAGCGAAATACTCTGTGATCACTTTTTCCCCCAAAACCCGGAATACGGGACGATCACAAAAACCGTCTAGCTTCGATCTTTTGGAGGCCAGTCGTTCGAGAACGAATTTTCTTGCGACAAATTTATAGAAAATCTGCAGCAAATAGGGGCGGGTCGGCGTCACTTAGCCTTTTTACCATGGTAGAGTGAGCAAGTCCAGCGCGTAAAGGAGAAATTCAGCACTTTTCCCCATTCGAGAACTCGCGATCATCCAATTTATTCATCTCAACAAGACAACAATTTCAAATGAGCGCGATCGCGAATCCCCGCCGTTCTCGCTCTCAATTCTTAAACAAATTTCGCCGATACTAAATTTGACAACTCTTTTCCTAACTCGCTCAGACTCGACACAAGAAAACTTTCCCTTCGAGATCGTTACCTTATCTCACCATAAATACAATGAACCATCCAATTCCAAAAGACGCTGGATAGTTGAACCTAATAAATCGAGAACGAAAACTTTCTTCGAGAACTCGCCAGTGAGAACTTGGCTCGAGACAGCTTCGCTTCTCAGGGTTCAAAGATTATTTTGACAGTGACCGTTATTATTCTAGCAACCAAACGCTATCTTTACCCAGGACGATCATGCGGATTTGCTTTAACAATACTCGTTACTTAATAGAAAGGATTTGAGAAGGCGATCAGAAATCAAAATTACTAAATTAACAAGACGATTCTGACCCGACAATACTAATTATTTTACTAATTTTCCCGGCATTGAAATTTAATGGACTGCGCACGAAAAATGTCGTCAACACGATATCGCGTCGAGCTTGCCCTATTGAAACCCTAATTTCAAACCGGACATGAAAAACGGTATTACCAGATTAGTTGTAGTACCTGAAGTTCCTCAAAATCAATTTGTCTAGAGATTCAGCATCGCGTTCGGAAAGATGTCGATATTCTCACTTAACAAAATGCGCCGATCGGCAACGATAGCCACGTCGATGCACCTCGGGATCCGACGCTTGAGTTCCCCAGATTCGTAACAATTCGAGGCTGAGCACTTTCGGAAAATATAACGCCGGCGCCACGAGATCTTGCGACACGGCAGTCACCAGCAGGTGCTGACGGCGAAAACGACGGTCCAGCGATGCGGGGAAAGATGCAGCCTCAAGAGATAGACATGCGAAGCTGCGAGCGGACCCTTGCTTATTTTCCACGGACGACAGCCCGGCGTGGACTTGGCCGTCAATCGTAGTAGAGGGATGAACGTCTCTCACTGGCCGTTGAACGATGATAGCGTCTCGCTCGCTGCGCTGTTCGCGAACTTCGTAATGTGAAGATTGGTGACAACCGTAGTTCGTGCGGGAGAATATTCTCCATGCCGAAAATAATATAGAACAACGAGCAGAATTAGTAATAATAAATAACTCTTATTTTCTAAAATCCGTGTGTGATCGCCTTGCGGGGACTTGTCTCGGGAGGAAAGGCGCCGTTACGGGCGTCGATCGGTGTGAGAGCCGGAAATTAAGCTTTTTTGTGACCAGTTGGAAAACCCCGTCAAAACTATGTACAAAATGCATTTTTTACAAAGCGCATATTGAATTTGATGGGTGGAGGCAAGACATTTTTTTTGCCCATCCTCTCTTTCTTAACCTATATGGGTTTGAAAATTAAAATTCATTTTCATAAATTGCGTCACTAAAAATCTGAAAAAATTCACAGAGACGCCTTTTGAGTGAGACTAAACTGTAACAAATTATGAGACGGATCGGAGAAGGTCGAGAAATAAGTGGCTTAATTGACAGAGAATGCCTCACATGTGACATCACGAAGTCGAAGGATTAAGAGTATTGACGCTCTGTATATCATGTCAATTCGGTAAACTTTATCTCAAGTATATTATAAGGACAATTCACAGGAATGAGCGAAGAAACCAGGGAAGTACATACTCTCAGACGTTTGTAGAAATATGAATATTACGTCACTCGGTGATAAGGATTACTTTGTTATTTTCAAAGATGATTGTACCTTGTGTCACTTCGCATACATTATCAACACACGGGAGTGATGTATTCTGAAAATTATGTGAGTTCGAAATAAGGACGCAAAGTAGAACCTTGCACATTGCTTCCCCATTAAAATTTGCTTTTTATAAAACAACCTCTATAAGGAAGTATTGTAATTGATTCTGGCTTCCTCATGCAAGAAGACCAATTGGCATATTCACTTCGCCCAACGTGTTCGGTGGTATGACTTTTTAATAATTAAAAACTTTTAAAAAATTTTGGTCTCGATATCGCAAATTATATATTATATAATTTACTATATAAGAACTATAAGACTATATAAGAACAAGAGAAGAAGAATATGCAATAAAAAACAATATACAACCACTTTAACCTATATTGACGATTAACTGATGGGAACGAGGTTCGAACTGCCTACGAATAATGTCTATCTACTTATGGCTATGAACCTAACACTCTATCGATCACGCTATTACTAACTTGTGAATTTCTCGTGTTCAATTTCTCTGTAAGCTACATTAGGAATTATTGGTAGACCTCATAGTAGTGATGCCGCAAGGCAAGACGAGACGAGAATTGGCTTTTTATCGTCTCGTCTCGACTAAAAAGTCGAGAGAAAATTTTTCTCTCGTCTCGAAATGTTCTCATCTCGAGAGAGACGTTTTCTTTCGTCTCGAAATATCCTCATCTCGAGAGAGAATTTTACTCTCGTCTTGTCTCATCTAGTCTCTCGACTTAATTTTCTCGTCTCGTCTCTCACGGCATCACTACCTGATAGTTATTTTGGTATCGATTATGGCGCACGGTCGTGTACTTTTTTTATCGATGTAGTTCTAAGTATTGGTTATCTATTAAAGTTCACATTTAATTTCCGACTTTTATTTCATTAAATTGAACTATACCAAAGTTACCTTAAATATAAAAATCAGTTATTGCCTATAACATCATATATTGTTCCATAAAAAACAAACAACAAATGTAAACCAGTATTTAGCTGCCACTGTATGGATTTAGGAAGTTGAGCCAGCCTCCTAGTTTATATGACTCATTTACATCACAGACCTCTCAAAGGCATACTATAGTTTTTTCAATGTTTTCTATGAGGTTGCTTTATGAAAATCATTTCAATCACTTGAGTATAACGTGTAATTCACTCCATCATTCGCAGTACTTCAAGTAAGTACGGGTATGTCTTGTTTCAATCTTATATTTTATCGGCACAGTATACAGTACGGTTTCATGAGGAGTTTTGTGGTTCACTGAAGTAAATTTTTAGTCAAAGCGTAACATCGTGAAGTAGTTGAGGCCAATAAAAATGACTTCAAAGGCCCAGTGGTTATTTCCTAACTTTCATTGAGACAACGATCAATTTGCCAACCTCCTCGCCAGGTTGTTACGATTTTTTTCTTTTTTCTCAGTGAATGCATTCACTGTTTTGCCTTTCGCTATTTCAATCTTCATCATTTTGACCATTCCATTTCTTGATCTTTCGCTGTATGGAATTGAAAATGTTTATAACTCGGAGTGTTAGACATTCCAGATAATTAACGAATTAGATTTTTTCCGTATCGAACTTTCGATAATTCCATTATCCACACTTTGCATTATTGGTTATTCTCTTCATTTGTGTGTGTGGGTGCATACGTGCGTGTATAAAATAAAATGATCCGAGATGCGGTTGACATTCTAAACCCAAATTTTACGGCATAGTTATAAAAAAAAATTTTTTGTTGACGGCACCGTTTAATTTAAGCCGTAACTTTTATTCTCGAATTATGTACGTGAATTAAAACTTTTCTCAATTTATAGATTGCACAGTCTCTAAGCCATAAGCTTGTAGATTATTACAATAAAACCGTTGGTGTAACTGTAGAGCTCGTGACTCGTAATTATGAGGTCGTCAGTTCGATCCGAGGTGAATTGTTCTTTTTCTATCTCAAAGAATTTTTTTATGCCGTGCCTAAGCGATTAAACAAGAGAAAATTGAATTTTACAATCGTCCAGGGCACAACCGCACAAAGAAGAATTATATTATATATAATATTTGTAGAAAATGGATATACGCAGTTTGGTTTAATATATTTATTGGAGGTGAAAATAACAGCGATGCGCACAGTAAAGAAGACAGTTAACAAGTGAAGAAAGTTTAACAAAAGCACACACAAGAAAGGGAGTTGCCGTTGCGTTGGCTGTGAACATGGTACGAATATTGTTTTTTACAACATTCCAACAATATTTGTATAATATAGCGTATATAATATGTATAATTTTTATTCATATATACATTATGGTAGTTCTTGCGACCCATACTAATCAATTGACGCACTGTTTCGAAAATTCTGTAAATGCTAACATTTCTATATATCAACCGATTCAATTAATCACTGTAAGAATAAAAACGTATTTATAGATACTTCGTAAACTTAAAAAACATAAATTGTATTAACTAAAATATCTCATCAGAGTCTCGCTTGAGGGCGTATTGGTATTGCATCGTCTTGCGGTCAGAGCTAAATTCGGTCGTTCTAAAGGTAAATTTGCAACACAAAACGAAAAAAATGACATAGATAATCTACTTTTTAGGCCACGACTACAACCGCCACGAAAAATCGGATCGCTGATACCAAGGTTGTAACGGCGGCGGTTGACACTGAAGGTAATGTTGATTTCTATCATTGTCCGCTACATCCAGTTATCCGTAACTTCTGAGTGGCGACGATGTCTTTTACGTTGTCATTATATCCAAATACTTCGACAACGTCCGTTTATTATATTTTATACGGAATCGTGACACTCTAAGAAATTCATAGCACATTTGAGATTGTATAAAAGTCCAGTTTATACATGTAAATTTTCGTTTCGAACTACGAAATCGGTTAGTTTCCCATAAGAGTCCGTGCATAAGAATTCTTTCTTAAATATTTATTTTCTCGGTAATTTAGTCCCAGTTGGAATCTTTGCAATCGGCTTTTGAAGGGATTAAACAATTATATTAAAAAATGCTGACTTAAGGGGAGGTTCCTTTATAATTGACCGGAAACTACACTAAGTTCAGGAATTAATTGTGGATGAACAACAACAAGTAATAAGGTGTTTTTTTTTTAAATCTTCATTTATCCTTCAATTGTAATACATTTTTTTTTTTTTTTCAATTTATACGAAAGGGCGTCCAAGATGGCGGCTGATACATGAAGTGCCTTCCGGTTCTATACAAAACTGCGTGCATTCCTTCCTCGTTAATTTTCAATCTAGAATCATGGAATAAGTTTCATTTTGAAACTGAATAAATACAGAATAGAATGAACCTAAGAAATCGAAAAAATATTGAAAAATGACAAAATGGCGGACATGTGAACTTGAAAGTTCGTTTTTTGGATGTTTTTTTTTCACTCCCATGCCCGCCATTTTGACATTTTTCAATATTTTTTCGATTTCTTAGGTTCATTGTATTCTGTACTTATTCAGTTTTAAAATGAAAGTTGTTTCATCATTCTAGATTGAATATTGACGAGTGAGGGCACTTCATGTATCAGCCGCCATCTTGGTCGCCATTTTGAAAAAAAAAAAAATTATTACAATTGAAGCATAAATAAAGATTTAAAAAAAAACCATCTTATTACGTCTTGTTGTTCATCCACAAATAATTCCTGAACTTAGTGTAGTTTTCGGTCAATTATAGAGGAACCTCCCCGTAAAGTTCAGAAAGATTCATGCGCAAGAACTACCTTAAGAGGCAGTGGTACACCGAGAAAATTGTCTACGGTGTCGGTAATATAGAGTTCTGGTCTCCAACCTAAAACTACCGCGAGATGGCGCACCGCGTCACTTCTATCTCGTTTCAAACGGAGGCGTAGCCATACTGGACAGACAATAGCTGATCGTACTATGACACGCCCACTTTACGTCGCGATAGATGTATATCGAGCGAAGATCATCGTTCCTATCTCGAAGTATTGCGGAAAAAATATTGAATAATAAATGTATGCTAACACAACATTTTTACTTGACTTATGTCGGCATACGGCGAAAATGCAACGATTGTTGGTCACTTCGTAAAAAAAAAAAATAAAATAACGAAGAATATAAACCAGATTTTATTCACACAAAGGTGAATATAGTCCCTTCTAGAAGCGTGAGACTATCGAGCCATTAACATCACTCGAATATCAGAGCACTTCGCTCTGCTTAAAAATACATATTATAAAGTGTACAGATTATTTTCATTCCAAGATAATCTATAAACTTATAATATACACTTACTAACTACTCAGAGCATCTCGCTCGGCTTAAAAATAAATATTATAAAGTGTACAGATTATTTTCGTTAGGAGATGATCTGTACACTTCTAATATACACTTACTAACTACTCAGAGGACTTCGCTCTGCTTAACGCTCAGTGATACACTGGCGAAAATTTCTTCGCCCAATGTTAAACGCCTATAGGGTTGTCTCTCTCGCACCTCACTCCACTTTTTGGTTTATCGATTCTTCTAAACAAACGGATTTGAGTATCAAAAAGCCCGAAGCTTAGCCCAATTGTGCAATACTTCCACACATTCTATCAACATTTGAGCTATTTCTGTCGAGTATTTTGCGAGAAAATATGTTTCGAAATTTTTGAAAATGGTGGGGGAAATATCACTGCTTCTGAAAAATAAATATTATAAAGTGTCACTTCTCGTTGCTGCTGCACACGATTGCCGTGTTTCATTCAGTGGACGTGGCCACTGAGCTGTAGGGGTTCAATCATACAACCACCACAGACATATACTTTTTATTTATAATAGAAAATCTTTATTAACGAAACAATGGTAGAAAAAGGTACACGATAATATGGCTTCCCTTGCTTTGAGCGTGAGCGAAGAACTCTGAATCTTCTCGATCACTTTTCGATACTAACTGCTTGGAGAGCGCCAAGCCGAGCCCGTGGCGTCGCGGCTCCTCATTCGTCGATCGTTGTCCAATAGGCGATGGCTTCCGTTAGTCGCTGATGCGTCGCTGATGTGTGGATACGGCAGATGATGCGCAGGTTCCACAGTACCCCCCTCCAGCAACCAAATTATGTTGCGAATTTTACGGTTTTCTTTGGTTTACTGTTTGTATAAGTTTTCAACGGGGCGTCAGGCCTGGGTGTGAGCGTTGGAGGTGCTAATAGCACGAGCAGTCGTGCCGTTTGCTTTGCAGGAACTCGTACGGCCTTTTCGGGAGGTGTGACTAGCTGTTGACTAGCTGGCTTCGCCTGTAAGGTCGATTTTGACGATGTAGAAGGCTAATTCGACAACGATGATGTCGGCTGATCTGTCGTTTGTCCAGCTTGGTCTGTTGCAGATGTATGCGGCAACGTTTCGAGGAAAGCTGGCTTTAGGCGTTCTGTGGAGACGGTCATAGGTTCACCGTTGACCTCGATTTTGAATACGGTATCTAATAGACGCTCGAGTACTTTATAGGGTCCATCGAAGGGTTGATCGAGTGATTTCTTTCCCCCGATGAATTTTAGGAGTACGTGAGAGCACGTATACAGCGTTTTGTTCGTGAACGGTTTCCGCTTGCAGTGGTATGCTGTTGGTATTGGTCGAATCTCTCGTATGTGACGACGTAATTTCTTCACGTAGATTTGTATTGGGTCGTTGCTTTTCGAATCGACTATGAACTCACCTAGAATTCTGGGAGTTGTTCGGAAGACGAGCTCAGCTGCTGACGAGTTGATATCTTCCTTTACACTGATTCGCAGGCCCAGAAGCACCAAGGGAAGTGTGTCGACCCATTGCGTGGTTTCGTGGCACATTATCGCCGATTTCAGTGAGCGGTGCCAACGCTCCACCGTACCATTTGATGCCGGGTGGTAGGCTGTTGTGCGAATCCTCTCGCATCCGATGAGATTAGTGAGGGCTTGGAAAAATGCTGACTCGAATTAAGATCCACGATCCGTCGTGATTGTAGTAGGGGCTCCATAACGTGCGATCCATGTGGCGAAGAATGCGTTGACCACAATGTCGGCTGTGATATCGGTGATAGGCACAGCTTCGGGCCACCTGGTAACGCGGTCGATCATGGTAAGACAATCTCGGAATTCCTGCGAAACGGGTAGCGGCCCAATTATGTCAATGGGTACGTGGCTGAAGCGAGTATCGGACACCGAAATGTGCTCCAGAACGTTGCGATTGTATCTCGATATTTTACTTCGTTGACACGGGACACAGATACGTGCGAGTTCCGTGACGTCCTTAATCATCGATGGCCAAACGAACTTTTGTTGTGTCATTTTCTTTGTTACCCTGCCGCTGGCATGCGACAAGTTGTGGACTGCATCGAAGATACGTTTTTTCATACTAGCTGGCACGTAAGGGCGGATTTCCTCAGTAGACACATCGCAGTAAATAACCGTACTAGACCCGTCTACGCGTAGTTTTCGAAGTTGAAGCGAACCGTCGGACTGCAATATGCGTTGAAGTTCTTCATCGGATTCTTGCGCTTTGGCAATGTCTTTCGTTGAAGTGATGACGGGCATGTCGATGGTGCTAACTTTTGAAAATGCGTCGGCTACGATATTTTCGACACCGTTGACATGAACAATCTTTGTCGTGAATTGTCCGATGTAGTCGAGTTGTCGTTGCTGCCTAGGCGATGCTTTGTCGGCCTTTTGCTTGAAGGCGAACGTGAGCGGTTTGTGATCCGTCTTGACGATGAGTTCTCGTCCATCTACCAGATAGTTGACGAAATGTATGCCGGAGAATATTGCTAGTAGCTCCCGATCATACGTGCTATACCTGGTCTGCGTCAGAGAGAGTTTTTTTCAATAGAAACTAAGGGATTCCCAGCGACCTTCACAGAACTGCTCCAGTACCGCGCCCATCGCTGCATTTGATGCATCAGTGTGTAGGATGAGCGGAGCGTTCTCAAGTGGGTGAGCGAGTAAGGAGGCGTTCGCTAATTGCGTTTTGCATGCCTCGAATGCTGCTTCGGCCTCAGTGGTCCACTCAATAGGTCTTTTGTCTTTTTTTTTTCGTGCCCGCGAGATAAGCATTTAGCGGGGCTTGAGCTTCCGCCGCGTTACGAACAAAACGTCTATAAAAGTTGACGACGCCCCGAAATTTACGAAGCTCTGATACGTCCTTCGGCTTTTCGTAGTTGAGGATGGCCACGACTCGCTCCGGAAGAGGACGTGTGCCATTTTGATCGATTAAGTATCCGAGATATTTGACACTCTCTGCTGCGAACGTGCATTTGGCTACATTAATTGTTAAACCAAACTGCTGTAGTCGCTCGAAGATGGTGCGTACGTGTCGGATGTGTTCGGCCTGATTTCTTGATGCAATTAGAATATCGTCGATGTAACAGAAGCAAAAATCTAGGTTGCGTAACACCGATTCCATGAATCGTTGGAACGATTGAGCTGCGTTGCAAAGACCAAACGTCATCGCGTTGAACTCAAAGAGCCCGAATGGCGTGATAACAGCTGTCTTGGGACGATCTTCAGGCGCCACGGGGCTCTGATGATAAGCTCGCTTCAAATCCAGTGTAGTGAAGACAGAGCGACCGCGTAATCGATGCGTGAAGTCATGTAAATGCGGGACTGGATACTTATCTGGCACGGTAACACCGTTGAGTCGACGATAGTCTCCGCATGAGCGCCAATGTCCATCTTTGTTTTTCGCGACGAGGTGCAAAGGACTTGTCCATTGGCTATCGGAACGGCGGCAAATTCCTTGAGCTATCATAAATTCGAAGTCTTCTTTTGCGGCTCTGAACTTTTCCGTATTGCGACGACGAGCTCGTTCAGCGATCGGAGGTCCTGTTGTCACGATGTGGTGTTGCACGTCGTGTTGCACCGGTCCGGAGAAAGCGATCGGTCTCGTGATTGTCGAAAATTCGTTGAGTAGGTCGTGATACGGGCTATCATCTTTTGTGAGAGTCGAAATTGACGAATATCCCTCGCAGGAGATGATGCCAAGAGTCGAGAGATGTGTTACTGTGTCGATGAATCGCTTATTCTTGAGGTCCACCAGTAGTCCGTAGTAGACGAGAAAGTCAGCGCCCAATATCGCTCTAGTGACATCGGCGACTACGAATATCCAGCTAAGTTGACGACGTAGTTTCAAATTGAGGTGCAGGAGTTTGTCACCGTACGTGTCAATAACTGTGTTGTTAGCTGCGTAGAGTTTGAGATTGGATGGTTTGTTTCGCCCAAAACCAGCTGCATTCTTTGGTATCACCGAGACATCGGCTCCCGTGTCGACGAGGAAAGATATGCCGGATGCTCTGTCGAGTATGATGAGGCGATAATGCTTGACCGCGTCATCGTTGATTGCCTCGATATGCGATGACGGTTTTAGTTTTCCGCGTCATCAGACTCGGAACTTCAGGAACAAGGTTGACGACAATTTCTGGCTTTATCACCGAATCGCTGATGATAGAAGCAAGCTTTGTCAGCGCACCAACAGCTAATAGACATTCCCTTTACGTCCATTAGGTACCTTTTCGCGAAGACAAAGTTTAAACATACATTAGGTGTCCAGTTGACGTATTGACGGAGCAGCTATATAGTGTGGTCCTCTGGGCGTTTATTGTATGTCCACCTTATAGCCCTGAATGTCCTTCATTTTTCATCATACAGAAATGATGCAATGGACGTTCTCATTTCGTCTATCAAATACATTTCCTTGTAGATGAATGTTGAACGTTTATTGAATGTTCCATGGGCGTGTATTTTATATCTATTTCGACCGATCCAGGTGGCACATGTTATGTATGTACAATGGATGGATTTATATCCACTGTGGTATGTCTAACTACAAGACTGCTATACATATTAAATAGAGATAAATACATCGTCCACCGTGAATGGGGACGTTTTACGTACCAATGGACCATTTATGGACGTCCAAGAACAGTACGTTCTGTGTGAGTAAGTGGCTACCAACTGAAACATTCCTCACAAGCGATTCATGTCTCTACTATCTACGAAACTAGGCGACTTCACAGCCTAAAATAAACTGTGGGAGGAAACAGGTGAATAACATAGCTTGTTCTACTTTTAACGCAATGTACACGCAACATAACTGAACTCTAATTATGTAACACATGTTACAATACATGGTAATATTGTTGACTGACAAATAACAGCTTACATGTAAGTTACATGCGATATTAAATTAGTTATAACTTTCGGTTACATTACTGTAATATTGTGTACCTAGTGGATGCACTGACATTCTCTCAAGCCACATCCCTCGAAAAATAACTAAAATATCTAACAGAAGCTGAACTGAACTATGAAAGATAATGCGAGTGAATTTTATAACATATTAGGAGGAATGAGTGAGGAAAGATTTGATAAATAATTACACTTAGTTCGCGGGAAAAGAAGCAACTTGCTTCGTTGTAAAAACCCTCGTGGTGTAGAGGGAAAAGCCGAAGTAAGCGAGTATAAACCTTTATTCAATAAAAGAAACAATAGATAAAGGCGATCCAGTACTTTCAATGAACATGGGCGTAGCCCGTAGACGCTAAATGATGATTATTCCAATAAAGATAAATGGGTTTTGACACACACATTTACATACCTAATATTAGAGAGCTCTCTTACGTAGGGCCGAACAGCCCGCGCAAATCCTCGGAATCCCGGAAGTCCGATGCCGCGGCATAGCTCCAGCACGTGGAGAAGCCGGGCCATGGGGGGCGTACAAAATGGCCACCGTCCAGCACACGGATCGTTCCGACGTCTCGAGGAAGCCAACTCTATGGCGACGGGCAACCAACCTCAGTTGCCGCGTATTACGCTCGCCTGGGGAAAATCGGTACAGCGATTCAAATTTTGTGCGATTTTCTATTTTTTCAAAATTCTCTGTACGCTCTCTGTCATATTTTTTGAGATATTAACCTTCAATTCAGAGCAAACATTGTTTATCATTGGATAAAGTTTAGGATTGAATTTGGTGTCAATCCGTCGAGCCGTTCAAATTTTATGACATTTTCAATTTTTCGAAAAAAATAATTGTTTTTGCTGTAAAGCCCGTGAATATTGAAAAAAGGATGCAAAGTAGAACCTTGCACATTGCTTCCTCATTAAATTTTGCTCTTTATAAAGAATCTCTACGAGGAAGTATTGTGATTGATTTTGGCTTCCTCATAGAGGAAGCTTTGTAAAGAGAAAAATTTAATGAGGAACCAATGTGCAAGGTTCTACTTTGCATTCTTGTTTTGAATAAATAAATAAATCATCAGCACATCTTATTTTTATTAGGCACAAACTTTTGTTTTGCTTTATTAACTTTTGCGGAGGTCATCGCGAAAACCTCTATTTTTTCAAAAATTCAAAATGGTGTCAAATTTACCGATCACCACCAAATTTGGTACACAGCAGGGCTGTACGTTATTTTTCGTGTGTAAAACATTTCAGTTAATTTGCTGAGATTCGACGTGATTTATAGCAAAATTTGTATTTTTTACAAAAATTCAAAATTCTATAAAATCTGAACCGCTTTACCGATTTTGTCGAAATTCAATACCAAACAGCATTTAACGTGTCTCTAGTTATAAAGAACTATTTAGTCATATTGGCGAACTTATACGAAAGTTAGAGAGTATACGACATTTTTCAAAAAAATTTAAAATTCTATAAAATCAGTATATGTAGATATATTTCCTTCAAAATCGCAGTTATTAAATAGGAGTTACTACTCTACTTGCACGCAAATTTGAGCTCCATCGATCGTGCCATTCGCGAGTTATCGACGATTGAATTTTCGGTCCCTGGAACACACACACACACACACACACACACACACACACACACACACACACACACACACACACACATACGGACACATTTTCTAAACCATTTTTCTCGAGGCTTTAGGTGATTCTAAGCATACTGACATGAAAATCCCGAAAAAAAAAAAACATTTTCATGAAAACAAAGCTTTCTCTATGAGAAAGAAATATCTAGTTGAAATTTGGACCAAACATAGGTTTTCGTTTCGTAACTCAACGCAACACGAGAAAAGTTTTTTTAAGAAGGTGATAGATTATATGTAGCGTAAATTCGTTCGATTGACCGATTAAGCGGTCGATTGAGTCGATTCACTAACAAAACTAATGTATTACAAAACAATGCTTCTTGAGGATGCCAAAAGTGATAAATGTAATTTGATACACTCCGAGTAGGATACACTGCGACAAAAAGAAGAGAGGAAGCAATATGCCAATGTAGTTGACAGCATTTTTTTGAGATTCTTAAATTTGGGCCAAATAATTAAATTTTCAAAAAATCATTTAAAAGTAAGGCTCTATCAAAAAAACCTAAAAAAAATTGAGAGTGTTTTTTCAGCCGAGGACTATAACATACAAAAAATTGGAACCAATCTGGACGGGTCGGGGTCAAACATTGACCGAGTTCGCCTGGAATACCTCATATATATTTCAAAAATTAATGAAGAAGAAAAAATTCTGGACCGATAACCCGATAAAATCCGAAAAATCTGAAAGAGTTTATTCATTGGAACGGGGTGTACATGTAGGAATTCCTAGTTAAAGTGATATCAAGAACTATAGACGCATCAGAGAACATACGAAGTCTATGTAACTGGTTTCATATATAGCCTGAATACATATAAATATCCAACAAAATTGACCAGCCGATTCGTAAACCTCATCATTTTGTATATTAAACTTACTTCTTTAATCTTAATCTTTAACAGTATACGAGCTTGGGCTTGGAATAGTTAATCAATAAATCAGATGGTTGGCAGGGATTGTAAACTCCCTCCCGGTACGATTTTCCTTACCAATCTAGCGCTTACACTACTTCTCGAAACAACTTTTCCTCGTTCACTTTTTCTGTCTCGTTTAGTCCCTCGCTCTTGGGTTCAGCTAGTCTGGTGATATAGACTCACAGCGTGAAAAAGCTTTTGTGGATATTACTTGTAGGACTCGACTCAGCGCGGCGGAATAGAAGGGTTTAATCGAAATGCCAAAGGAGTCAAGCCAATGGGCAAACCTCTGTACACTACTTTCGCATTCTCCCTTTTACTCTAGTCCTCGTAGCCGAAGACTTTCGTCTTCACCGTGTGTGCTCGGGGACCATTTCTTTTAATACTGAAACCTTGTTAACTTTGATTCGCCTGTGCAAACACGGTGCGTTTCAGCTAATTTATAGGAGAAATATACAGTCACGTTGGACAAAGTTAGTAGAGGTGTATAAGGAGTGGGACGGAGGTCGTCTGTCCATTTATATAATCGGTATAAATTAATTCGGTAGACTTGCTAGCTCTGAATTATTGTTCTCGGTTTGTCGATATAATTATCTATTCGCGTCTTACCTTCCCTCCAAAATACCGCTTTGTACAACGGCCCTACTATAAAGCCGCATTCTCTCGAATTTGGTCCACGAATAAACTATTTTCGAAGAAAGAATATGATCCTATAAACATCAAATAATGAAACAATTACCTAGATTTCCCACACTCACTAACTACTAAGGTGAACTTGTTTTTGCAATACTGTGATTAAATTGTTATTTATATTATTTGTTTCTATTCTCTAATAACCTTTTCTTTCTCAATGCAAGATTTTTTAAATTATTTCCATTGTTATTAATTTTAATACTTTACTATTCCTCTTACTTGTAACGCTACATAAATTATTTAACATGAGAGGCCACGGATGTTCTCAGTTTATTGCAAAACTTTTTGCACATATAGACAATACACCGCTGGAGTTTTTTGTTCACTGTGCTTCCTAGAGTAGAATGCCACTTGCGTAAAAATACTTGTCTTAATTCTTTTTCAAATATATTTTTTTTGTAAGACTTGATTACGTTTCGCTCTGGTCAGGGCGTCTTCAGAAATTTTATTTAAATTTCACATCGGTGTTGCATTAAGGTCTAGTATTTTCTTTTTTTGTTGCTGATTGGCATAATAATCCTCAATAAGTTATTTCTGGTACAAAATGATGACCGGGCTCTCCAGTCTTATATGTTAGGTCTGTATTGAATTTGTTTTGTAGACTGCTTGTGGCTATTTTCTTTGTAATTCGTTTATTTATTCCTATTGATGAGACCGGAGACGTTAGCATAAGGTTTAAGCTGTAGAGGCCTGAAGCGACGCTGATTAGGGCGATACGTAATCAAGTTTTACAAAAAAAAATTAAGCCGTCATTCGCCGAAACCCATTCTACCCACATATTAATAAAGTTCCAAATATCTATATACTTGTGTATTTATTATCAGTTCGCGAGTACATTTAAAGGTTATTATGGTGAGATGTAAATCGTATGAACAGAGTTACTAGTAAATTGCCAGTCATCAATGAATGATTCAGTGTAGCGAAACGTTTGTCATGATATGATTGTCAAGAATAACTGCAATATATTATAGAGTATGTAAATTGTTCACATACTTTAAGTATGTAGATTAAATACAACGGACTCGGTTATTTAAAAATGATTTGATCATGTTAATTCAGTTAGTAAAAGTCACTGAAATTTTGGCATCAATAATTATTATTGCTTTTTTTTATTTGATTCATTTCAGTTAACACTATTACAGATTCAGTGAATAACTTTATACATTGCAAACTGCAAAAATTGGTATTTAGTAGAAATGATTATCCAATTTGAGTCAATTGGTGAATGTATGTTGCGTAAATGTGGTACATAACAACCAGAAGTTAAATGGTTGCATGTTGCACAAAACTATACTCTTCAACTTCGGGTAAAGCACTAAATAGCCTCTGCCAAATAGGCACTGTCATAAAAAATAACTTTGTTAGATATGTACCAACGAGGATATCACTGTGACTCAAGCGGGCGGACATCAGGGAGTTATCTATTATAGAAATATAGTGACCATAGCAATCGTTGCCATGCGTTGTCGTGGCAACGGATGTTAGCCTCGATTCTAATGCACGGCGGTGACGACGACGACGGCGAAATTTTTTTATTATCTCACTATATTATAAAAAGATTTCGCTGTCGCCGCCGCCGCCGTGTACAAGAATCGAGCATAGCAACCGTTGCTATGACAACGTATAAGTATGTATATACTAATACTAGGGGTTATAGGGGTTCGCGCGCTCCCATGAGCGTCATGACAACCGTGGCCATGGCAACCGTTGCTAGGGCGACCGTTACCATGGCATCCGTTGCTAGGGCGACCGTTACCATGGCATCTGTTACTAGGGCGACTGTTCGGGAAGCCCCTATCCCTCGGGAATAGAGGAGTATATATATTGTGACGAGGTGCTAGTGCACGTGGTCGTTGGAAGAAGTAGGGCTAGAACACCCGATCGTACGCTCGAGCGATAAACTTGCGACGCTTGGCGTTTGTTTTGGCCTACAAGAATCCGTAGCTAGCCCGAGGACACGTTTAAGAGGATGAAAAAAAAGATAGTTGAAGGAATCGCTCGAAACGCTCGACTGCTCAATCCGAAATTGGTCAGGTAAGAAATGAAGTAGAGACTATTTTATTTTTGTTAATTTCAGACCGCGAAAAGCGAGAGATTCGATTTTGTACGTCGCGCCGATGGGCGAAAGAAAATGATTTTTGTTTTGATTAGAGAGTCGCACGGAAAAACACCGTGGCGTGCACCCTGAATCGGGAGAATTAGTTTTAAGACTGTTTTGAATAAAAATTTCTTTTGCAAGGAAAATTATTTGGTGTTGGGGATTGTATTTGGGAAAAATAATATTGCGATGGAGGAAGACCGAGCGATGACGGAGGAGTGATTCTGCAGCATAGCACGTTGTGATGGTGTATCGGCGTGAGCCTACCTTGTGTTAGAGCGGTAGTCTGCCCTAGTGGGGGGATGTGACGGGATGCTAGTGCACGCTCGCAGCAACGCGCTAAGGCCAGGGTGCTCGTGCACCTAGAGCGCCCGAAACCGCGTGGCAACAGAATCGCTCCTCGGTGTCAAACTCGGCTCACGAACGCTTGACTGCCGTGATTATTATATTTCACAGGATTCTCGGAATTAGAGCGACGAGCCAGGGAAGACGGTAGCGATGGTTGAGGACGGATAGAAAAGAAGGAGGGCGGAAGGACGCGACGATCGACGAAGTCGATCGACGTCAGGCCGTGACCCCCACCCCGGACATCCGAGGCACGCGTAACCCGGCAGAGCATGCAAGAGTCAATTAGTCTAAGTCGGGAATGAATCTTCGTCGAGTAATGAGTAGGCCTAGAGGCAAGAATTGAAAGAGTAAGCGCGGAATCTTAGGCCGTCGCCGAGCACCTCGAGAGTAATCAGTAGCTGTGAGCAGACGCCTACGCGCTGGTATTGCAATTGAACTGTAAATCTAACAAGAGCCGAAATCCTTCGCCGCGCGCGTAGAAGAAGCAACGTGAGTCTCGTAGAAGGAATACGATAGACCCGTGCACGCGCTTCCGCCGTGGACGCTTAGTAGGCCCAGTTAGTAAGATAGGAAAGAATAATGGGTACGCGAGGACCAGCAGATCCGAAGAGACAGCAGCGTGCGAGAAGGAAGCGAGTCACGGGAATGAAGGTAGGCGCACGTGGTGCACCATCAAATATTACTTCCGTGTAGCATAGTATCGTCCTCCGTCGCGACCGGCCTCTCCGGTATAGATTGAGTTCTCGGACGAACCACTCGATAGGATCGCGGTAATTGTCAAACCCAAGTCAATGTTGTATGATTATGTAATGCGGTAATATTTCCTGTTAATTAATGGTTAATAAGTAAAGATTAAAAAAAAAAAAAACACCTTATTACGTCTTGTTGTTCATCCAAAATTAAATCCTGAACTTAGTGTAGTTTTCGGTCAATAATAGAGGATCCTCCCCTTAATGAATAAATAATTGTTAATGTTTTGGTTTGAGTAGCAGCACGGGTTCGAATATTTTATTTCGCAAATAGCCCTCGAACTACACCCCTTCCAGCTAGCCGACAAGAAGAAGAATCGACATCGAAAGTAGTAAGTGACCCTGGTTGTCGGGTCCACAATAGATAACCTGGCGTCCAGCATTCGGCAGTGAAGCAGGGAAAGATCGGGTGAAGACCAGAGATAATTAGAAAAACATCCATTTGGGCGTCGTTGTATTTGGTCGACGCTCCTTGCCGAGTGAGTCCGAAATACTTGTGCGAGGGGCTCGTCTCAATATATGTATTGTAATAAAGTAGTCCGTTACAATATTTTCCCTTTGGCTGGCTCGAAGGCCATCACACACCGTTTTTTATTACTTTTGAGCGTTATTTTTATAATTAATAGGAAGCGATGTTTTGTGCACAAATCCCCCCTTTTTGCCCCCCCCCCCCCCCCCCCCCCCCCCCCCACTGGTATGAATGATTACGAAGTCCGACCGACCAGGCCGACACTACGGCAGCCTAGGCAAAGTGACGTGGTGAGAGTGTAGGCTGGAAAAAGACGGAAGATGTAGCACCCCAGCCTGAGGAGTACACGTCGCGTCACACGAGGAGCCTCCACTCGTGGGGACATATGTTGGCGTTCGCCGCCCAACTGCGCTACCCCGTTTCGGTAGATAGACCGGTGCTTCTGAGTACAATTATCATTATGTTCAATATTGTTTTTGCGTGCGAGGTAGTGTGGTTTATCACGACTATCTCGCCCATATTTGGTATTTAATTTTCCTTTTCCGCTATTTCCCCTTTCACCCCCATTATCAAATATTCCCGTGCTCCCCCCCCCCCCCCCGGTCATTTTGATTTACCTGACCGAGGTAATAATTAAGAAGCCAACGAGCTCGGAAATTCACCCCCTGAGATTCCTCACCCCTTTACCCTCTAGCTGCGCCCCCATTTTTGCGATTATTAGTTATTCTTTGATTTGTCAGATTACCGGGTCAAGTGAACAGTAATATTTCGTTGCTACTCGTAAGTAGCTGGCGCCCAAACCTTTTGATATCTTCAGCTATTAAATACACCTTTGTTATTATTTTTCTTGCATTCGTATTTTCGTCATTTACTATTCTTTTATCACTAACCCCTTCCCCCTCCATTAATAAAAGGGAAGCCGGTTATAATATATATATATATACCGGAGGTTATTGAGGTTCGCACGCTCTCGTCGGCGTCATGGCAATCATTGCTAGGGTGACCGTTGCTAGGGCGATCGTTGCCATGGGAACCGTTGCTAGGGCGGTCTTGGACTTGGGGAAATTGCATACCATTGTTACGTCCCGGTCAACTCTTACGAGTTGCACTACGGAAAACGTAACGACGATCTCACTTTCGGGTCAAGGCGTTAACCCTTTACACCAGAGACGGAGATCTCGCCGTACTACCTTAATTCGGATGAATGGGAACAGTGTTGGAGACGTAGAAAATAGTGATTTGACGTCGATAGACCAGGTTCCAGAATAATAATTGAAGTCTTGATTCGTTTGCACTTACAGTGTTTAATGAATTCGTTGTAGCTTGCCGGAGATTATACAGTTATAGAATTTTCGAAGACTTAGCCTCGCAGGGCTAAGGTGCAGAGTTTCGTCTGGCAGCCTTGCTCATTCCATGGAGTTTCGTCAATGCCGTCCGGCATGATGGTCGTCGAAAGAACGACTAACTTACTTAATTAAGAAAATCTCGCTCTCATATACTAATTCAGGTGGATTGTTTAGGCCTGGGGGAATCATAAATTCGTCAAGAAGTCGGATGTAATAAGTATTAGTGAATTACTTATGGGACCATTAGAGGCGCGTATAATTTTTCGGTGATTAGAAAAGGAAGTCATTAACTATGATATTCGATTTATAGCTCACATTCTTGTAAGATGCGAGCTGAGAGTTTATGACACGCGCGTCGTCTGGTGCCTCGCGTCAGAAACTTGCGGGGATCCACTTGAGTTCAGAAGAGAGTCCGGAGCATTGGTCCCCTTGCGGTGCATGTGCGTTCTAACTAAGGCGGCCGTGTCTAGTATAGGTTTTGGGCTTTCAAAAACAAGTGCGGGTAAGGCTACGACGTAACACAGTATAGTTTCGACTCGAGAAATACTAAAGGCTACGTGGAATGTAACACCATTGAATCATGCTTGAACAAAAACAAATAACAACTGCTGAATTTTACCATACAACCTTTGCAGCTGAAAAGTGAATAACCAACCAAAAACATAGAGAATCACTGATTTTAGTATAGATATAGATTGACAATATAGCTGGATGATTTTGCGAGCATATAAAAGAGATACAAAACTGGATTACGCAAATCCCATTTGATCATCAAATAACCACTGATTTTATTGAATTAATTCAAAAGTAAAATGCATGTCGGGCATTCCATTAAAGAGATACAAAACTGGATTACGCAAATCCCATTTGATCACCAAATAACCACTGATTTTATTGAACTAATTCAAAAGTAAAATGCATGTGGGGCATTCCATACCGATTCGACCTGCGTCGGACACTCGATCTCTCGGATTTGATCGATAATTGTTTATATGATTGGATGAACTTCAAAAAGTACTTAAAATTTCTGTCAAGTTAAAAGAAATATGTGTTTGTTTTATTTTTTGATTAAAAAATTTAAAAGAAATCTTCGGAATTCTGCACGAAATTATAATTTTTTAAGCTTAAACCCAGAGTGGGCCGAGATTCGCTTGCATTGAAAAAAAAATAAAAAATTTCTTTAAAACGATATCGAAAAATTATTGATTGATTTTAGAATATTTTTATTTGTAAAATAGAACTCGAGAGGATAAGATAAATAGTAACCACTGTTACCGCTAGGAACGCGCCCTAGCAAAAGTTATCTCCCATTGCTACTGTTTGACTTTGAGCACCTCTCGTACATTCGCGCGACTTACGTACGATACATACGAACGTTGCGGCATCAGGCACTACATAACGGCATATTTGAGAACATCGTACCTGCGATTATCGAACCGTGTATGATTTAATAAATAAATCGTTTATGTTTTTACATACGCCAGTGACTCTACAAAACATTTCAATCCTGAAACTGATTTTCAATAAGTACCCTAATAATTATTGGAGAAATAATCTAGACACAGTCGATGATTTTTTTCAACTTATATTCCTACATTTTTTAATATTAGGAATAAAAAAATAGAGGCTATACCCGACCCACTCTTATTTTAGATTAAAAAATGTTGTTATTTCATGCGGAATCTTCGAAATATTTTTCAGACTTTTAAATTTGAGCTGACGATATGTTAGCTTTCAAAAATCGTAGAAAAACAAAAATAAATTCAAGTACTGTTTGAAATTAATCGAATTATATTTAAAAAATGTTCGGCCAAATCCGTGCTAATTTTTCTACTATGTCATTGGGATCATCGGGATACGTTCTAACAAGGAACCAGGACTCATTTAAATCGTTGAACTGCACTCTACAAAATCCTGGTGTTGTTAATTTTCCATTTTCAACCGGTGAATACAATAAAATATGGTCACAGTACAGGTTAGTACAATGAGCACCACGAAAAATAAGTCGCAACAAATTTGAGTTACAATTGTTCCATCGTTCTTCACCTACTTCCGAAAATCAATTTTGGATTTCTGAGTGGAAAGCATCCTCTAACAACATTCAATCGAGAGTTGCGAGGTGTGCTTTTTGTGCGTTACGAACTGCTCTGTCGGTTGGCAAAAGCGTTCGCAAACATTTTCAGCTCCACATATTTTTTGTTGAGATCACGAAAGGCCGAATTTTTGTTACATTCACGCATTTCCCCCCTTAACCAAAACCTGTAGACCAATCTCGAATAGCTCAACGCCGTTCTAACCACAATTAAATTTTCTCGGTTTTTAGTACTTTTAGTAAGTACGTTCTTGGTTTGCCAAATTTAAATTTCTTTCTGCTGTTAATTTCGATTAAAACTAACAACAACTTATGGATCCACTTCAAATCCCGACTTCATATGTATTATACAAATATATCGCGAATATCAAAATCATATACAGGGTGAGGTACATAAAGTGTTACAGAGCAATAGCACTCAACCTATTGATTCAAAAACGTTTCAGTCAAAAGTTTCAGTTTTCAAGAAGGCCGTCATATTGGACCACTCTATTTTTTTATCGGCTGAGGCGCTGAAGCTAAGTCAAGGTCAACTCCACTTTGTAAAATGAAACTATGTACTTTCTTTCGATAACACTATTACCGATTTCAAGATGAATTCAGCGATTTAGAACACAAGGTCATTCGGGTCACGCAAGGTATGAAAACAGTTGAAAAAACAAAACATATCGGAATAATCACTTTCAAAGGATCCACTAACCTTGGTTTGGGGTTTGGGTCTACATACGGAAGACGCTCGAAGTGATAACTCTTGATGGATCTCGCCCTGTATGCAAAATATACAGGGTGTTCAATTTATCTGAAGACATTGAAATATCTCGAGAACGACAAATCGGATAAAAACAGTGCGAAATGAAAAATGTTCATCTTGAAGGGGGACATCTAATGATACCAAACACGACCCCCATCCCTACCCCTAATGGGGCGGGCGGGGGTTACTTCGAAATTTCAAATGAGAACACCCATTTTTTATTAAAAATTCTGAATCTACTGTAACGGTAGTTAACCCTTACATAAATTTGTAAAGGATTCGAGGCTCGAGCAGGGATCAGATAAATAGAATGACCCTTTTAATATGTAAAATAAATTTATTGGATTCGTATCTTCGATTGACACTCTCTCTCACGCCACCTACAACCCAGGTGGAACGTCTGGCCGATTTATGCGCGCGCTTATACTTATAACTTCAACTGACCGGAATGCCCTTAAGCCTTTTCTATCTTAATTCTATCTTGAGTCTATATAAATTCTATCTTAATTCAATCTTGCTTCTATCTTAATTCTACCGTAATTCTATCTTGACACGCTGTTTTATACACGAACACACATATAATTACACTCTCTCTCTCACTCATACTCATAACGCACACAGATAACTAATAAATCTCATAAAAACTAAATCTATAGGTTGATGCAATATAAATGCAAGTTTTTAAACCTCAACTTTAAATGAATACAACTCAGCTCAGAAACAAGTTTATTAATCGAAATAAAAACTACTAGAATCAACACATTTTTGCCAACGCGAAACAAGTTTATTTATGCCGGTAGCGTAGAAATCCGGAGTTCTGGAGGCGATGAAGTCGGCGAAGACGTTTTTGGCATCGTCTTGGTTTTTGAAGCATTTCGTAGCCCAATTCGTTCAACTTCTGCAGGGTCGGTTGTGCGACGTGCGGCCGAGCGTTGTCATGGAGGAGAATTGGTCCTTTTCTGTTGACCAATGCTGGGCGCACATGATGAAGCTTCTGGTGCATTTCGTCGATTTGTTGACAGTACTTCTCTTCTGTAATCGTTTGGGATTCAGGAAGCTGTGGTGGATAAGACCGGCTGCAGACCACCAAACAGTCACCATACCATGTTCGGTCAATTCGTGCGGCACCCACTTATCGAGCTTTTTTGTCTTTCCAATTTGCTTTAAATGGCAAACGATGGTTGATTGGTCGACGTTGAGCTCTTCCGCAACCTCTCGTGTGGTTTTGCGAGGATCAGCTTCGATTAACTGCTTCAATTGTTCATTGTCAATGGCCGATGGACGTCTGGCATGAGGCTCATCATCGAGGCTGGTATTGCCGGAACGAAACTTCTGATACCAACGTTGCACCGTACATTCGTTGATACTTCCCTCGCCCCAAAATTCGTTGATGTTCCGTGCGGTTTGAGCTACATTACGCCCTAGCTTGAATTCATAGAAGAAAATATTGCGGAAATCGTGTTTAAACATCTGCAGTAGAAAAAAATAATTATAGATAGAAAAAAAGAATTACAATAAATTTTAAACATATTTAGATAGAGCGTAAAATAAGCTTTCGAATGATATATAATACTACAGGTTAAAACAACGATTTATTGGTCTAAACTTGAGCTAAATACAAAAAATAAAAAAACCTGCGTTTATATTGCATCAACCTATATTTTCTCACCTACTTTCCCTTCTTGCCCTTCCTCGGCTCTCTATTTTAATTATTTTCATGGGAGAATGATTGCCGTCGCTTGACGATATGATTTCCCGCCTGCTTCTAGAACTGGCTCTCCTTATCTCTACACTCTGCCTATCTGCACTTCCCATAGGTAAGTACTCGTTAGCTTGTTGTGTACCTATCGCTTTGCTGGTTCGCCGGTAAGAGAGCGATTGTCGTGTGTGCTCTAACCATCCGACTTCGCCTCTCCGTTACCCCCACTCCTCTCTTTCCTATTCCCATCGATTCTTGATCTGTATCTGCTGTGACTACGTGACTTGTGTCACGTAGGCCCTCGCTCTTATCGACGGACGTTCTTGCTGGTCCGTTATCGACGATGACCATGCCATTTCGAATACTTGAAGAGGGCGCCTGGAGTCCTTCCGTCTCACTACATTAAAAAATAAACGACTTTTATCCGACATATTTTTTGGAAATAATGGATTTTTAAATAGTATTTACACATTTTAACTCTGATTTATCACCTGGAATATCTACAGAAATAATGCCTTTTCAGAAACAAATTCTTCGAAATAAAAATTGAATTAAGGGGGCAACTTAATTCTAAAACAAATAGCACTCCCCTGCCCCTTCAGTGAGGGGTGGGAGCAGTATTTTTCAATTTCAAACTTATTTTTAACCTAGCGTGAGGTGTTTGAAATGACCAGAGCTAGTATCTAGAAAACTACCCATCGGATCAAAAAAAGTTGGTAACAAAAGTTGTTTGTCACGAAGGGAGACATTCATTGATACAAAACTCAAACCCCACCCCCTGGCGGTAGAGGAGGAAAGAATCTTTTTTTAATTTTTTAATTTTTGTTTTACTTGCATTTCCCCCTGTCTTCAGGCATTTCTCGCCTATTACAGCCCGCGCAGAAAAAAACAGTCCAGGAAAGAGTCCAGAATGGAGTCCCGGATGGAATCCGGGATGGCGTCCGGAATGGAATCCGGACAATCCAGGCGGGAGTACACCGTGTACTCCCCTTGGGGTTTGTTCCGATCCCAAGGTCCATTCTGGATTCTTCCAGTCCATCGGGACTTCATCGCGGATTCCTTCCGGGACACGAGAAACTCCCCTGGACTCCATCCTGTACGATCCAGGAGTCTTGGCTGACCGGCCGCACAGTCCATCGTGTGGTGTCCATTTTGGGCTCTCACCTGTACTAAGATAGTATACGACCTGGACGATCCAGGAGTCTCGGCTCCCCGGCCGCACAGTCCATCCTATGATGTCCATTTTGGACTCTCACCTGGACTAAGATAGTATCCGACCTGGACGAACCGGGAGTTTTTAACGTGACTCAAGTACACTATGTACTCCCGCCTGGATTGCCCGGATTCCATTCCGGACACCATTCCGAATCCCATCCGGGACTCCATTCCGGACTCTTTCCTGGACTGTTTTTTTCCGCGCGGGAGGGTCGGCCCGGATCAGTAGCCAGTCCTCCTGGGGACCTGGTTCGGATTAGTAGACACGCGCCCATGCGGCCGCAACCGACTTTCCCCTCTACGTCGCATTTGCCATGGTAATGCTGCCAGGCCGACTGCGAAATACCTATGCCGATGTAGCCGGTTTCGGGTTTGCCTCTCGATACCGGAGCTACGTCACGTTTCGTCGAGAATGTAAACATGCAAATAAAACAATTTTTTTTTATTAAAAAACGATTCTTTCCGTCTCTACCGTCAAGGGGTGGGAAGGTCGAGTTCGATACCATTAGATGTCCCCCTTCGAGACGAACATTCTTCATTCCGCACTTTTTATTATCTGATTTGTCGTTCTCGAGATATTTCAATGTTTTCAGATAACTTTAACACCCTGTATATCACTACGAAATATATTTAAAGATTGATGAAACACAATTTATGTTTATCATGTATTGCATATCGAATATGTTATGTATGTCCCATACATCTAACTTGACTTAAAAATATATTTTATACTTCAGTGTTATGTATACACGACAAGAACTGTAGTTTCTGCCGTAGCCTTGTTACTGCCATATAATTTATAAACGTCGATAACTGACGACCTGGTTTTTAATGATATCAAAGTTAAGAATCCCAAATTTCTATGTGAATAGATGTGAACAACGTTGGAATAAAAAGTGTACAACAGTATATTCATCTCTAATGGAGAGATTTATATGATTCTTGCCGAGAGTGAAACGTGTTGACTGAGCGAAGCGAGCAATCGCATGCGGTGACCGCCCATGGCCAAATTTTTAGAAGTTCCTCCGGTTCCAGTGCATAAATGGGTGGAGCCACACCGGCAGACTATTTAAAGATGCTGGAGGTTTTTAAGGGCATACGGGCATAGAGTAGCTATGGATAATTATCTTGACTAAGTTTGTCTTTCTCCAACGTGCATACAAGTTTTGAATATTTTTCTCGTGGAAAAATAATATTTCAAGTCATGAATGAAATCAGAACGTTCGAGGTGAGCTCCAAATAAAATTTATCGATTTGATCCTACGTGATGTAAGTAATAGCTGGTAGATTGAAACGAGAATACCGACGAGGGGGTATGAACCCAGCGTGTGCTACCAACCTTTTACACCCGAAATGATACAAGATTACACATCTTTCCGCAATCGTCAGTTTCCAATAAAGCAATTATTCTATTATTCGTTTTCTTAAAATTATAAATTTTCGCAAATACCTTTACATAAGATGTTTGGCGAAAATAATACACTGAATGCCAGACCGGCGAAGGAAAGTCTATTCGCCGGGTAAGAAATGTGAATGATTATTCTGGCCATTTCAACGGCACACAGTAAGTGGCGGATAAATCGTGGCAAACGAAACCACTGTGACTTTTGTAAAGTTTCACTGAATGCCCCGACTACCTGGGAAATATAGTAACGAAGTAATAATTTGATACGGCAATGCAAAAATGTGTTACACCTTTTTACAGATATACGAAGCATTGGGAATTCATGCAATATTGTAGTTTCTTCAATATCTGTGAAGTAGACAGAAGAATCTGAATACTCTGCCTCTCAGATACCTGAAATCCTTGACTTTTTTCCTCTGGGGGAGGCACAAAAACGTTCCATGACCCTCAAGACGGCTATATAACGTTGATTATAGCTGTTATAGCTCCTATACACTCAAACTGTACACCTCGATAGCAGTAACCATTTTTTCTCTTTCGCTTTTTCTTAAATTTATGTCTCGATCGACTGAGCGTCCGTGATCTGCTTCCTTCTTTCAGATAACTACGATACACCTTTACAATCATCCATACATTTCTTAACTGCGCGAGCAGAAAAATAGGAGAGCTAGAAAAACCTGTAGCAGCGGTTATTTTCAGGAGCCACGTCTCCCTCTGTTCTGCAGAAATGATCTGTGCATCAGCCATGGTCAATACAAGAGTCAATACAATCGGAATTGTATACCGATTTTTACTATATATATAGGTCGGGGAAAAAGAAATCCATTATTTTTTCGGTAGATCGCTGTACTGATAGATTTCTCGTAAAGTATCGATCAAACAATTTCAGATTTATGCTCGTTGGAAAGGTGACATTTCGCAGTAAAAAAAATTCTTTTGCTGTTTTTTGTTTGGTGCATTCAGTTGTGAGTTACAGGGTGTTGAAAATGGAAGTGAACAAAGAGAAAATTCGGTACATTTTACAGTTTTTCTTTGATACAGGCGAAAATGCAAGCCAGGCGGCTAAAATTGTGAATGGTGTTTATGGTTCCGATACTGTAACACCCAATTATGTGCAATTTCGATTTCGTAGATTCCGTTCAGGAATTTTTGATGTTAAAGATGCACCTCGCACAGGTAGGCCGGTCGTCGAAAATGTCGATAAAATCGGAGAAATGATCGAAGTTGACCGGCATGTTAGCAGTCGTAACATCGCCCAGAAGCTAAAAATCGACCATAAAACAGTTTTAAACCATTTACACAAAGCTGGATTCAAAAAGAAGCTCGATGTTTGGGTGCCACACCAATTAACAGAAAAAAACATGATGGATCGAATTTCCATCTGCGAAGCCTTGGCCAAACGGAATGAGATAGACCCATTTCTTAAACGGATGGTGACTAGAGGTGAGAAATGGATCACATACGATAACCCTGTGCGAAAACGATCGTGGTCAAAGAGCGGTGAAGCACCTCAAACGGTGGCCAAACCAGGACTAACGGCCAGAAAGGTTCTGCTATGCATTTGTTGGGACTGGAAGGGGATTATTAATTATGAGTTGCTTTCATATGGCCAAACGCTAAATTCTGATCTCTACTGTCAACAACTGGACCGTTTGAAGATAGCGATTGACCCGAAACGACCAGAATTGGCCAACAGGAGAGGTGTCGTGTTCCACCAGGCAACGCTAGGCCACACACATCTACAGTGACTCGCCAAAAACTTCGGGAGCTTGGTTGGGAAGTTTTAATGCATCCGCCATACAGTCCGGACTTGGCACCAAGCGATTATCATATTTTTCTTGCATTGCAAAATTTCTTTAATGATAAAAAATTGGCATCTAAGGAGGATTGTGAAAATCGACTACTAGAGTTTTTTGCAAATAGAGACCAGGACTTCTATGAGAGAGGCATTATGAAGTTACCTTTAAAATGGCAACAAATCATACAACAAAAGGGTGCATATTTGACCCAAATCGGACAATCCGAAGCATGTTAAATAAAGTCCTGAAGTTCATATAAAAATAATGGATTTCTTTTTCCCCAACCTAATACTATATTTGGATAATGATGATGTACACAGTGTGATCTCAACAGGGGAAACATATTCATAGTTATTTGTTGTACGTACCCGCACGAAGTTTTTATTCCCGGCAAGCATTTTTATTCTTTTTTACCTACAATATAAAAACATGTGATATTTTCGTTCAAATCCATTAATTAAAAAAGTCGTGACTATGCGAAGGATGATAAATTGACATCGAAGTGAAGCAACTCCTGTCGATACAATTTGGCCAAGCTCGCACAGGTAGCCAGAAATCCCACGATGACTAAGTCCGTATACTTAAATCTGTATACGATTATTACGTCGTAGAATACATTGCAGCAGTTACATGTAACCAATACTACCTGCTCCGTGCTTTGCCAAAAATCGATAACGCTTGGTTCTTTTTGTGATTATCCGCATAACATTTTTTATTTAAATATGTGTATGATATATACATATTCATTTTTATCCCTGCGGCCCAAGCGGATTTCGAAGTTATGGCTGGGAAACCCACAGCGGAAACTATCGAATAATAGAAAAATTGCGTTTGCAACGAGACAGATGTATTTTCAAGGAGGAGCGACAGCAATCGCACTTTGCAGGATTTTCGATGATCCTTCAACGGCACGAAACCCGTCACGGGGATTGACATAGGAAAAACGCTAGAAATCTCCGGGTCCACACTACCTCTATATGCTCTATATGTGCAGATCTATATACGTAAACGTTACAAACATGTATCTGTAGAGCTACCTCGATCTATATCCGTCGGTTCGCTTTTCACGCTTCGACGAAGAAAGAGGGATGACAGACAGGAGTGTTAGAGTGCGAGACCATTCACGCGGAATATCATTTTGAAAAAAAGAACAGAAAATAGTGTACGGAACGTGAGAATATACATAATCTCTGAAAATACCAAAATCATTAAATGCACGTTGTAACTGTAAGGTTTTACTCTCACGTTACCTTTGGCCTATCTCTCTCTACCTCCGTCATCGAGAGCCGTTGGATGCCAGTCAATCGTTATTTTTTTGGAGATTAACAGACTGCGCATCTGAACGTAACCTCAAATATTACCAAAACAGAACGAAAAGAGAGCGGCTTCGGGGACAGAGAAAATGGATGCGGTAATCACGGGTCGCTTAGTGTGTTGGCTGGTGGAGAGAGGGAGTGGATACCTAGTTGGCAATTGAGTAGGACTCAAAATGACCCAAAACGGAAATTAAATGCATAATTTGTCCATTAATAGCTGCCCCAAAGTTATTCACATTTGACATTTTTGTATTTTTCGAGAGAGAGAGCGATAAGACGAACGCGAGTTATACTGCCAAGGAGAGAGAGATAACAGTACGGGAGCGAGGCACGGCAGTGAAGGTAACAACGGAAGCACGGGAACGACATAGCACTGCTTCAGGTCATACTTAAGTGTAATTGTCGGAACATATTTTATAGCTGACGATTCCTGGAAAAAGAAAACGATAGCTTCCTGAAAAGAATAAATGTGGGTGAATAGAGAGAACAAAGTTAACACCCGGAGTCCAAAAAAAAAAAAACAGAACAGGTGGAACAGAGTAAGGTACCCGGGTACCTACTCTTCTTAACAACAAAACGACAACATACGGATCATACGAGAACAAGACGAGATCATTCGACGACAGAACGATATCATACGAATGGACCTAAGAATGGGCCTAAGCCACGTCGAGAGCAGCCTAGTCCGATGCGCACCGTAGTCACGCCGTTCGCAGAGTTGCGAGCGAAGCGGACAGCAGCGATGGCGAGAGCCGATGCGCTAGCACTTCTCCAACACGCTCTTCATATATCTCCCACGCGCAACTTTAACCGGCAACCGCGTGTCGCTACGCGGACGCATCACATATTTCCATATGAAGGCATTCTCCTGTATAGCGGGGTCGGAACAAACGTAACTGAAAAACCATAAACGATAACGAATTCGGTAACATGCGACCGACGATCCGAGCGGCTGGGTGGTCGCACGTTCCTACGCTGCGGCCTTCCAACGAAAACTATACCTTAATACCATTTTTCCCTCGACCATACTTCTTAAAAGGAGCATCGAAATCTCGCCGAACTTCTATACTTTTTCAACAACGCACCGTTAAGAAATTTCCTGAGGTGTCCCCGGTGACACGTTATACTGGCCCCGAACCTCGGTAATCTCAGGTTCCTAACTACGAAACGAAGTCTGATGTTTGTAATTAATCAACCCGACTAGATCAAATCTTGCCGTACGAGAACGTTTAATCGATAGTTTATAGCTATACAGTTTCAAACTGGGGTAAAGTACGGTAATTAGAACGATAATATCCTTTCGTATATTTTGAAAATCCAGACCATCGTTGGTATAGTAGAGGCCTGGTCCCGGGCATAGTGATTCTCCGAAAAATCACGTCACAACCGTTAACAGAAATTCATTCGGAGTATAAATGAACCATATCCCATAAGTTGTCATAAATTTGCAGATTTTTTTCGAAAGCCACAGGGAGACGCGCCCTCTACACTATTGTCAAATTCTGCATATCCTTCTTACCGTGTGTGAATTCAAGAAAAGTGGAAAAATAACTGCGCTCCAGTTCTGGGAGGTCTCTTTAATTTTTTTAGTATTATTTTCAAAGCATGAAGGGGATGCTGGAGTCGATTGGACTATTCGTAGTATACACTATTCATCGTAAATATGCTACAAACATACTTCAACTTTTGCACGAAATTGTCGGTTGTAATACCCCGAGAGCTTGAAAATTATCGGATATTTCCGATATAAGTTTTGCTTATAAAAACCACGAGCGCGCAGCGCGAGGGATCTTTGAGCAAAATTTATCTCAATCCATGCTATGCAACGAAACAATCGGGAAATATCCGATTCTTTTTCAAGCTCGAGGGGTATTCGGTTGATTATTTTTTTAACCTCACTCTCGACTAATAACGTTGCGATATTTAACATTTGTATTAGCTGTATTAGCCGGGACGTTTTGTTTAATTTTTTTAGAGACATTCTCAAGAGATTCATGACCGAATCGCTTTCCTTGCTCACTCATATCGACATATTTGCATAGGTTACAAGTGACAGAAATATGATTGTTTAATACCTAGGAACCTCGCCGGAAAATTTGCGAAAAGTTATCGATATAATTTCGACCTAGTTGTACCACGTGATGTTAAATGCCACGCTCTTATTGGTCGAAAGTGAGGTTGAAAAAATAATCATACAACTTTTTCTCGTAACGGTTATCTTTATATTATGATAATTGTTAAAACATTAGGTAAGAAAGTTGCTAGAACGAAAGAGCGATGCGATGAAAGCTTATCGGCTAATGCAAGCTAACGAAAAAAACGCGAATAACCATAGGAGGGAATTCAATGTTGCGTGATTGTGTACCGTTGCCGAGGAATTGGAGCCGGATTATCTCGGTGCGAAACGAAAGAAAAAAACAAAGCTTCCTCTATGAGGAAGCAAAATGAAATGATGAATAAAATGACTCTGAAAATCGATAATACTAACAATAGTCTAGTGGAGGAAATACATCGCTCGACGATTTTAGTTCTTGCGCATGATTCGGTCCAGGGTTGACCCACTTCTAGTCATCTCATTTTCTTTTGTGTCAGACAACTGTCATTCGTCGATCCATTATTGGGTGCATATTTGTACCCTTTTATCCATTTGGTACCCCATCGCACAATGGATATTTACATGCATGTCGTGCCAAGTCAATTTATAATACGATTTAATAAAATACCTGTGAAGGGCAACCGATGCATATGGTGCAGATGAACTCGGGCTCGTCAAACTTTGTTTTTTATTATGCCTATAGAAGCCTTTCATGCAGCAGTAATGTTGCACGCATGGTGATCATAGACCACAACTTTTCTCACGAGTATTACCTACGTAAACACAAAGTATTGAAGAACATTTTTATTACACTGTGCATCTCAACGACGTATCAGAATACTCTGTCACCCTTAAACTTTTATAGATCTCTGTAAAAGCTTCCCTGTATTTTTTCCAATTCCTAGTATTGGTTAATAAGAAAAGGTGATTTCATTTTTTCTTCACTTCATGGTAATCAATATTACGAAATCATTGGTAGGATTCGCAAAATATATATTAAAAATAAGAATTTTTTTTTTGCATGTAGAAACCTTTATTTCTGTGGTAGTAGAATAATAATTGTACCGTGCGAAAATATTTTTATAGGAAGGAAGGAATTGTATTTTGGAGCTCTCTGAATTTGTAAATTTCATTATATCGATAATACTCTAAACCTTTTATTTGTACAATTTGTCAAAACAAATATGGGAAGTAAAATCTTACACAACGGTTTCTCCATACCGTCCATTTTTTACCAAGCTATCCAGGTTTAATCGACGATGAAGGTGATATTGGCATTCATAATAGAAATTAAGGCAATGTACAATACTCTACTTTGTATCACGTTTATTTTTTGTATAGCGTTTGAAACAATTTATCCATTGCATGTTTCAGGTGCGTTCGAGGTCGTTGACCCAGCTCGATGCCCTTGGGACGAGCATGTTGAACAGTGGTGAGCATAATTTTGTAGCGGGTTCATCTTCCCATCAACAGCAACAGCAACAGCAACAGCAACAGCAACAGCAACAGCAACAGCAACAGCAACAACAACAGCAACAGCAACAGCAACAGCAACAGTCACAGCAACAGCAACAGCAACAACAACAGCAACAGCAACAGCAACAGCAACAGCAACAGCAACAGCAACAGCAACAGCAACAGCAACAACAACAGCAGCAGCAGCAGCAGCAGCAGCAATCTCATCATCGGTATCACCTTCCACACCAGACGCAGCAGCATTACAATGCAGTGGGTGAATGCAGTCCTCGTCTTTTGGTGCCGATTGCAGCATCTACCGATACCTCCCATCCCAATCGTCAACGTCACAAACTTTCCCGCTCTCAGGTACGCATCAATTATCTTTGTAAATTGCATAAATAACTTCGGGACACTGGACACCCAGTTAGAAATAATCTTTGCCCAAATCAATAACAAATGCCTGGAGCGTGCCCACGCAGGTATAATTATCGTTGTGGAAGGAGTTTCAATTAGTAATTTCCGTAGTATCAGCTGCATGGTGAAAGTTCTCACGTGCCTATGAAGAGCAGGATAGTAACGGCAGTACATGAGCCTCGGGGTTAAAACCATCATCCCATCATCCTCAATAGAGAAGAGTTGGTACATGTCATACACGAAAGCTATTCGTGTCAAAGTTTCCGTGTATCAGGGGGGGAATGGTTCTCCAGCGATAAATATACTTAAAGCAGTTTCATATTTAACGTTTGTGCCTGAAAATTCAGCTTCTCGATATTCTAAAAATGATGTACTCAAATCAAAATCCTCTTAAAGCAACAATAAGTGAACGAATTCATGTAGGTCACTACCGTATAAATCGAAAGATATTTAGCTTAGTAATTTTTTGAACGGAATTTTATTTTGTGTCTCACTTGAGTAAATGATAGGAAAAACTCAAAATATATTTCCCCTCCAACAGAAGAGTATTAAAAAAGTACTCCAGCTTACTACTGGATTTTAGAAGAAATATTACCTGACATGGATTCATACACAAAAAAAGTCAGGGTAGCCTTCAGATGTTTCTTCTGTGCAGGTCTATCTTTTTAAACACATGAATTGGCTGGTATAAAGATTGTCTCCATAACGGGAAACAAAATGTATTAATGACACGTCAACTTTACAACTCGCACAAGATAATCCTGAGGCTTTAAGGTACACGGCAAAAACACACTGTGTTACATACAGCTATAGAAGTAAATTGCAGATCAGAGCAGGGGAATGATTTCCAAACTGATTGACCAACGTTTACCTACTCTTCATCGCTGCTATAGCTGAACTATCTGTACGGGCAATTCTTGCACTTTGGACCAATGCACGCTGTTCCACTCCTCTGATCATTTGAATTGTTAAGCGAGTAATCGCCGTTCTGGCCCTTCTTTTTTCGACCCCTGCAAACACTCGCATAAGCCCTTTCACAGGTGCTACTGCAGTAGATGCTAATCCACGAAAGAATTAGTACGGGGAAAATCAAGCGTTTGTTTTTCAACGCGCGCTGGCTCATCTATTCTTTTTAAAGCTAACTTACAGTTGAATTTCTATATCCGTATTTTTCGCCCCTCTTACTCGGCTTGTCCTCAATCTCTCACATTACGAGCAGAAACACATTTTTTTTGGGTATTCCCCGGCCATTTTTGCGAACGAACAAGGTGTGAAACAATCACCCATGACGTATAGAAAAAAGATATACGGAAGACATTCTCCACACTCAAACATGGATTATCAAACTGATTGAACGATTTTTCATTTAAGTACCTGTGGAAAGTGCTACTAGTAATAACATTTCTGAATTATGACACTATTTTTCACAGTAGGAAAGGTCCATAAGCTTTCAAAAATTGTATCCGCCTTCGACTTTTTTTTTTCAATCATTTGTCCAACATAACTTTTTTCTGTATGCCCCCTTCATGAAAAATGATAAATCTGATTCTGCACATGATCGGCTTCTACAAGGAAGGGAATTATCCGTATTGGCAGTTGCAGGCGTTGTATACTTGCAGATTTATACACATAATCGTACACTTGAAGACTTTAAACTGCGGAATTTACGTGTTCAGTATAAACACGTGATAGTGTTCTCATTCGACCAACGTAACGAGGTTGACGAGAAAGAATACGCGAGGTTAAGGAAATTGCGAGAGCGGCAATGGCTCTAGATTCTTACTGGTCTGAATTACGAAGTCGAAATCATGGCTCGTACACGTTATGCGCGTTAGTGAATAACATAACAAACTCAAATTTTGTAATATTTACCATATGCGATAATTGTTAATGTGGGTTTTTATGCCGCAAGGCTTTTCCCACTCGAGCCAATAAAGATAATCGCATTTCTATGGCTCAATTCATGTGTTTTACTCTACATTATTTTAATTAACCTTGAGCCTTAAAAAATCATAACATTTAAAATCGAAAATACGCGGGAACTTCATACTGAAGGACTTTCAACCATACAGTGTCTTATGAGTAAACCGTTGACTATTCGCAACTTTGCGGACATACATGACGCGAACATGACAATGAAATTTATTTCTCAAATTCAAAACCATGTGGGCATAAATTCGCACACTTATACTGAAATTACCAATTTAATCTGAGGAAGTTTCTTCGACATAATTCGTGGGTTTGTATTTTATTCACTTAGCACAATTTGATATAATTGTAATTATAGTTTTCGTACTTTCTGAGAACTACTTAAGGTGGCCACTTCGTAATATAGTGTAATCCGGCATGAGATTCAGAGAGAATCGAGAGAATTTCGTTGAAATGAGCATCTGAGACCACTGAAGCATACAGAAAGTATTGCAACTTTTGATATAGTCTAATAAAAATTTCGAAACGTTATTAACAAACTAAAGGAAAAAATTTAAAGTTTGACAAGTCACCCGTATAACTTAAGTTTTAAAAAATGATGAATAATTCGTTCATTTTTCGGAATATGCATGCAATTGTTAAAATTTCTATGCTATGTTTGAAAATTGTGTTACAATTCATTTTAATGTTCAAAGATGTGTTTCACAAATTTGGATACGTGTTTTGCATGAGACCACCCTTTATAGCCAAGACGTGACCAGACGATCGGTCAAGTAGACTCGTAAATGCAGTTTGAGCACTTTTAAAAAATTCAATTTTCAACGATTGGATAAAATCCTTATGGCGGTCATAAGTATTCAGAACAATCAACAAACGATTCAAATTTTTTTTTTTTTTCCGAAGTTACTTTTTCTGGTAGTTTTTTGTAATTGTTTTTTTACGTTAGCTTGTTAATAACACCTTTTTTTATATGATTGTTTTTTCGTTCGTTTGTGATCCTCTCTCGATTATCCATGAATCTCATGCGGGTTCACACTGTACTACATAAATCGGTTGACACGATTGAGGTTTTGCTGCTATATCTGCTATTTAGGAAAATCGAAATAATGTACGTTCATGGTTCGATTTGGACGGACACTTACTTTATTTTGCAAACTGCGTAACTTTGTTTCATGGATATTTGATGCATTCATGTACATAAGAAAAATAGAGTAAGTGCTCGTATCTGGCCTATGGTTACAGCATAGACAAACTGAAGAAAACGTACTCTTACGAAGAAATAATTTTTCATGCATCTTTCTCGCGTTTAAACGAGTGTGGAGATCGCTCTAGACTAAAGTTAATGAAAAAGCATTGGGGCCGTGAAACCCGCTCCCAATATAAGTAGCAATAGCCTTGAGGATACCTTCTGGTAGATGGAGATTATAAAAATGAAAAGATAGGAGAAAAATGAGCGTTCCATAGGAGAAAAAATGTGAGATGGCCGACGATGCACCGGATAAAAGTGCAGTGGACAATAAATCGCATGAAGTAGATTCTCCGACGTAACGGATACTCGTTCAACATTACACTGGGAAGTTACGGAAAATGCAGCTGTACGTGACCGTAATTTAGACCGGAATATCGATCGTAGGTCTTGCGGGCCACAGATAAAATGGAACCATTAATAACATCACAAAAATGCAACGAATATACACTTTGCCAGATTAAAAAGGTTTGTTCTTTCTACGTTCGCCCCTTTTTTTACGTACAAGTGGATCGTTGGTTTCAAACATCTTCAACAATGTACTCCAGAGGAAATTCTGTAAAGATGATAGGTATATCTATAAACAGCTCTTTCATTAAAATACGTCGAATTGTATATCTGGAGAGTGGAGTGTGTGCCGCATCGATGGTTAAAAGAAAGCCTTTAAAGGGTCTTTTATAGGTCTCAAGGGCGAATAATGAAAATGTGGAGAATGATCGTTACATGAGCGGGAGTTGGAAAATTACCGGAAAGTGCATGGAATCTGAACTATAAATCTCTGTTAAGTAGTACGAATCTCTTGGCGTCGAGACTATATGGCCTCTGGCAAACGGCTTCACGTCGAGGCACTCGAGCAGTTCACTCTATCCTTCTTCATGTAAGAGCGATGGATCTCAAGAGCTAGGCATTAATTACCCCCTCCCCCCCTGCCATTCACCTACTCATGTCATCCACTACTTCTCTTCGCCTCACTACTCTCTGTAAACGTTAAAGCGTGACTGTATTATCAGAAAAATCAGATTTCCGTAAAATTATGATACGAGCGCGTAGTCCGATCATTATTTAAAATGCCTATTGAAGAAGTAAAAAGTAAATTGTGATTTGAAAAACCCGAAACTGCCAAGCTTATGCATAGCTTTGATCATTGAATCTTTTGCAAAGCTTCCTAAACGCACTCGCACATTTTTTCGAAACATGCTTTTCTAGGCGATCGCATAATTTTGAGTCCGGACATTAAAATTTCGTATTTTTCATAAAACCTAAGCTGCGCCCGATAGGAATCAACAGCAAAATATACATTCTAGTTTGTTTCCAGAGCGTGTGCGCCGCAACGGAGGCAGAAAAGGGGACGAAAAAGACGAGGTTACAACCGAATCGATATTATGTAAAATACCAGGCAGCCACCGGTGCGTCTTGCCTATATCGTGCGAAGACTAGGCTTCTCTTGACCCCACCCTTCTTCCATTTTTGTCTCGGATCATGCTGTATCTTGAATTTTGTTGGCATCTACCGCCCACATCCGACCGGCACACGAGTCAGTCTATGCCTGCGGTAGCAGTGACCGCATAGCGCGATTCAACGAGCGATTTTCCTCGATTACTAACTTTACACAGTGAGGTCCCTGAATCGTGGTGAATTCTCGGTAGAGTAGCTCCTGGCACCAGTAGTCAGCCAACACGCGTAGTCCGGTGTGTGTACATACGGATTACCGCACACCGGCAACTCACCAATCGTGTTACTTTCTCACACATACCGCAGGATATTCTACGATAGAGGCAGAAGTAATCGAGAGCACAGTCTTAGTGAAAACGTAGCTATGTATAACTATATATTCAGGGAAGATCGGCCCGTTGAAAACGTGCATCAGTGTCCTGGCACGAATACCTTGTCTTCTGGTAGCCCAGAGGTGCCGTTCATATCGAGCGAGCACGAATGCTCTGTCTACTTGGCTTTTCTAGCCACGATCAGAGCTTGCGGTATACAAAGCCTGATACTGCATGATAGTGCATGCCAGATGCGAAAAATCACCGCCCGATTCACCTATTTCACACTCCTTTTTCGCTTAGTCTGATCGCATATCGACTCTTACTACTAGAAACTTCTCGTGACTTAGTCAGTCGTGAGTTCTTGTATATATATATGAGATATTCCATACGAACTCGACCTGGGTCTACTTCTCGACCTCTTGAATTTCATCCCCGATTTTTTATGTTGTTGTTCTGTCTTTAAACAGCAACCACAGCTTATATTAGCTTTTTTTTAATGAAGTCGCCAGCGAGCGAGTGGTGAGGGCAACCTACCCCACTAACTGCTACTACGGAGCAACGGCGTGCAGGAGGCGGAAGCCGGGCGACCGTGCGGGCTGCAGGATTCATTTGTCTCGCAGACGTCAAAAGTCCCGCTGCAGGACTTTTCTTGCTCATCTGGCATCACTGCGTGGAGTGTGAAAGCCATTTGAGCGACCATGGACGGTATCAATTTCGGTCTGCGTGCATTGCGCAATAAATAAAGCAAAATTGGAAAAGAAACGAAATGATTTAATCAAATACATCCTGGTCATGCAACTGTTATTACTAATAAATAACACAACGTATTTATTCTATTTAATTCCTGTCATACTTTAAATTCAACAATCTTATTACTTTTAAGTTCACTCTATTCGTTTAAAACAATCTCAAAGTAATTTGAAAAAAATATGTTGCCTTCGACATCTTTCTTGCTGCAAATAAATGAACACCGATATCTTACGATTCGGTGGTACAAATAAAACCGTTGTTATTGTCACTAAAGTATTTGACGACTTTACGAGAACAATAACGGATAATGATGACAGTTTTAGGGGGAATAAAAGGCCAAGAAACTTCTAATTGAATTCCGGAACTCGTACCTGCCAAGTTTAACGAAGTGCTGTGCGGCAAGTGAGTCCGAGAAAACGTTCTCGACATGTGCTCGCTCTCACTGGTCGGAGCAACCGTCTAGTTTGCAGAGGACGGCTCAAAAACATTTTCCATAAATAGAGACCTAGAACGAAATTCTTAGGGGTTTAGATTTTCTACCCAACATGTGTATATATTCCTTGGTTTTATCAGACTTTTAGCAAAATTTTCGAATTGAAATCAACTCTTTTCTGTCTGGTTCCATTCGCATAGATTTTCTTACGAACCGAAATTGCGTTTAAGTTAGAAACGATAAACGGAATAAAAGGAGGACAAATTGGGTACATTCAGGGTTCTCACCACCTGTAAATTAAAGTGATCTTCAATAATGTTTAATAACTTTTCAGGTATCCAGCAGCGAGTACTTCAGCGTCAGTTTCGAAGTTGGCGACGAGTCTGGAACCCAGGAGCGAGAGGAATTTCTACCTGCCACGAAAGGAATTTTATTGGTGTAAGTGAAACGCCTTTATGCCCTATTTTCATAAGATCCGAACCCTTTTTCCTTTTCCGGTATTTCTTATTACAAAAGTATGTAGGAATATAAAAAAAAAGATGGGCGAGGTAATGAAGTGGTGAATCTGGGATCGAGTTCTCTGCAACACAGCCTTCGAGGCGACTTAAATGTATAGGTCTAATAGAAACTTATAGAATAGGGCATATTCGGGCAAGGGTATATTCGAAAATTTATCAACGTTTCCTACATGTTTTGTCGTTGGCCAATTGTACGTTACAGTTATTGGTGCTATAAGAGTGGATCGCGTGATCGAGAGAGCTGTCAACACGTACTGTTAAACTCCTGACGTAAGTGTTGGTGGCTAGGACGATTGGTGACCCTCAAAACCGTACTTAATTCACCCGGGTGGGGCAAGCGGCTCTGTAACTCCCTGTATCTTATATTTCCGAATTAGTCGTGGGATTAAAAATGGAGCATTATACAAAATTCGGGCTAAGGGGGCCGTGAAAGTCTGCTCGGCTGAGCCTGAATAGGACAAGCGAAGGAACCGTAAGAAGAGAGAACGCTGCCGCCATTGCTAGGTTGCATTCCCGTCTGGCTGTGGAGGCTGCACAGTATCCTCGATCCCTTACATCAGGAAGCTCTGGTGGTCAGCTCCGACTTGCTGGCCTTCGTGCAGTCCAAATAAAGTTAGTTAGGTGTGACAATTTGTGTGATAGGTAGGGGAGCGTAGGTAAAATCGTGGATGTAGGAATAGTCCCAAAAAACTAAGGATGTGGCTCTTCGGAGTGATTCTTAGAAGCCTGATAGGAAGACGAATTTTAATTGCATTAGATGCCAATGCCCTGTCTTCTTTCTGGGGACCTCAAACCATAAATCCGCGTGGCGAGAGACTAGAGGAGTTGATCCGCGCCTTCGGCTTACACGTTGCGAACGACGTCAGACAGCCTCCGATTTATTGGACGACGAGAGGTTCGTCATAGATCAATGTCACTCTTGGGTCGGTCTCCATGGCTCGATTCAGTCGGCAGTGGAGAGTACAGGAGGGCCGCTGTAGTAAAGACATTTTGCAATGCAAGAAAAATATGATAATCGCTTGGTGCCAAATCCGGACTGTATGGCGGATGCATTAAAACTTCCCAACCAAGCTCCCGAAGTTTCTGGCGAGTCACTGTAGATGTGTTTGGCCTAGCGTTGTCCTGGTGGAACACGATACCTCTCCTGTTGGCCAATTCTGGCCGTTTCTGGTCAATCGCTATCTTCAAACGGTCCAGTTGTTGACAGTAGAGATGAGAATTTAGCGTTTGGCCATATGGAAGCAACTCATAATAAATAATGCCCTTCCAGTCCCACCAAATGCATAGCAGAACCTTCCTGGCCGTTATTCCTGGTTTGGCCACCGTTTGAGGTGCTTCATCGCTCTTTGACCACGATCGTTTTCGCACAGGGTTATCGTATGTGATCCATACGATACAGTGGTCATCGCCACTGTACGTACTATTTCGAGCAATGATCCATTCTTCCTGAAAGTGTCCTGATATAATTATACGTGAAATTCAGTACTTGTTCAGACACGGAGGGTTCTGAGACATAAAGGAATATCGAGCAAACGAAACAGAATGGGCTACGGCTAGGGAATCCTATAATACCCGAGATCGTCGTAAGGGTGTCATCCCAAGGAGTCTCACACGTTTCGCTTGAATATATATTATATTGCGAAAAGATAACGTTTAGTGTGATATCTTTCGTAATGGGATTCACTGATATAATAATGAGATGTGGACGGTTATTTTTCCTGGCATGTGGCGCCGTTCACTAAACGATGCGTTTGTTTAATAAAGTGGTTGCATCATTCATGATTGACAAAGACCAACCGGGAAATCTGGACATCAAGGATGCATGAAAGTGAAGGCTCGGGTAAAATGGCGATGTTCCAAGGGAAAAAAGAGCTGAAAAGAAAGAACGATCGAATAAATAACTGAAACGATTGGAATTCCAAAACGTTCTAACCCCAAGGGTTACGTCACCCCAGATCTCACGGTCGCATAGGGCTGTGTTTTATCTCTCGTCGTTCACTGCTGCGATCTGCACGAGTGGAACCCATCGTATCTCAAGAGTAGAAGATACAGTTTCTATTTCGAAGCCGTTACTGTGCTCAGCTCGACCCTAAACAGCACCCTAAGGTAGTTAGTTATCTTGATAAGCTAGTGAAATTGAAGTTAGCTCTAAATGCCTATGAAGGTTTTCACGATTTAAACAATATTTATCAATTTTGCTTCCTCATAGAGGAAGCGTTGTTTTCATGAAATTTTTTTTTCGAGATAAATCCAGAAGATACGAACGAATTTGAACGGTTACAAGAGATTTAATAATAAAATAATGAAAATCATGTTTCGGCTGATTCCAGGGCTTCCAATTGATCGAACATTTGGATGATCGTCAATCCCATCGGGGTTTTCGTATTCGGGGTCATTACATAGATAGAGAGAGAGATGATGAAGCGGAGAACAGGAAAAAGCGAACAAGAGATTTCTAGTGGAATCCTCAGACTCTTCGCTCGCAATTACTGTTTTTTTCTCCGTCAAGGGGAATCCCCCTCTCGTCGATGCGGTGGTCCAGAAGCTGCTGTCTCTCACCCTCTTTTTTCGTCTCCCCGCTCCATCTTTCTGTCCTTTTTCGTAAGGTTTTTGCCATCGTCGGAAAACTAAGTTAGGCCCGGCAAACTCGTGGGATAGAAAACCGATAAAGTTTGCCACGTTAGAAACGAGTACGTTGATCAAAACTATGTGGACTGAACGGTCGAAAATTTTACCGTACATTTCCTTGTGGTATTGACGAAGGGCCCAAGGATGGCATTTGAAATCGACAATATTTTTTTCAACTCGATTTTTTTTCTTGCTTGTTACAGTGAAGCACTCGGTGGTGCCTGCGAGCGTCGTGGTATCGATCTGAGTCGGGTGGATGTATTGCACGAGGCGTTCTCGACCCCTCTGCCAATTCTCACCACTGAAACCGCCTGTCTGGGCGGGAAGCACCTGCGCGTTACCGGTAAGTCGATATTTCTGCATAATTGATTGCTCATTACGGTACGTCCAATATTATTGAACCACTATTTATTAACAACCAGTTAAGCGGTGGATCAAATTGGATTGTTAAGGGGATGCTGAAGCCGATTTTTCGTATACCCTATCCATTGTAAATAGGCGCTTTCGCCTACACTACACTATTCATCGTAAATAAACTACAGATATACTTCAAATTCTGCAGGGATGTAATAAATCGCTTCCTGCTTCGGCGTCCGGTCGAATTATTGTTCAAGACATAGAAGCAATGTAAAAAAATGTATATTACTGAACCTCTTAAATATCAACACGGCCGCTTGAGTGTCAAAAGATTCTTTGAAGCAAGATCTAAATATTTCTGGGGCTCAGATGTGTCATATCAGACCAGACGTCAATTCATTGAATACTCCTGAATCTTTCAAAATCATCGGAATGACGATTACACAAACCAAATTCACGAATAGTGTATACTACGATTGCACAGACTGTTTAGTCTTGGCAGAGGATCAGAGTTGGTAAAGAAGAGCATGAATTTAATTCGGTCAATAGGAAACAGGTGGCGCTATCTTTTACTTCTGCGTCATGATAGTCTAACCCGACACCGATAGGTGCGTGATTGGCCTCTACGAGGAAGTATTGTAACTGATTTTGGCTTCCTCATAGAGGAAGCTTTGTGAAGAGCAAAATTAAATGGGGAAACAATGTGCAAGGTTCTACTTTGCATCCTTGTTTTGAGTAAATGAATAAATCACCCGCACATCTCATTTTCATTAGGCACAAACTTTTGTTTTACTTTAGTAACTTTTGCGGAGGTTATAGCGAAAATCGCTATTTTTTCAAAAATACAAAATGGTGTAATATTTGAACGACTTTACCGATCACCACCAAATTTGGTACACAGTAGGACTGTATGTTATTTTTGGCCCGGATTTAAGAATCTGAAAAAATTACCAAAAATAGCGAATCATGTAACGAATTTTTTGAGCCTCATTCGAAAGTGGGTTTCGCCTAGTTTTCGCGTTAGAAGGTTTCAGAAACATTTTGAGCTCTTCAAGTATTCGTGATGAAGCTCGGCACACTTATTTTTGACCTCTGTACAGTACACACGCTTCCACAACATGGCAAATACGTGCTGTTGATCGGACATCGGTCCTCTATCAATGTAGTTAAATTTCAGTTCAATTGTCAAAGTGATTTTCGAGATACAGCAGATTGAATTTTGCAAGCTGGTACACACACACACACACACACATTTTTTGTAAACCTCGTTTCTTGATGATTCAGACTCATTGAGACTGAGTATCCTGCCATGAAAATCGCAAAAAAAAAATTCAGGAAAACCAAGTTTCCTGTATGAGGAAACAAAACGTGTATATATGTATATAGTAAGCAAAAAAAGAAAGAAGAAGAACGAAAAGAATCAGTGATCCCAAACCTTTAAAGTCAGACGTGAATTTAAGAAATCCAAGTACTCTTAATGCCTCCGTAAAGAATCTTGAGAATCTACTCATTTTAGAAGCAACATGGGTTTCAAAAGTAGCTCGGAAATAGAGACGTGTGCAGCTGTGTCTGATTGAACGCTGACTGTGACTACTACAACAAATACTACTGTGACTCAAAGCGATGTAATACGGATACCAGCGGTCCCAAAAATTTTCTCTCCAATAAAACAGAAGTAAATAACACCGTACTCGTGAAGATTAACGAGTGAGCGGTCAGCCAAGTTGCGGGAAAGAATGTGCGAAGGAAAAGTTTATTTCAGAAAGAGGCGAGTAAAGGAAACTGTAACTCAGTAGTTTACGCGTTTACCGAGATCCTTTGCGATTGGCCCCGAGGGAGAAGATGGAGAATTGTAAATCCTATACCACAGTGCTTCGATAGGTTTCGAGGCACTATCATCCATCTTCCTACACGGATTTATATTTTAGTGCGAGCCGTAACGGCGAAAAAGAATGTACGGAGAATTTTGATTAAAAAAGACTGTTGAACTTTTTCTTTGTTCTGTTTCAGCCAAGGACGAGAAAATCGCGTCACGTTCGGCGAGCCAGAAAAGCAATCAAAATGTTTCCTTGCGAAAGATAAGTGGAGTAAGTAGTGTACAATTTGACGAGGAAGGGGATAGTGTACGTCCCAGCAAAACAAACCTACTAAGCAATACTGAATATTTGTTTTTCTCTTGCAGAGCTACCGCGGTCGGAGCGGCGGTCGCTTCTTCAGCGTCTCAACCGAGGACTCAAGCGTGGATTCGGATATCGGAAGCGCTGCGGCACTAGCCACTGCCAAGAGTTCTGCTGGGGCTGCAGGACTCAAGGCTAGCAAGCAACGTTGGAGCGGCTTCTTCACGAATACCAAAGGCACAAAGATGGAATTGCTCGTTGAACAACTAAATGGTTACACAAAACACGGTGTGCCCCGACTCCCGGAAATACAACTGCCTTTCGACCTTTCTACCAACGAAGATGGTAATTACTGTCACCAACTATTTCAAAGAACAGCTACCCACGAGAAATCGGCGAGGATCGAAATATAACCCATGAGAATATGCTCGGGAACACGTAGTATAAATTATGAGGCTAGATGTTCAGGAATACGTTCGACTGTATAGGGAAATTCCTGTGTTCTCTTGAATTATGTTCAATTTGCTATGAGTTGAATTACTCGTGACTACCTCTTCATTATTGCCATTTTTTTTTTTTTTTGCATTAGCTTTGTATAGTCTGGAGGAGGACTGGCGCGATATAGTGGACAATTCGGACCTACTAACGGAGAAGCAACAGCAACAACAAACAGCTCTGTGGGAATTGGCCCAGACCGAAGTTGCCTACATAAGAACTTTGAAAGTGGTTACTGACGTACGTGTCTTCCTCGATGTTTTTAGATAGAATACGATACTTTCCAATTCGGACTCTACATACATTCGTATAACGAGAAAATTCTTGATTGCAGCTCTTCATGGCCTGCCTGTGCAGTCTACAATCATCGAATATATTAAACGAGGTCGATAGAACTCGATTATTCAGCAATATTCCCGAAATCTATGCAGCTAATCGTTACTTCTGGAGTGAACACGTTATGGCCATGATTAACGCCGCCAAAACGACCGGACGCCCACTTGACCCTGGTCATCTTCTTCATGGCTTCGAAACATTCGAGCAAACTTTTACACCCTATACAAGGTACTGCTCCGAACAAAGCAAATGCCAGCAGTATTGCAGGGACAGACTCAATGACAACGAACTCTTCACGGCTTATCTAGTGGTGAGTGTCAGCCTTTCGTCAGACGAGTAGTTCGCTTCGCCGGAACGCTATGGTGACATTAAATGGCTTTTATTTCATTGAGGTCCCCCTGACAATTAATTATTGAAGCCACCTATTTTAAAAGGCAACGTCAAATGTCGAAAAGTCGTGGTTAATAGTAAAAAACGGAATTCAATTTTTCAATGTCAATGGCTTTATTTTGTTTCCTCCTAAATTTTTATGATAGGAAGTTCAGAATATACTAAGGTACCGAGAACCATGACTTAGCAACAATATATGTATGTGTACTTAGGGGTACTTATTAGTACTTATTAGGCGCCAATTATCTCTTTGGCACAAACGATTTCGTAATTCGTAATTCGTAATTTCGTAAGTTTCGTAACAACTAAAAACATTGTAGTGGTGTGAGACGCAAAAGGACTGCAATCGCCTGAGACTTCTCGACATTCTCGTAAAGCCAATGCAGCGTTTGACCAAATACTCGCTTCTCCTGAAGGCCGTCCATAAGAATACGGAAGATGAAGAACAACGCCTCGAGTTGACAATGATGGTGAAAAATCCAGCCATTTGCGAATTACCTTTAGAAGACAATATGGTTCATTTCTAATATAGGTTCTCTCTGTAGATCAAATTTGTGGACCATTTCGTCGCGTCTGTTAACGCAGCGTTAAGAAGAACAGAAGAAACAGCGAGGCTGACTAGTGCAGCTTCGCGAATCGAGAGCTACGATGTCGTCGAGTCGAGGGACGAGGAGCTCGATAAATTGGTGAAAATGCACAGTAGTCTGGATATCACGAGTGCGCCGATACCAGGATGCTCAAAGGACACACTCAGGACCCTCATTAGAGAGGGAGATCTTAAACTGCGAGACGCGGCAACCAGCAAAGTAAACAAAATAATTCATATAACATCTTCGACGTCAATCAATTGCGAATTCTGTTCGATGTAACGAGAAAAAAACTAACCCATAAAGACTTATTTTTTAGATAAAATTCTTCCAGGATTTGAGTTCATTAACATAATAACGTGAAAATTTGATTCGAGATAAAATGTCGTGATTGTGAAATAGTTTTTTTTTTGAAAGCTGAACTGTAGAATGACTTTAGTAATTCTTATTCATCTGAGAGATGGCAATTATTATTCTTCATATTTCTTGTCAATAGACCGAAGTCCATGTGCTCCTTTTAACGGACATGCTGCTATTGTGCAAGCCCTCGACAAAAAAAGGTTCGACTAGCAGTGGATCTGGAGGCGTCGGAGGTGGCTTAAAAATAATCCGACAGCCATACGTAGTCGACCGCATACGAATCCACGAACTAAAAGAACCATCGAGTCTGGGCTTGGTTTATTTAAACGAATACGGCGCAGCATCGGCTGCTCTGGTGCTTAGCGCTGGTGAACCAAAACTCGCAAAGGTAAGCGTTGCCTATCAAGTTTTAATTCCTCGAACTTCCGAAATCCCAGTACAATCGTAGATATTTTTCCGGTTTTCATTAAGTCGTGGATGGACTCGCTGAGAAAAGCTCAACAACAATTTGCTATAATGAAACTTCCGCCACACGGTGGAGGGCCGGCTGTTGGTGCAGTCAGCAGACAGGCGAGCACATATCTGGGCGATGGTGATTACGAGATGGAAGAGTGTGACGTCATGCCGAGGACACCGCGAGGAAGTAGCAGAGCATCACGTGTCAGCAGTCTTGCTCACAGCCACAGGTACATTTTCTTCTCAATTATACCGACCACGTAACATTCAAAGATAATCTACGGTTTAATCGATAATACATGTAAACCAATTTATAGCAGTATTTTTTAACTATTCGATTTTGGTTTCTGAATTTTTCACTCACGTTTATTAATTCTTCAGAAATATGTATGTATGTACTCAGGCTCCGCAAGTTGATATACGGTAGAGGTGCTGGACGAAATGATGAGGCGACAGAATTAAAATCTTGGAGGAATTATTCGGTTTATTAACCATTTCCCGGGCATCACTTGAACAGAGCCAAGACGTCTTTATGATAACAGGGTGATAAACAGGAATAAGAATAATATGCCACGGGAGCTCGATATAAAATAAATAAAAGAACAAAGTAAAAGAACCAAAGTATCCAAATTAAATTACGCGATGTTAAAGGTAGCATTAAAAGCCCGAAAGGGCGTCATGAGCGATCGGTAGCTTGAGTATAATTAAAACAATTGCCGCGGACTAGAGGTAGCTTGAATAGAAATAATATTATAATAATCGCGGAAAATGATGTAACGCTTTGATTCTGAGAATATGTTTACTAGGGTGGATGAAAGGCTTATAATTTATTTTTAACTTGTTGCTGCTTAATATTTGATACTATGGAAGAAGTAAAATGATTATCGCAAGGACGTTGTTGAAAGATAACAAGTACAACCTCTGGTATTATTTAAAAATAAGTAAAGAGCGATTTTAAGGTCACACATTCTGCTATCCAATCCAAAATTCAAAGTAACCAACCAACTCTGCAAAAGTTTTTAATATTTAGTACCAATTTAACATCATTGCAGAACTGTCTCCTTGTTAATAGTGGGGCATTTCAATAATCACGATATTTTAACTGTATACTTACAGCGGGAGCATGGAGATGGATGGTGCATCTCCAAGCAGCAGTAGCTTCTTACCGAGTTATAACGCGAGCCGAAACGTGAGCGTCGAAACAAGTGAACCACCACGTGCCTCAAGTGTCTCATCGGAAGAAGGTGGCGAAGCAGGTGTGGGACACAATCACAGGCCTCTGCAAATCAGGTAAACTTTGCATACACTCCTGTAGAGCTTAATTTAGAATATACCTACTCATACAATGAGCTATGTTTAGCTTTGTTGCTTACAGACGCTCACTGCTCAGCAAATCGCCGACGCCGAATACTCTCAGCGTTCAAGTTCCAGCCTATTCGAGTCTTGGTCAGTCATTACCCAATCTCACCCTCGCAACTTCACCGCAGACCTCGACCGTATCACCAACACCTCCAAATTCACTTTTGATAGTGCCACAAATCACTAAAAGCAAAGATACACTTCTATCACCTGGACATAGAGGTATGATAACCATCTAATAAATTAATATTCGTAGTATGATATAATCTGATAATCGTTCTGCTTTCACTCCGACTCTGTCTTAACGACATTAATTGTGTCAACATTCCGTTTCTGCCATTATCTCAAGCCAAATAATAAAGTAAAACCTTGCTTATGATTTTTCATTTTTCACCCATCTTCATCAAGAAGAAGTCAAAAAAATCACTGGACTTCCCTACAAAAACAAATTTTCAAAAATGATGAGAAAGGAATATGCAAGAATCTACTTTTGAAGGGTATTCAAAAAATTAGTTCTTAACAAACACTATAATTATTAGGGATGTATGTTGTAAATTATTGTATGTTGTAAATAATTCATACGGGAATCACGAGGACTCTGGAGCCTGGAATCGCTCTCAAAATAATCTTGCCAGATGAATGTTGAAACTTATTTTCAGGTATCTCGTATCCACCACCATCGCCGCCGAGAGGAGCTCTCCGGCGAGCTTTCGCAATACCGCAATCGCGCAATCCACCGCTCATTAAAACGAGACACGTAAATGCATCGGTGACGCAAACGGCTATCCAGACAACCCTAAGCTTGGATACCGAAGCCATCGATGAGAGACGCAGAAGATTAGAGCCCAGTCAAAGAGCTCCTTCGACTGGAAGTATCGCTAAGGAAGAGAAAAAGTAAAATTCGATGGTTTCTACAAATTTCTTGATCAATTGCTTTTTCGTATTCTTGAAGTATTTATCGTGTCTAACCTAGTGATTTTTGTAGAGCTGAAGAAAATTAACGAAGCGTTCGAGAATCCTTCGAGAGAATGTTAGACGCGCATCGTTGAGGACGCCCGATCGTCCTTTGCCATTGAGCCTCGAAGATTTCCACGTCCGCAAGGTCGAGTGTCGGCAAGTGTGGTGCCACACACGAGACGTTTGCAACCAAACCAACGAAAGACGAAGATAAATCCTTCACTCGTCAAAGGTGTCTTTGTACACATGTAAGACTACGAAGCAATCATCGAGCAAATCAACAATTGGTAAGTTCTCCGACATCGCTTTACGTTAAGAATAAATCCCGAAGCTAAATACTAATGTTGTAATCTCATTTTTTTTACTGATAGGGGCCATTCGAAGTCAACGTGGACGCTTTTAACAACACGTCTATGCGATTCATATCTCCTTAGCGTTAACGCGTCTTTTCATTCTAGGTTCTCTCTATATCTATTTTATTTTCTTTGTATTCGTAGCTACGCGGAATCTGGTTTTACGAAGAACGTGTGACGAGGGAGCCTTGAGTAATTTAGGTAATTAAGCGAACAAACGGGCCTACGTAGGATAATTAATATATATTAGAGAAACGGCGGGCGAATAAATAGAAAGAACGTTTTAGTCTTCGCATATAATAATAGTAAAAATCTCGACTTGTAGGAGCGCAGAGAAAACGAGTGTGATCTTTTAGTAGCGATACGTGAGGACCATTCTGTAGATAATAATTAATCCAAACGTACGCAATCTGACCGGTTATGGAACCGGTATCACGCTCCATGTCCAAAGCAGAGATATATGATATACTTTTTAAGTACAAATTAAATATTCTTCGACGGAGAGAATGCGAGCGTTCTGTCTATCGCAATCGCGGGCGCGGATGCCGAACTAGAGACAACTACTATATAAATGTATACTAGACGTACTATTGCTACATAGTGCTATTATTTTAAGTGCGAAAGCTACACATCATTTTCTGTACGTCCTATTACTTTCCTTCGCTCGTGCCGCTTGCATCAAGCTACGTTAAATTATTAAGAAAAAAAAAAAACAAAACAAAACAACTAAGGCCTAAGATTGTGCGACTACGTGCAATGAGATATAAAAATAACGCGTAATTTATTAAAACTTGTTATTCATTACAATCAATGCTTTTCCCCTCCTCCTCCTGCGCTATCATTCCGATTAAATTAGCAGGTATGAATAATTAATATGAAACAATACAAATTTTCATGATTTTGCAATAAGTGTGAACAGCAATAGTTATTTTATGATAACTAACGGTATTTCATGGCCTTGGTAATCCATATTCATTTAGGCACGAAGGTATTTAAGAAGGTTGTCTTGTGGCATCGAAGTCATATGAGGGTCCATTCAACAACGTGTTAAAACAAAAACATACAGAAGATTCCGAAACCACAATAATTTTATGAAGTATCGTATGCGATGAACATACACAAATAAAAGAATAAAATTGTGTAGTATATTGGATAGATAAAACACGTATTGTTACTAATTGAACCCTACCTTAATCACATTGCCTGACAATCGGCGCCAACCAATGGCACGCCTCAATTGTCATAATTTTTCTACCATGGCCGTATAATTTCTATGGAAAATTCTCGGCCGAAAAAAGTATTGTTCTCATCATTGAAACTTTCTCCATAAAGCACCATACATCGAAACAAAACCCCCGCCTACGCTTGAAAATTTCGTTGTTTTATTAGTTTTTAGAATTTTTATGTGAAGAAATAAAAAAATTGCTAAGTTACGAACAAAAAAAATTTTTATGTCGATTTTAATTATTTTAATGTCGAATAACTCTTGAAGGAGTGAATTTTCTAAAAAATGTTAAGACACCTTTTTTGTAGAGCATTAAATTTTTCAGAGAAGTAATCATTTGATCTTTAAAAATGGTAATTTGTCTGGTAGTTACAAAAATGAAAGTTAATACAAAAATTTGAAAAAACAAATCAATGTTTGAGGCACAATTACAAGGAAACGGCTCGTTCTACGTAAATTTACTAAGAGAGCTTTTTTATAGGAAATTTAATTTCCATTAAAAATATCAATAGATCAAATTTTTCAGATTCATAATTTATGAGTTTTGGGTAATAAATACGATAGATGTTATGACCGGCTTCCCGGTAATTAAGGAACTGGGAAGGGGTCAGTGAGAAAAAAAAAGTGAATGCAACAAAAAAAATTAAATGATGAGGCCAATATAATAATAATAATAATAAAAGAAAGTAATTACAATAAAAAAATGGAGGTGGGTTTGGGCGCCAGCTACGTGACGTGTAGCGTACGTAATATTACCGGTCACTTGACCCGGTAATCTAACAATCACTTATAATCAGTAAGAAAGAAAGAACGAATAAAATTGATACGCGGCTAGGGGGTAGAGGGATGAGGGGTCTCAGGGGTGAATTCCCGAACTCGTCGGCTACTTAATTATTACCTCGGTCAAAAAGAAAGGGGGCTAAAAAGAAAAAAGATACTTGAGCGAGGGAGAAAAACGGGGGGGGGGGCGTAAGGGGGAGGGGTGGAATTGGTACAGTAATTTCGAAAGAATTTTGTGCTATCTGTTATGGGCCACAAAAGAAAGGGGGATACTAATTGCACAATTCAGCGGACTCTAATGAAGCGGAGTATTTCGGAGCGATCACTAACTACGCAAAAGAACCACCACTCACTGATGAACGCAACAGGTGTTAACGACACCCGCGATGGCGGTACGCACGTGTTCGGAAAGCACGGGGGAGATAAATGTGGATAATGCTCGAACGAAGGGGCGGGGGGGGGGGGGGGGGGGGGGGGAATTTCAGAATCGCGGGGTTGTAAAAAAGGGAAAGTACTCAAGTACTCACTTTTTTATGGCTTCCGGTCACACACACAATCTATCAAATTATAATTTTCTCTTTCACTCTATTAATGGCGTCCTCTCGTTGCATGTAGCTCAGCTGAAGTGACATGCCGGCCGGCGTCTTCTTCATTCGAGCTTCGTGTCGCGTGTGATTGGCTCCCGCGGCGGTCCAGATCGGGCTCGGCGAATCGGAGGGCCGCGCGCCTGGGGATTGGCCGGTGGGACAAGCGTAGCAGGAAGCGGCGGTGGTGATTGTCGGCGAGGAGGCAGGGACGCGCTAGTAGTGCGGGTCCCCTCTGCTTACGATTGTCCTCACGGGCCTCAACCCCGGCAGCAACGGCCGTGGTGCCCTGAGCTTTTCTCCCGGTCGGCGTCGTGTGTGCTTCGCTCCCGCGGCGGTCCCGATCAGGCTCGACGAATCGGAGGGCCGCGCGCCTGGGGATTGGCCAGTGGGTCAAGCGTAGCAGGAAGCGGCGGTGGTGATTGGCGGCGAGGAGACAGGGACGCGCTAGTCGTGCGGGTCCCCGCTGCTTACGCTTTTCCTCACGGCTTCAACCCCAGCAGCAACGGCCGTGGTGCCCTGAGCTCTTCTCCCGGCCGGCGCCACATTCAAATTCGCTTCATTCATACTTGCATTCGGGGGCGGGACGGAAAAGAAAAAAGGGGCAAGGAAAAATAGCGCGTAAAAATACTCGGGGCTACAATAATAATACAAATAATAGTGAAATAATAATGACGGTTGTAGGTACGTACGTGAGTGGCGGCCCTCAGCCGAGCTGTGTGCATCGCGAGGATGCGCCGTGTTACAAACTCCCCCCTGCTGAAACGAAAGTACGACTCGAGTACTTGAGCCGAGGGGATGGATGAGGCTGAGGGCGGACTAGGGATGGAGATATATTGGGAGGCGGTTTCTGGGGAAAGTAAAGGGTGATAGGGTATTCGGTTGATAATAACGGGCAGGTAGCTATGTCACGATTTTCTGTTCACAAAGGGAATTTTATTATTTTACAGAGAGAGAAAGAAAAAAAAAGCACAAAGAAAACGTAGGTAGGAGAGCGCACAAACAAAAAAAACTAAAAGACTTATTGCTATCACAGCTCAGTCTCTCCTACCTATCCCCTACGGAGGGCTAGGTTAAAAAAAAAAAAAAAAAAAAAGAATGGCGTCCTCCAGGTTGGGGTTAATACGTGTCCGGGGCTAGCGTGGGGGTCTGTGGTTAACGTCTATGAGCGGGGGTGGCGAGTGACGAGCTCGTTGGGGGTGCCGCAGCTCCAGCACTGGAAGTGAGGGGCCTCTGCACCCAGCTGCTCCGCGGGCTCCCCGTAATGCTCCCGGGAGACGTGCGCGCGGGGTTCAGGGGTTAAAATTCGGGGCGGGGGAGGATGGTAACCATCAGAGGTGGTATTCGTGGGGTTGGAGGAGTGGGTATGGAGGGGGAAGCGTTCTTGGGGGGGGGGGGGGGGGGGGGGGGGTGTCAGAGACATCAGGGGTGGTATCCGCGGGGTTGGTGGAGTGGGTGTGGAGGGGGGAAGGGCATTTTTGGGGCGGGGGATGGTCAGGGACATCAGTGACGGTAGGGAAGGGGCTGAATGCAAAGATGTGGGGGGTGTTACGCCTTCTGGGCGGGAAGCCCGGATTTCCATAAAGGCCATTATTTCTGGGGCCCGGGGGTAAGGGTAAGGGACGTCGTTGCCGGGAGGATCGGTTCTTCCTCAGGGGGAGGGTAGTTGGGGGAGGGGGAATAGGCTTTGGTTTGATCGGGGTGGGCGGTTGACGGCTCCAGGGGGCGGACGCGTAAGTGACAAGGGAGTCTCTCTTAGGGGCTGGGGGTTGGATTGGGGTCCGGATTAGGGTAATCTTAGGGCGAGGGGTCGTGGGTAGGGTGGGGGTCGAAAGGGGCAGCTCGGCGAGAGGAGAGAGAGGAGAGGAGAGGAGCGGTTCGGGGAGTCGCGAGGGGGCGGGGGTCAATTGCGGGCACGCTCCCGGAGGGCATACGTCCGAACGGGTTCTGTCGGCGCGGCTGGTTTCGATCGGCTTCCTCGTGGTCGACCGCGGGGTCGTCGAACCGGTGGATTAGTTCCAGGGCCGGGTGTAGTGGGAGGGGGGAGAGGGTCGCAAACAGCTGGTAGCCGATGCCCTCCCATCTGGTCTTTCTCATCAAGTCCCCCCTGAGTGACTTGACCCCCCGCGCTCCTCTCCATTTCATGGTTCCCGACATCCTGTAAGAACGAGGGGTTGCAAGTTATGTCGGGGTCTACGGCGTCGGGTGTTGGGGGCGCTTCTATCTCGGGGGGGCGTTGCTTTCTCAGGAGCTGTTGTGGTCGGAGTCGGGGCGTCTGGGGTTTCATCCTGAGCGATCGGGGTTTGATAGGGCTTCAGGTCTTTAATGTGGGCTTTAACCCACTTTTTCTTCAGGGGCAGATGTAGTTCGTAGACCACGGGGGAAAGTTTCTTGGAAATGGTGTAGGGTCCGTGGTATTTAGGGGCTAGCTTGGCTGCGAAGTTGTGTGCGGCCGACGAGAGGACACGGTTCCGTCGCAGGACTACATCCCCGACCTGGAATTCCCGGTCCTCCCTCCCTCGGTTGTAATAGTGGGCCTGTCTCTTCGCGGCCTGGGAAAGGTTTCGATGGACCATGTCGTAAAGGAGGGGGAGTCGGTGCATTCGGTCATTCCACACGGCGGGGTCTGCTCTGTTGACCAGGGCTGGGGGCGGAAGGTTGTTGCGGATGCTCTTGGCGGGCCGTGGGTTTCGGCCGAAGTTCAGAAACGCGGGGGTAAGGCTAGTAGAGGAGTGTACGGAGGTATTGAGGGCGAAACAAAGCTCCGGGAGGTGGAGGTCCCAGTTTTGGTGATCGTCTCCGACGTATGAGACAATCATGGTCTTGAGGGTCCTGTTCACTCTTTCCACAGGGTTGGCTTGGGCATGGTAGGGGGGTATGGTGGTTTGACGTACTCCGTACTGACTGAGGTGACGGGTCATGTGTTTGTTAACAAATTCGGTGCCATTGTCAGTCAGCAGGAACTGGGGGCAGCCCCAACGGTTGAGGACTAGGGTCTCGAGGGCCTTCACGATGGAGGGCCCGGTGACTGCCTCAAGGGCCTTAGCTTCCACGAACTTGGTAAAGAGGTCCTGGAATACAACGATGTATCAGTTTCGACTTTTACTGGGGGGGAATGGGCCCATGACGTCGGCAGCTACCACGGTCCAAGGCCCCTCGGTAGTTCGCTCCCGCATTATTCCTCCAGGCGGTCCCTGGGAGGTTTTATGGAGCTGACATACCGGGCAACGCTTGACAAACTGTGCCACATCCTGGAAGACCCCGGGCCAAGAGAAGTCTTGGGTTAGGCGGGAGTAAGTCTTGTCGACTCCGAGGTGGCCAGACTGGGGGTGTTCGTGGGCGTTTCGGAGGGCTCGCGATCGAGCATCGCTGGGGAGGACAAGTTTCCAGGCATCGAGGTCGGTTAGGGCTGGCTCTATAAGGGAGTGTGGGCGGTGGTGGAACAGTTGGTGGTCCTCGATTTTCCAGTCCGGGTACTTGTGCGGGAAGCTATGGACGTTGTGCATTTGTTCGAGGTACCAGGGATCCATGGTCTCACCCACGGCGGCCAGGGCTTCGATGGTCCCATCGAACATTCTGGAAAGGGCATCAGGGACTACATTTAGGGATCCTTTGCAGTGGACTATTTCCATGTCAAGGTCCTGCATGGATAATGCCCATCGGGCCAGTCGACCGGAAGGGTCTCGCAGATTCCGGAGCCAGCGCAAGCTACTGTGACCACCGTGAAGGACGTTCCCTCGATGTATGGTCGCAATTTCTTGGTTGCCCACAACACCGCAAGGCACTCCCTCTCGGTAACACTATACTTGCGCTCGGCTCGGGACATGACTCGACTACAGAAAATGATGGGGTGCTCCTCTCCATCCACCTCCTGCACCAGCACGGCGCCGACGGCGTAGTCACTGGCATCGGTGTGAATGGCAAAGGGTTTACTAAAGTCAGGGCGGGCTAACACAGGGGTTCGGGTGAGAGCGTGGCGGAGCGCGTCGAAGGCTTGTTGCTGTTCGGTGTCCCAGTGCCACTCCTTTCGTTTTTCGAGGAGGCGCACAAGGGGGACCTTCAGCTCGGAGATATCTCCCATGAAGCGGGCATACGAGCCCATCATGCCGAGAAACCTCCGCAGCTGCTTAATGTTGGTAGGGGCAGGGTAGTTTAGGATGGGGGCAATCTTGTCGGGGTCCGTCTTGAGTCCGTCTTTCGTGACGACATACCCGAGGTATTTCATCTCGGGGCAGAAGAACTCACTCTTCTCCCGGTTGATCTCCAGACCGGCTTCTTTTAACGCCTTGAGGGCCAGCTCGAGGTATCGGTAGTGGTCCTCCTCAGTTTCCGTCGCAATTATGATGTCGTCGAGGTAGGCGAAGACATGGGGCTCTCACTCTGTCGGGATCAGTCGGTCCATCAGTCTTTGGAAGGTCGCGGGAGCGTTCGTCAGTCCGAAGGGCATACGGGTGAACTGGCATAGACCTCGGCCCGGGACAGCAAAGGCAGTTATGGGGCGACTAGCGGGGTGTACGGGGATTTGAAAATAGGCCTGGCTGAGGTCTAACTTGGAGATGTGACTGGCTCGCCATAATCCATCCAAGATCCGGTCTAGGTTGGGGAGGGGGTAGGCGTCTTTTTTAGTGACTTTGTTCACATCGCGGTAGTCGATGCAAAACCGGGACTTACCATTGGGCTAGGGGACGATCACGGGGTTACTTAACCAGGGGCTGTTCGACCTCTCGATCACCCCCTCGCGGAGCATCTTGTCGACCTCCGCGTGGGCGGTGGCGAGCAGGTAAGGGGAGATGGTACGGGGCCGCTGGCGAATGGGAGGGTGGCCTTGCACGTCGATAACATGCTCGACCAGGGTGGTGACGCTTAGTGTGCCGGTGGTGTTGGGCTTCACCAGTCGGTCTAGAAGGGGGCTGAGGCGGTCTTCGACAGCGAGGGGGGCGTCAGCGAGCCCGGCGCATTCTGGGAAGGCCGGCACGACGATGGGGATGCGCCCATCGGTGGTGAACCTCCGGGGGGAACCGCCGGGGACTTGCCAGGTATCCTGGCCGTAATCGATTCTCAAGCCGAAGATCTTGCAAAAATCGATCCCCAGGATGCTCTCGTACCCCAAGGGAGCCACCCTCATCTTGATGGTCTTGATGCTGGATCCTAACTCGAACTGTATGGGCACGACTCCGAGGAGGGGAACCACGGTGTTATTGGCAACCCGCACTCCTTCAGTAGCCGGCCGGAGCTCCGCGCCCAGCGCACGGGCCTCTGTCACTCCCAGATAAGAGCGCGTGGCTCCCGGGTCAATCAGGGCGAGCACATGGCGACCCAGGAGGTTCAGCAGCACAAAGTGGCGCTCGTCTTCCTCCTGGGTCTCAACGGCGTCAATCACGGGCACAACTCGGCGGCGGGGCAGGGGTGGGACGAAGGAGTCCAGGGCAGCCAGGTCCGCTATCCCTGGATTCGGCACTTGGGCGATAACTCCCCCCCCCCCCCCCTGGAGTTTCCCTCACGCGCCCGGCGGCACCGCGGGCACGAGTTGAGATCGTACCCCGCCAGCCCGCACGCGCGGCAGAAAGACCCCAAGGGCTGGGGGCACTCGGCGAATATGTGTCCTGCTTGTCGGCAATTATAACAGTGGACTGTGGTGGATTGGGGCCGGGGTTGAGGCGACCATTCCCGTGGGGGTGAAACGGGGTGGGCCATTAAGGGCGGAGGTTGGTGAGGTTGGACGGAAGGTCGTGCAGGGGATAGGGGGGCAGGGGCTGAGGGAAGTGGTGTACTGGGGGTCGCACTCAAGCTGGCGACCGCGCTTGGCGGCGATAAGGGGGACGTGACGGGGGCGGCAATAGGCTAGCCGGGCAGGGGCGTATGAGGCGATGGTCCCACGGCGGCAGTCCTTTCTCGGGCTCGGGTTGGGGGCACGTAAGCGGTGGAGGGCAAGACAGCGTGAGCCGCCGTGGGCGGGGGGCGGTAATTGCGTGCGCGTTCTCGCGCGTCCTCCTCCCGTCGACACCTCAACTGTAAGTCCAGGAAGCTGGTCACGTCTTCCCGGTAGATACGCTGTCCCAATTCGGGGTGGAGGTTATTGACGCAGATGTCAAGCTGCATCTCGAGGGGTAGGGGAGGGTTCAGGAGGTTGAAGATGGTCCTCATTTTCGTAATGAACTCGCCACTGGGCTCACCGGGGCCTTGGGTTCGCAACTCTAATTCCCGTCGCAGGCGCTTCTGGAGGTTACTGTGACCGAACCATCGGAAGTGGTCTATTTGGTGGGTGTCGCGGGTCCAGATACTGTCCATCCGAGAGAGGGGTTCGGGGCAGGGTGCGAGGGAGTGGGGGTGGCGAAGGGGGGTGTGGGGCAACGGGGGAACACGGTACCCTGTACTATTGTACTGGGGTCGGGCGCGCGCCGGTGGCAGCTCGAAGGTAGCGTGGTGTCCCCATGGGTCGGTGGGGGGATGGGGTGATGAGGCAGGGTGACGCAGGGGTGCGGGGGCAAGGGGCAGAGAAAGCAAGGGGGCTTGGTAGGGAGTGTACGGCCGTGGGGGCGGTTGGACCGGCGGGGCTGATATCGGGTTAGGGGCGAAAGTGACAGCAGGGCCAGAGTTCCGGGCGAGAGGGGAGTGGTACGACGGCGGGGTTACGTCGTCGAAGCTCATCAGATCTCCGGCGCCGCTGAGGGTTATGGGGTCGCGAAATGGCCCAAGGGACTGGCCGGTGGCTAAGGCTCCGCTGTGGTTGACGGGGAGGGGGTCGGAGGTTAGTTCCGGGGCGAGGGGAGGGTTAGTACGCCAGGAGTCCTCGAAGCAAGGCTCGAGCACCGCGGCGGTAAACGTGAATGCGGGGTGCAGTCCCCGCTCGTCCACCGTCGGGTCCCAGGCAGTCTCGACTTCGGGGTGAAGACGACGTATCTCGCGGCGCCAATACCGATCGCGCAATTCTTCGGGGGTACCCGCAGTACTCAGCTCTGCGTGATCGCAGAGCCGGAGGATGTCCCGGATGTCGCGGATAGTATCCAAATCCTCCTTGATCCGAAGGATGTGGGCTTGCGTGGCCGGCGGCGCCACCGGCGCTGGAGGACCGACGAGGGGGAGAGGGGCAGTGGGGGCGGAGGGACCGCTGCTCGGACTGGTCGTGGTAACGTTCGTGGTGGTAGCGGTAGTAACGCTTCCGACCGCAACGGGGTCCATTATGAAGTAAAGGGGGCGGCTAATACAAGTAAACACAAAAAAAAACGAAAAGCGAAATACGGGGGGGCGCTTCAGTGGTGGTGGTTCACGCGCACTCCAGGGCTTAGTCGTGAGACGGAAAGAGAGAGGGAGAAAAAGGAAAGAAAAAAAAAAAGATAAAAATAAATTATAATAAACAGGGAAGGAGAGAAAGAATAAAAAAGAAAATAAAATAAAATAAAAAAAGAAGAATCGAATGTAGAAGTCTCACTGAGGTTGGACGAGGGGGGGGGGGGGGGGAATACCGAGGTGAGCACTGCCAAAAAAAAAAAAGAATAAGTCTTTTTCGGGCCCCACGTTGGGCGCCAATTTATGACCGGCTTCCCGGTAATTAAGGAACTGGGAAGGAGTCAGTGAGAAAAAAAAAGTGAATGTAACAAAAAAAAATTAAATGATGAGGCCAATATAATAATAATAATAAAAGAAAGTAATTACAATAAAAAAATGGAGGTGGGTTTGGGCGCCAGCTACGTGACGTGTAGCGTACGTAATATTACCGGTCACTTGACCCGGTAATCTAACAATCACTTATAATCAGTAAGAAAGAAAGAACGAATAAAATTGATACGCGGCTAGGGGGTAGAGGGATGAGGGGTCTCAGGGGTGAATTCCCGAACTCGTCGGCTACTTAATTATTACCTCGGTCAAAAAGAAAGGGGGCTAAAAAGAAAAAAGATACTTGAGCGAGGGAGAAAAACGGGGGGGGGGTGACGTAAGGGGGAGGGGTGGGATTGGTACAGTAATTTCGAAAGAATTTTGTGCTATCTGTTATGGGCCACAAAAGAAAGGGGGATACTAATTGCACAATTCAGGGGACTCTAATGAAGCGGAGTATTTCGGGGCGATTACTAACTATGCAAAAGAACCACCACTCACTGATGAACGCAACAGGTGTTAACGACACCCGCGATGGCGGTACGCACGTGTTCGGAAAGCACGGGGGAGATAAATGTGGATAATGCTCGAACGAAGGGGGGGTTAATTTCAGAATCGCGGGGTTGTAAAAAAGGGAAAGTACTCAAGTACTCACTTTTTTATGGCTTCCGGTCACACACACAATCTATCAAATTATAATTTTCTCTTTCACTCTATTAATGGCGTCCTCTCGTTGCATGTAGCTCAGCTGAAGTGACATGCCGGCCGGCGTCTTCTTCATTGGAGCTTCGTGTCGCGTGTGATTGGCTCCCGCGGCGGTCCAGATCGGGCTCGGCGAATCGGAGGGCCGCGCGCCTGGGGATTGGCCGGTGGGACAACCGTAGCAGGAAGCGGCGGTGGTGATTGGCGGCGAGGAGGCAGGGACGCGCTAGTTAGTGCGGGTCCCCTCTGCTTACGATTGTTCTCACGGGCCTCAACCCCGGCAGCAACGGCCGTGGTGCCCCGAGCTTTTCTCCCGGTCGGCGTCGTGTGTGCTTCGCTCCCGCGGCGGTCCCGATCAGGCTCGACGAATCGGAGGGCCGCGCGCCTGGGGATTGGCCAGTGGGTCAAGCGTAGCAGGAAGCGGCGGTGGTGATTGGCGGCGAGGAGACAGGGACGCGCTAGTCGTGCGGGTCCCCTCTGCTTACGCTTTTCCTCACGGCTTCAACCCCGGCAGCAACGGCCGCGGTGCCCTGAGCTCTTCGCCCGGCCGGCGCCACATTCAAATTCGCTTCATTCATACTTGCATTCGGGGGCGGGACGGAAAAGAAAAAAAGGGCAAGGAAAAATAGCGCGTAAAAATACTCGGGGCTACAATAATAATACAAATAATAGTGAAATAATAATGACGGTTATGGGTACGTATGTGAGTGGCGGCCCTCAGCCGAGCTGTGTGCATCGCGAGGATGCGCCGTGTTACAATGTAAAAAAATCGATTGTTGTAATGATACACCTCTTAATATTAATATTAAGGGCTCAAATTTTCAGGATAATTTTTTTTGTCGTCATGAACAATATTTTCAGAGTACCATTAAAAAAAATATTGTTCGTTTTTTTTTGGCCCAGTCTAATATGTATGTTTATTAATGTGTAATTAACGCTGGCAAAAAAATTTAAGTACTTTCTACATGTTCTTCCATAAAAGTACACTAAAACATGAAGAACTTACGTCCAAATTTTTTCCCGATACGGCCATTAGAAATTATTAAAAAACAATTGTTGAAAATAAATTCACGTGTGCGCGAAAAATGCAGTAAAAATTTTGAACAAATGTTGCATGTTCCATCCATCGGGATAAATGACTAGGAAATGATATCAAATATATCGAAGATGTTTGTAAAAGGTGGTCCGGTCGCTGTATAATGCTCCATATACAGTGTCTAACGAAAATATCTGGAGTGTTGGGAAATTTGAATGCGTACAAAACTTGAGATAGGTACATTTACGTCGCCCGACTTCGTGAAATGCACTGAATCGGATCATTATTAAATATTGATGTTACCGTATTAACTCGCCGAATACGGAAGTTCAATTTTTCTTCGTAATTCATGCACTCAATAATGAGAGAAATAATGTCTCTTCTATCTTATAAATTTATTATAATAATCAATTTTTTCTAAGCTTATAATCTACAAGGTCTCTATACACATAAATAAGTAACAACGTACTTGTGCACGTACATATTTTTTGTCCATTTCAAACCTGTTGCATATATCGACTTTGATTGACATAATTGTATAATGTATTTGTACACATTGTGTTTTTCCCAACTTTTCGTTGCATCCCGGCACCAGACTGTCACCGTAGAATCATGTACTGTTATGTATGTCGGCATATGACGACGCCGTGACAACATGCCATCACAACGCGGTGAGGACAGGGTGTGTAATATCGAAAAATGTTGAACGCACGGCGTGACTGTATGGTAACAGTATGCCACGCCATCACCGTGTCATTACGGCATGACATATCGAAAATTGAAAATTTTTTGTGCATTGGTCTTCCTTCGCAGAGCTTGTCATAAAAAATTACGTTTTAGCTTATTAAGGGTACATTCTACCTTGTTGGGTCGAAAAGTAGCTCATTTTTATGAATTTTTTTGTGGAACTAAATTATATTTTTATTCCAGAATCTTTTGTACATCTTTATGTATCTTTTAAGTACAATTTTTAATTTTTTCGTCGAAAAATATTGCATTAATTTGTCATAATTAGAATTTATCGCCAGTACAGCTCGCATTGCATGCCCTCGGCTTGACTATCGTACAGGTCGTTCATCTTTGTGTAACATTTTTTTGATCATTTGATAAATGAACTCATTTTCTATAACATAGACTATTATTATTGTTTATTATAACAAATTAACAAAATGCGGTCATTACAGAAAAAGAATCAATTTTTCAATTTATTTTTGTTAATCAATTATGCAAGCCCATTCATTTATGAATCAACTAGATAATAGTCTATGTTGTAGAGAACACAATCATAAATGTGTGTTATAAATTTCAAAGAATTTAATTCAATAGTTTGTTAGTTATGATGTCCAAGGAAATAAAAATCACTGTTTTGAGAAAAACGTTTTTAAAGTGCAACTTACCCGCGCCGCACCATGAGTATTGGTATTGAATTTATGGCTGCACGCCGTCACCTAGTTCGTAACCGTCACGAATTTTACTTTTGGACTTTGACATGTTATTCTAGACATGCTACACATTTATCTTAAACAAAAAAATCGATTTTTTTTACCCAAAAAGGTAGAATGTACCCTTAATTCTTTAAGATTCGAAACTTCGTGTTGAAGAACAAACACAGACAGCCGGCGTCACTTTGCATCAAAGGAATACAAAAACTAACTAAAACTAATGCCAAACTAACTAAACTAAAACTAATGCCAAAGAGCATCATCTTCAAACGATAGCTCCCTTAAGTGCAGATGAAATCTAAATATCTTCGTAGTTTTATAAACACTATGGCTTCGAATGATTTGCGAGAAACGCTTCAACCATTTGCCATTTAACGGCTGTATGCGAAACGCTGATGCACTGTCACTTGCATCATGCATTGGTGTTCACATTAGTATAATACGCCACTAGGGAGGCAAAGCAGACTATGTTAAACCACGTATGAGATAAATACATGGTTGGGGATAGTAGATATGCTATACTCCACTTGGAGTATAGTAGACATATATACTATTTTCCACCATTTCTGCAGCGGAAAATTCGAATTACGTAAAGTCCCTAGGGCTGGAAGTCGAACTTCCCGCGCAGGTGTGGTGAAAAATTCATTTTCTCACTTCCGGGCCGAAAGCGAAACTTTCGTCCCGCTGCGCGGAAGTTTCCGCTTTTCGGCTCCGTCTATGAGAAAAATCGTATACACTCCTCGGGCAGTATATAAGAAAGCCTCAGATCACATGTAATTCTTACTTGACTACCCTAGGTATGTAATATACTATTTTCTTCAACTCGAAATTTCGGATCTCAAACAATTAATAAAATCGAAATGTAACTTTCCATCTCAGGTTCTGCCAAAGAAGACTAAGGTATAGACAATTTTTTTATTTTTGGTGTAGCACGCGGTGCCGATACCGTGACGGCACGGCGTGCCAGCATATGTTCATCTGGGATATTATTAACCGGGGATTTAAACTAGTCCACATGTATATGCGAACGCTTCGAATTATCATTAATTGTTGAGAAAAGGTCCTTGATATCTTCTTATAGTTTTGCACGAACAGCAAGAGGTTGGTTAGGGATTAACTCAGAATATAGCACTGACTGATCAGATAATCTCTGTTTGTTTCGCCTTTTCTGATTGTATTTATGTTGAATAATTAAATTCACTATGAATGGAAGTTTAGCAAGTCAGATTTGAATAATCTGCCGTAAAAATGTTTGCTATATATGAAAAAAAAAAAGGTACCAACCTGCGCTTATACGAATCACGTTTGTCTATGGCTGCGTGCGAAAACTGTAAAGAATCATTGTAATATTTCTGTATCGCAGCACAGATAAACTTAGGTATTGGTTTCGTAGTAGTATAGCATTGACCGAATGGTTATCACCAACAGTTTATCGTCTATTGTAAGCACAACAATAATTTGCAGTACATTATTGAATGATATAACTTGCTTGAAAACTACCGGATTGTTTATTTCACTAGTGTTTTTTCACGGTTAATCACCGTTAAACGTCGCAGAAAAATATAAAAGAAAAAAAGAAATTAAGGGCATACATCCCATTTGGTTTAGTCGCGTAATTTTTTATAACATAGAATGAAGTTTGAGTCATTTTTCTAGCATTTAAACAAATTTTTAGCCCACGCATTTGCGAAGAAATAAATTAATTAAATTAAGGACTTTACATAGGCATTGTTCAACGGACCGTGGGTAGTGTCACGTTACTGCCTAAAGCTTATATTTACAAAGTTCTTTTAGAGAAAGAAAACTTCCCTGTGTATACATTGAAGTCTTAAGATTGCATAAAAATTTTAAAAACGATAGGTGCCCACGTAATTATAATATGATTCAATTGAAGCGATTTTATGAAATCGTTGCTTGAGCGATAGAGGCTTGGCAACGTCACAGCGCCATTAAAGGCCGCGGCACGCGCGCGCAATTCAAACGATTTGCGACCGTAAATTCACTGGAAATCGTAATATTTATTCATTTATTTATTTATTTTACAGTGGACGGGACAAGCCCTTGAAAACAATAATAATATAATGTAATATAGTATGATATAAAATATAAAATAATAACATGGCGAATATTTTGGCAGATACAATAACATTAAAATTTGATCATAAATAATAAGTATAATTAAATAAAATAATTAGTATAATACTCATTAACTGACCGCAGAAAGACAGAAAAAGGTCGGTGAAAAAAATCAACAAACACAGACGCGGTATTGCCATTACGGAACATACGCGTAAGAGCCTCATTATGCCCGTAATTCGTACGACGAGTTTGCGCATAAAAAATGGCGTGATTACGTACATTCCGAAAAGGTACCGATACAGTAACGGACGATAAAAGGTCGGGACAATTCACCACACCGTGAATAATTTTATAAAGCAGGACCAGTTCGGCCTTAAGTGTCCGTGCAAAGAGTGTCGACATACACAGCTCTTGATGTAGATACTCGAGGTAAGATTTATCCACAATTCTGTACTTGAAGAAAATAAACCGCACTAATTTCCGCTGTACCCGCTCTATTGCGTTTACATGTATTATGTAATTGGGAGCCCAAATTATCGACGCATACTCAAGTATGGGGCGTACCAACGCACAATACAGCGTCCTAAGTGACCGCGGGTTCTTGAAAAGCACTGTATTACTGTATTAGTTGAAGGACAGCGAGGAACAGAGGAACAAACCTAGATCCTTAACTATCGTGTTTTTATTAAGTACCTCACTATTTAATATATACGTATAAGAATAGGGCTGCACGGATCGTGAGAACGAAATAGCGAGACACTTCGAGATGTTTAATAAGAAGTGATTACAAGAACACCATTCCTCAAGTCTACCAAGGTCATTCTGCAGTTCGACCGCATCTCTCGGGCTAGTAATTGACTTATAGACCTTGAGATCATCCGCATATGAAAGAAACTTCGAAAACCGAAAGCAACTCTTGATATCATTTATAAATAATATAAAAAGAAGAGGACCCAGGTGAGAACCTTGCGGAACTCCAGAAAGAACAGGATATGGTTCAGAATGAGCACTCCTGACTCTAACAATAAGCCGCCTACCCACATAGCACATAATATTTCCAAAATATTGCAGGAATATTTCGAATAGTTCATTACCATAGAAATACGTTACAATATTGCAAGGAAATATTGTAGCAATATTTTAAAAATATATCGGTGCTATGTGGGTATTTGAAAGATATGAAGCAATCCACCGAAACAGAACCCCCTGAATACCCATAGCACAAAGTTTGTCGATAAGCGAGTTGTGATTCACTATATGAAAGGCCTTGGAGAAATCAGTGTATATACTGTCAACTTGTTTTCCACACTCCATTTGATGGTTGAGGTAGTAAATCAAGAGGTTTGTGACCGTGGATCGTCCCTTACAAAATCCATGTTGTTCGCTAATAATGGATCGCTCCGACGCACTCGATATCGCTTCAATAACCATGAAATCAAAAACTTTCGGTATGCATGATTGATTTGCAATCGGTCGATAATTACGAATATCATTTATATTTCCATGTTTATGAATCGGCGTAATGAACGAGACTTTCCATACATGTGGAAAAACACCCGACGATAGCGACAAGTTAAATAGTCGTGTAAGCGGACTCACAAGGACGTGAGCACATTCTTTAATAAATATTGAAGAAATGCCGTCGGGACCAATACCTTTACTTACATCGAGATTTAAAAGTTTCTTACGTACATTCGATTCAGCAAACATGAGTGAAGACAAATCAATCACGCTAGTACCATTCGGCATATCCACAGCAGTTGAGAACTCATGGTGTGATGACCTGGCAAACGCATTACTGAACATATCGGCAAACATGTTCGCAATCTCAACCGAACAACTACTGTGGACATTATGAAGAAACATGCAAGCTGGAAGACCTGCACTTTTCCTGACACTCGTAACATGATTCCAAAAAGGTTTGGGATTTCCCGCTTCACATAAGCTGTTTTCTACATTAGCAATATATTCAAGATAGTCTAACTCAAGACACCGATTGCATTGAGAACGCAATGATTTAAATAAACAATAGTTATGCGGCGTAGAATGACGCTTCCATTTTATATGCGCGATTTTCTTTTGACACATTAAGACACGAGTCTTGGATTTAACCCATTTGGGATATGAAGAGGGGCGGATCACAATAAGCGGAATAAACGATTCCACAGCAAAGTTGATTTTGTCATAAAAAATAGTTACTGCTTGGTCAATAGTGTAATCAGACCTGAGAAGGACACCCCAATCAAAAGAAGACAGAAGATCCTTAATTGCTGAAAAATCCGCATTATAAAAATCATAGAAGCGCACCTCAGTATGTTCAATGTTAAATAACTCATGGTCAAAGGAGAGAGTAATTTCAAGCGGTGGGTGAAGTGGATCAGTCGGCGTAATAAAATCAAGTGCGGAACTAACGGTACAAGATAAATTTGAAAATACAAGATCAAGCAGTCTACCCCGATCATTCGCAGTTTTGTTGAATTGATAGAGATCGAGACCGGCTGCGAATTCAAGCATTACACCACCAGACGAGTTTCCATCAAGACATTCTTCAGAGTTTAAGGGATCATAATCAATAAACTCAGGAATATTAAAATCGTCTAAGAGTAGTGTACTCACATCACCAGCTTCCCCAACCACACGCTCAACAGACTTACAGTACTCATAATAAACATTGTAATTAGACGATGGAAGAATATATACCGCACCTACTAACAAATTTAGGTCTTGGCATTGTATGGTGACGAAAGTTTGTTCGATCGATATAGCAGGATTAAGCACTGATCTTGCGGTGAGTGAACGATGCACCGCAAGTAGCACACCACCTCCACGAGTTTTACTGCTCGAGCAGGCTGACCGATCACATCTAAAAATTGTATAGTCCTTCAGATCAAGTTCCGCATTTGATATATCAGGAGAGAGCCAGGTTTCAACTAATGCAATTATCACGAAATGTTTGGTCAATGCCATGTGACGCAAGTCACGCAGCTTACTCCTAACGCCTCTTATATTTTGAAAAAATATTGGCAAGCACCGTCCGTTGTTTAGTTTTTTGACGCGCGATGTCTGGATGTTGATGCACAAGGAACGTCGACAATCCCTGGAACCCCGTTGACATATTTAATGGTTTTGCCGGTAATTCCGGCCTCGGTTAATTCAGCAAGTTGCTTTCTCAGATCCCGAAGATGATTCCGCTGGTTAATAGTGAGATCCGCCATAATACGAATATTTGGAGCGATGATTCGTTTTTTATATATTTGTATAATAGTGGAATTGATTTTTTTTTTCACGATAAATTAGAATTTTGAGGTTCGTATTTTCCAAATTGTGCGGACCTCTGAACATTATATCACGTGTGGAAGAACGCCGCTTGCTGAGCGATGCTACCAACGCAAAGACATTGCAACGTTGCCAAGTCGACATGCAGAATTGGCGTCTCATTAATTAGGCAAATAAAATTATAAATTGACGTTTTCATATCGCAAACGATTATTAATCGTGTCTGAACAACTTTTAAGACTCCGATTAGTGCGTCGCTTATGTAAACACGTTCTCAAACAATTCCTGAAACTTTTTCGATTTGCTTTACGAGACTTTGGGTCAAGGCAAATATGAGTCAAATCAGCAACTCAATGAGTGATAAAAAATAGAAAAATGCTATTTTTACAATTTATAATGGTTCTCTCGCAGCACGGTTCGTTGTTTTAGTAACGTGTACATATTTTAAATCATTGGCATCTAAACGTGTTTTTATAATATCGCATGTATAGTTGGTTAATGACTCAACAGTACGGGATGTTTATCCTTACATAAGCAATATTATTTTACTAGTTATTCCAATTACAAACAAACATACAGTAATAATGCTTTTCACGTATAACGCAAAATATACAGTCACAAGAAGAAAACAAATTAACCTTTATGTAGCATATTTTTCGTTTACATACACGAGTTTATGGAAAATTATGCAGGTCAGAATCACGACCATGAAGTACATTAAAACAACATTCATTACCAAAAACGATGAATACGATAAGCAGTATTGCTTTCTGATGAACACTCATGTGCGAATATCAGAATGTCGTATGACAAATATGTGGTCGTAGAGATGATTGTAACCCCCAGTGGTTATTCCAGCTCGAGGTTGTTTCGGAGAGATTAATAAAAAAAGTTGAATAACTCAAGACCAATACTAAAATAATTCTTATGTTTCATACTGTTTATTCTGGCAAGTACAGATAACAACAAATTGCTCAATATTAGTAAAATTATTCATTACTGTTGTATCACAGCACTGAAAAGTCTCAATTTGTTTGCAGAAATGTTCTTCTGCAAACACTGCGAAAATTAACAAGAGTCAACCAGAAAATGCCCGACACTGGCACAACGGTAAGTCACGTGTAGAAAACAATTTTAAGATCTCGGAGTTAGTTCAGTACTAAAAAAAAATGTATTTCCGGTATCAACACAAGGATTTCGCAATACTGCCAATTGAGTTCGGTCCGCTCTCGGCAAAGTATATCACCAGTACCGGGCGAAGTGACCCAATCAAGAATTGACAACTTAAGCTGTCCCAGTTTTGGGTCACACTTGCTGCTTCGGTCTTTGTCCAATACTGGCAAACAGAGCTGGCCCATTACCAGTTATATTCTTCACCAGACTTAGGTGAGAGCCGCCGAACAAGACTTAGCAATTGCTACTGCGCCAGTTCTAGGCCGTGTAGGATATTCTGGCTTTATACCGACATTTGCACATGGGTACCCTAGCAATCACGACAACTTTCAGAATAACCGTAAAATTACTGAAAAATTGTTCAAATAACCGTGATAGTGACTGAGTTGTTTTTGATCCCTTTAGTGACTCTCGGAATTTGTAAAAATAACCGTAAAAATCACCGTCGAAAAGTTGGTAAGGCCCGGTCATTTCTCGGTCGTTTGGAGAAACGACGGTCATTTTTAAGTTTTGGGCCCTGTTTAAGGTCCTCGAATGAAAATGACGTTCGCCCGAAAAAATAACTGTCGAAATGACTTTCGAAAGTTGTTCCATGGAATATTATTTTTTATATATGTAATATTACATATATGCGTATTTATATATAAGAATCGTAAAAATAACGGTCATCTGCAAAAGCTACCGTCAAAATAACGTTGGAACGACGTATTTATTGTATCCAAAAAGTAACGGTCCCTCGCGAATGCAACCGTCGAAATGACGTTGGTCCGACATAGATAAATATATTTTATATTATTATATATATAATATTATATATATATATATATATTGTGACGAGGCGCTAGTGCGTGCTCGCAGCAACACGCTAGGCCCAGAGGGCTCGAGCACCGAGAGCGCCAGAAGCCGCGTGGCATCAGAATCGCTCCTCGGCGTCAAACTCGAGTAATGAACATTTGACTGCCGTGAGTATTGTTCCACAGGATTCTCGGAATTAGAGCTACAGCCCGGGAGACGCTCGAGGACGGACAGGGAGAAGGAAGGCGGAAGAATGCGACGATCGACGAAGTCGATCGATGTCAGGCCGTGACCCCCACCCCGGACGTCCGGGGACCGCGTAATCCGGCAGAGCGTGCGAGGACAATGAGTATAATTCCGGCCCCCGAATTAGCGACTCAGATTGGAAAGATTGTATTGAGAAGAGTAAGCACGAAATATTAGGCTGTCGCCCAGCACCTCGAGGAATCGGTAGCTGTGAGCAGACGCCTACGCGCGAGTGCTGTATTGAGACTGTAAATCTAACAAGGGCCGAAACCCTTCACCGCGCGCGTAGAAGTAGCCACGAGAGTTTCGTAGGAAGAGATACGATAGACCCGTGCACGCGCTTCCACCGTGGAAGCTTAGTAGGGCCAGTTAGTAAGATAGGAAAGAAAAATATAGAGTACGCGAGGACCAGCGGATCCGAGGAGTCAGCAGCGTTGCGAGAGGGAAGCGATCCACGGGAAAGAAGGTAGGCGCACGTGGTGCACCATCAAGTAATCATTCCGTGTAGCGTAGTATCGTCCTCCGTCGCGACCGGCTTCTCCGGTATAGATGTGTGTTATTGGAAGAACCACGTGATAGGATCGCGGTAGTATCCGGACTCGAGTCGTTCATTCTTGAATTGAATAGAAGCACGCGTTCGAATATTTTATTTCGCGTATAGTCCCCGAACTGCACCCCTTCCAGCTAGCCGGAACCGGATAAGTAGTGACCTTGGCGAGGAATAAGTGACCCTGGCTGTCGGGTCAAGAATAGATAGCCTGGCGGCCAGCAAACGGTAACAAAGCAGGTAAGGGCAGAAGAAATTGCAGAGAAAGCAGAAGAATTTTTACTTTGAGCGTCGTTATATTTGGTCGTGGCTCCCAGTGCGAGTCATCCGAAATACTCGTACACTGAGGGGCATATATGATGTCCCTCGGGGGAACTAGGGGGTAAGGGTGGCGAGGTAGGCATACGGCGTGAGGTAGAGGTAGTGGGAGAAGAGAGGTAGTCCCCACCAGCCGAAGTCTCTCGCCTTAGGTCCGCTCGGTATAAGTCGTCCGAGCAAGAAGACCCATAAGAGCTTCTCGCTCGCACTCACCATGCCGGCGATTGGGGGCATCTCGCTTCCACTCCCAACCACGTGCCGAGTGGAAGGGGTAGCCTTCCCCTCCGACTCGGGACACCATTAATGTTACGAGTCGTCGACGTCCCGTATAGGGCTGTCTCAACTTCTTCAACCTGACTTTCCCATAAGGCTATCTCACTCGCGGCTAGAGGCTTCCGCTCGAGACCCTCGCAGGGCCTGTTGTCTCGAGCAATTGCAAATTGGGAGGCCCAAAAAGAATTGAATAAAAATTGACATCGATGCGAATACTCACAAGACGCTATTCATTTTATCTTGCTTTTAAATTCGTTATTAATAATCCTATATTATTAATTGAACAAAAAATAATCAGGAAGAGTATATACAGATATAAATTTTTGTTTATTTTTTGCTATATATAATACCAGAATAAATGAAATAAATTCAACATGAAAGTTTCAGTCGAAAAAGATAAATAAAATGCATCTCCAGGAATAGAAACCCGACCATCCAGTAACGAAGCTCGCCCTATAACCACTGGGCCATTTATCGCTTCCACTAGAGTGTGTATAGTAGACGGCCAAAAAAGACGAACAATTTTTTTTTAATGGTACTCTGAAAATATTGCTCATGATGACATGAAAAAATTATCCTGAAAGTTCGAGCCCTTAATGTTAATATTAAGGGGTGTATCATTGCAATTATCGATTTTTTACATCTACCGTATTTATTACCCAAAACGCGTAAATTATGAATCTGAAAAATTTGATCTATTAATATTTTTGACGGAAATTAAATTTCCTACAAAAAAGCTCTCTTAGTAAATTTACGTAGAACAAGCCGTTCTCTTGTAATCGTGCCTCAGTCATTGATTTGTTTTTTCAAATTTTTGTATGAATTTTTTACTTTTGTAACTACCAGACAAATTAATATTTTCAAAAATCAAATGATTATTTTTGTGGAAAATTTAATGCTCTACAAAAAAGGTGTCTTAAAATTTTTCAGAAAATTCACTCCTTCAAGAGTTATTCGACATTTCTTATGTCGAATTTAATTATTTTAATGGGGGACATTGCAATAACGTGGCCGGTATTTTAAATAGTGGAGTTGTCGAACGGCCGTAAGAGTCGTTGCGGTTTTTTGGTTATACTAAAGGAATATAGGGGTCAATGCAATATTGAGGCCTATTTCTATTTTACAATTGGGTTGTGGGAGTTGTAGGGTTCGATGCGATATCAAGGCCTACATGAGTGTTTTTAGGCGAAATCAGGTAAGACAAAATGCATAACATGAATGATAGAGATAGAAAAGAAGAGCACTGCAAGAGTTAGCGCAATACTGCGGTTTACAGGAGCTGGGTGTGGTCACGGAAAAACCCAATGGGGTTGATGCAATACCACGGCAATTGAATGAGCTGGGCTAGATCAAGGAAATTTTAACAAGACTCAATGCAATTCTGCGGCTTGTTAAAGGAGGAAATATTTAAGATCTAGACGATATTTGCAGATATGAAAGATAGTGGTGAAAAAACGACGACGGCTGCGAGTGGCTGGCTTTTATACGAGTTCCCCACTATCAGAGAGACACGTTTGTCCGTTCGATCGTCAATTGATTTTGAATTTGTGTAAGGAGTACACGAGATGTGTTGTCGCGAGTCGTTGATTTCAAGAATCAACGGTTTCGAGGAACTTTACTTGAGGAACGTTACTTGAGAATTTCTCGTGGGGGGTAAGGCGTTCCGTTACAGTATATTTGCAGCATATTTACGATGAATGAAATTCATAATATTACCAATATTACGAGGAATTTCGAAATTCACCAATATTACGATAAATGAATGAAAAAATATATACTACGAAATTGCCTATAAAAATCTACTGCAGTATCCCCTCAAGGCGTATTTTACATCGCGACCTCATTTTCTTCCATGCTGCCTCGAAACGATCGGCAAGTCAAGGTGTTGACAACGACAGCCATTTACCCGCAGACAGAGGCGGAGAAGTTTGACAAAGGTAATATAAGAGAGTTTATTAATTTAGATTAAACGTCCTTAATAACTTTAATAATTTACAAAAACAACGAGTGTCGCAAGAAAACCCGATAATTCTTCTAGTTTTAAATATATATCTAAATATATAAATATATGCATTCCTAGTTTATTCAATACTTCTGTTTGTGATCGACGGAAATCGGGATACATCAAATACGCACCAGTGGCCCTAGCTAAAAGCATTATAAGACATTGGGTCTGTTCATTTCACCTTCCGAGGCTTTTCGTGACACAATAGAACTACAGCTTATTCGCTGTAGGCTTGTGCAGGAGGAACAAGTCTATTGCCACATGAAATGATGCGTTCTAATGAAAACGTTGGTTAGTTCGTTCAGTCGGGTATAAGAAGTGCCACTGACTTCTCGGTCCCAGCGCAATCAAGTCGTTGAACGGTCAAGCTTACTCGTAGACCGTTACTGGGCAACGGTGCGTGCCGAGCGCCCGGGCTGCGGACCCTGCGTCGGCGACGATCGGAGGCGAACCGTCAGCAATCGCTTGTCATATCCTGACATGTTCGGGCTTCGCTCCTCTCGTCGGCCAAGGCATCCAGTATATCTAGGAGAAGGTCTCTGCTCAGCTGCTTGAGCCTCGGTAGCCGAGCGACCTGCGGACACCGACGTAAGTTTGAGTCCTTGATCCAAGGAACACCGGGAAACCTCGTACGCGGAATACCGTACCTTGCTAAAATGATGAACTATGAGATTTAATGCGTATTTCTTCATATCCGCAGCTTGCATTCTGTCTGCTGCCTCTAAAATTTGTATAACGTTTTCAAAAGTCACGTTCATCTCGAGATTCTGCTTGCAAAACGCCTGTAGACGATTGTTCGTGAAACCGTAGAAGACTGGAGCTGTGAAAAGATAGAGAGAGTCCTCGGGCGGCATAGCCACGTCAGCGTAGTATATATACCTCAGAAGGGATGCGAATGATTCTGATGATGGAATCATTTCACCGATTTGGATCTGGAAACAAACAAGCCATAGGAGCTTATTCTCCGTCTTAACTAAAGTGATAACACTAATTTCACTAATAATAGTGATTATGATTTTATTTAAAAGTAATGACCGCAAATGCAATATTCGCGAGATTTTCATACTGACATTAACGGTATTATTCTCGGGCATGAAGGAACGGAACATTGCCTCGAAATAACTGCAGCGCGCAGCGAGAATCGCTTTGTGAGCAGGAATCGGCACACCGTCGAGCATCAGCGTGATATCGCAAAATTCACGTCCAACACTCTTCAAGAAGGCCTCCATGTCTTGCTCTAACGTAGTTCCCGTGCCGGACTCGTATTGCTTCGAGAAATTCCGAGTCTGAGGCATCTGCCGTCGTCTTATTATCTCGACCATGAGCGGCTGATCCAGCGTCTCGAACTCCTGGCTCATCACTATTTGATTGTAATTGCTTTCTTTAACAACGAAACCGAGACAAATCTCCTTGATAAAATAGAGATTGAGATGAGCGGCATTGTGCAAAGCCTCCAACACGTTTGCATGTGTTATCGTAGCCTCGAGGTAATGTACGCACAACTGTTCCAAGCGTTCCATGTTAAATTGAACGGCGAGACGATAGACATCCATCATAAGTAATACGATTCGGTTGCCGGGCTCAGGTTCGTCCATTCGCTTTGTAGGATCAATGCGATCCGTGTATATGTAATTGAGCACCATTTCGAAAGCCTCCGATACCGCGTCTTCCAATCGCACTTCTAGCAACGGTAAATCTTTTATCGGCACTTCCGCAGTGCCAATAACTTCTTCACGATGTTTATCTCGCTTTTCCCTCGCCTGCTTGATGCGAGCGCTAAGAAACTCTGATCTCGCGGCGACCATTGCAATATGAGCCGGAATTTTCGTCTCATTTTCAGCTTCCCCGACGACGAACTCCACGTCGCAGAATAATCGAGAGTTCAATAGTTTTCCAAAATCATCGTGCAACGTGCATTTGGGATAAGATGAGAATTGGAAGCGATAGGTTTCGCCTGAACGAACGTTGTTATCGACCGTTCCGCCGAAAATGAACATCGCTTCGCCGATCACGGCCGCTGCATGAAAAAGTCTTCCCGATGGTATTTGACTCGTCGCTGATGGAAGCACGACATTCCAAGTTTGCGTGTCAAGATCGTAGCAGTGAAGGTCATTCGGTAATGTTGAATCAGCCGTGCCACCAAAAACGTAGAGATGACGATCGAAACTGACCATCGTGTGACCGTAACGACGAGCTGGTGGTGGAGGTGCGCCTCGTAAAATGTGCTCGGTTGAAATACGCGTCCATCTGCAAAAAATGCTCATTAACGTTTTTTCGTTACTTTTCATCTGCTTTCGATACCGTGACAACGCACAAACGGGTGTTAGAATAATAGGCCCGAGGGAATGCCAAGATTTTTTATCTTATTGTTCTATCTTTAAACAGCAACCATAATTTTTGTTAAATTTTTTTTTTACATTTTATATAAAAGTGGCCTTCAGTATTATTATTTATAACAATAATACTGAAGGCCATTTTTTGTTATCTGAAAAAATTCTCATAAGTCCTGTATCAGTATCAATATTTTCGAGCGTAGGCTCAAAGTGGACCGGAGCTGGCTTCTATTTTTTACGTTTTTTTTTCCAAAACAAAAATTGAAAAAATTTGGATATATAAAAACTATAAAAACCCTTTAGCTGCAGGCTATTTTTTTAACATTCCTATGTACCTCAGACTTCGGAGAATTCTGTTAGATTCTTTCAGAACGGATTTTATTTATGTACATTTTATTGATTTTTTATTTTCAAACTTCTGATTGTTCATAATAAACATATTGAAAGCCAGGCTTTACAAATCTGAAAAAAATTCACAAAAATCGTGTATTCAACATTTTTGACACACCCTAATTTGAATACATTACTAATTATGTCATATTCGAGTCGCTCAAACAAACGATATATTTGTTCGTATATTGTAAACGTAAATGCATAAGTGAATAATTTACCGTTTGTCCCTGAAGTGGAATTGGAAGAGACTGTTGGTGATCTTGGCGCCACTCTGGCCGCTGAAAACGAACATAGATTCACGAGCTACGGCTACTGGGAAATTGCAACAAGTAGGTGGACAATCTCCCGACTGAACAACTTCTTCCCAGATCCTCGGCTCACCGGGCAATAATGAAATGGTCCACATGTCATTGAGACGAACGTTTCCGTCGTATCCCGCGAAAATCCACAGTTTGTTGTCGTAAATTGCTGCTCCGTGAGCCGATCTTGCAACCGGAGTTCTGAAAGCAGACAACGAGAAAATCACAACAATTATTCCACAGAACGGATTATTTACTAAAATTATTGTGATTATTCTGTAAATTTACGAGTAAAGAATATTTTACAAATCTGCAATTAAATCTTCAACTTTCATTTTCATTAACTCAAATTGTCTGATAATTGCACAAATTTTGTTATGATTTTCAATAAGTTACGGTTATGGTAAGGTATGAAAAGCTTGGTGCAGACTTAACAAGATATTCATAAGAATTGCTTTGGTAATTCTTATGAATCGTAAACTGAAGAATGTGGTATAAATCGTAGGAAGTAATGTGTTCAGTATATTTTCAATGGCTTAGAGTATCCTGTGAGTGTATTGAATATACATACTTTGTACAAGATTAAATACTCTTTAATACCGCATCTGTGCCTTATCTTGGCTTATAGGAAAGCAAGAGAAAGCTGTGAGAAAATTTTAGCTGGTGTAACAAAAAATGCATTCATAGATACTACTTACTTTCCAATAAACTTCCACTCTGTCCATTGTCCTGTTTGAAACTTATACTCGAATAGATCATTCTTATTGGTGAGATTGGAGTTGGAATGGATGTCACCGGTATAGCCACCAAACACAAACATCGAAGAGTCATGGACCACAGCGGAATGATGATATCGCGGAGCCGGTGGTCCGCCAGTGGCTATTGCACGGCCCCATGATTTTTCTTTGGCGTCAAAACGCAAGAGATCGTTCAACATCCTTATACCATTGTCCCCGCCAAATACATAAATAGCATCTTTGTATGCCACTACAGTATGCTTGCTACGTCTGAAGATAAACACAGACAATTTTTCTCACAAATGCATTTGATAAAAGATAGGCAACGCTTTAGATGGCTAAGAAAATACTTTACCTAGCGCCCACAAATTCATCGCATTCTGGCATTCGCTGCCATCGATGTACCGTCTCGAAAGGGCCAAAATCCAGAGTGAGGCACTCGGCGGTAGCCATACTATTAGCTCTGGAAATCATGAATGTAAGATTTTTTCTAAGCCTGACAATGATTCATTATTCTTCTGAGCTCGGGATCTGCGATGACTGTGGTTTGTCGCTGAAAGACAAATCAAGTTCGTGTCAATTCTAATCGTCGCTAAAATGACGAAAGAAAACACCCACCGAATATCATAAGCGGAAGGCTGTCAAAAGAATTAAACGATTGTTACCTGAGTAGATCCAGACAATACTCCTGACAGCAACCGCAAATAACATATCACCGGAATGTCTGCTCGTCAGAATACAATTGCCAGCTTGATATACTCCTATTTCAACGTCATTACAGGCTAAAGTCACGATTTTTATGTATTTCGCGATTCGTATTCATTATTCGGCGGAACTGTGAGCCGATTAAACGTCGGCATCTCCGTGTTCACGGAATTGCACCGAATCAGGGACCTCAGGCCGTTCATCAATTTTCACTACACTCTAAGAATTTATGAATGAATGAGCATGCGACGGGCAAAGAATATATACTATATAGAAGCAGAAATGAGTAGGGAGATTGCCGATCCTCCGATTTTCTCCGTCACACTTGTCTCTGGTACGGCGCTTCGACACCACATCTGTGACGCATGCGTCACGTTACCATCGTTTTAGCGCGGCTTATTCAAAAGATAATTTGGAAGAATAATCTCATTAGCATGTACCAATTGAATTAAACGGAATAATTATACCCTGAGAGACTCGAAATTAATAAATGGTGACTTATAATAACGATTAGCCATAATATCGAATATTTGTTACGAGAGAATCAATTAATACAAAGCCATTGATGTTCTTTTGTATAAATGTTTAGTTACGTATTCTTATTATTGATATAACATCGGGCGTACTGTTTTCTGGCACACAATCTACAAATTTCTGACAACATTACATTAAGACAACGATGTTCTTATGATCAATGCTTACCAAACAGTAGGTATACTTGACGTTGTTTCATCACTGCGATTACCGAGTTAATAATCAATACGCCTCGTATCAGCAAGTCCCATTCAAATTCCAATAATTCCATACATTCCATACGAATCAAATCAGATGCAAAGGGTGTTCCGGACTTAGCGTTGCCAGGGTTGACTTTACCCACAACAAATGCTCCATCGCCGTTGCTATGGACGCTCCATATGACAGCAGTCACTGGATCCCTATAGCATTACAACGCTCAGTCAGACTCGTAAAGGTCGTCCGACTAATATATACTACTACCACAGACGTTGACAAGTAAATGTTACATTTATTAAAATATGAATCGAGAAAAAAGCTCTCATGGTCATCGATATTCGAGGCATGAAATTTCTCGAGCTGGTGGTGCAACGATCGAGCAATTAGAATACACGAATAACAGTTTTGAGAATGAAATTGCAAACCCGCCGAACACTTCTACTACAGCACTTAAACAAGATCGGGCAAGGTCAAAATCAAGTGCAAAAATCCGGAGCAGTGGAAGACATAGTATACATGTTTCGGACGGATCAAAGGAAGATGGGGAATCGGATAATCTCACGTACACAAAATATGATTCGGATTCCAATAATAAAAACGTTGAAAGTCCTATAGATTCAGTGCGCAAAGTCGAGGATTACCTCATGAGACATAAAAATCCAGAAAGTGACGGCCTCGATCATAATCAAGTAAGAAAGCAGAAGCAACGAAAATCAAAGAAACAAAGAAAAGAGAAGAGCCGCGTTTTGGAATCCAAGAGAACGGAGCACGAAGAATCGTATAGCGAACATGGTCAATCGATTGAACGAGGAGAAAGTGAAAGTCCGATAAATGAACACGTGAAAAAAGAAAAACGGCGGAAATCTAGAAAAGAACGGAAGGGAAAAACGCGTATTTCCGAATCGAATGAAATACTCCAAGACAATGATTACGAACGGGATATTCGGAAGAAATCTAAAAAACTCGATTCAGATGGATTACGCATATCGAAAAGAAGAAAGAGACGTCGATCAAACGTAGATACTTCTGTCAGAGCTGAGGAACAGGTGAAAGAATTGCCGATAACCGAGATACTGAGACAGGCTCAGGAAAACTCGAGAAATCGCTACGAAGAGCCTGTACCGCTTCCGGAATTAACGACAGACACGATTTATGTTCAACGAAGAAACGGTTTTAGCGCTGTGAAAATTATCAGCGATCGAAACCTCAGAGATCGACGACATGTAGAATCTCAGGGTCTAACCCTCTACCCGATAAAGGTGGCAATCGCGGTACAGAAGATGTGGAACAGCACGGGTCTTATTCACCAAGGCTTATTGGCTGGAATGGCATTGATGCATCTGTTAATTGTAGGTGATTTATTTATATCTTTATTTATGTTGATTTTCTTCCGCAGGAAGCTTTGTGTTAGTAAAAAAATTTTTTTTCCAGATTTTGATGTCAATGTTTTCAAAAAAATGTCTGTCCGTATGTATGTGTGTGTGTGCGTGTGCGTGTGTGTGTGTGTGTGTACAGATCATTAAACCTTCATATTGTGAGAACGATCTGAAATATCAAACTAAAATTTATACCACATGTTGAAGGGTTGAATCCCCTCTTTTGGTTCAATTTTTAGCAAGGTCCATGCAGTCGTTTGTTTTTTACAGCATTTTGAATTCCCCCGAAATTTTCTGTACGCTCTCTAATTGTCATATTTTTTAAGATATCGGGCTGAAATTTGATAAAAAGTTGAACTATCATGATCCAAAGATTGGTATTGGAATTTGGAGAAAATCGGTACAGCGGTTCAAATTTTATGCGATTTTCTATTTTTTCGAAATTCTCTGTACGCTCTCTGTCACATTTTTTGAGATAATAACCTTAAATTTAAAGCAAACATTGTTTATCAATGAACAAAGTTTGGGATTGAATTTGGTGTCAATCCGTCGAGCGGTTCAAATTTTATGACATTTTCAATCTACAAAATTTTTTTTTAGATAGATTATATATCTATTCACGAACCAATATAAATAATCACAAAACAAAGCTTCTTGAGGAATCCAAAAGTGATAAATGTACTTTGATACAATCCGAGAAGGATACACTGCGACCAAAGGAAGAGAGGAAGCAATATGCCAATGTAGTTGACAGCTTTTTTGGTTTATTTTAAACTTTTTAAATTTAACATGAGTATTTGTATGTTTGCCATTCTATCATAACGCGGTATACCCTTGTCCTCATAGTCTCCGTTCGGATTGCAACTCCGCGTATACTAGATTTACAAATAACTACTGTCCTGAAAGGTGTCCATATTTCACGATACTTTTTAGCCTGATTTCCATTCTTTTCTATATTCACAAAGCTCAAATCGATTAAAAACCTTTATGTATATCGAGTATAATTTGGAAAACATCAATTTTATTAACTTTTACAAATTGGAAAGACATCGTTCTGCAGAAATGTCATGTTTCTAAGAAACAACTTCTTATGGCACATCAAGAAATCTAATAGAGGCTTAACAAAATCCAACGAAAACACAAATAGATAAAGACTTCTAAATAATATTACTAGATTTGTATGTTCACAAACATACAAACGTATATTTTCGGTGCTTTAGCCAAAAACTGTATTCTTCGCAAGCTGCTCGCTTTTGAACCCATCCGCGCAAAAATAATGTCCCTTGTTGTCCATTTGCTTTCCATAACGTTATCGTTAATCCGTGAAGAATGCAAAAAAATGTTCATAAATCATATTTATAAGAATTATCTGGATGTATGTATGTATGTTCATACGTCCATAATTCGGTAATCGTTTCAGCTACATTGGTCAAATTATAATCTAACCGCTTTATTCATTGTATATCTTATATCAATTCGTGAAGCAGCTTGGATTTTATAACATTTAAAAATTTTGAACAATAGAAGGTCCAGCATATGCAAATTTCAAAGTATTCGTATAGAAAGTTCTTTATACATCAAATGATGTTTAAAGTTCGTTGGTATTACATGTCGGTCGAATTCACTGGCCACATAAGAGTACTTTCTACTCTTATTGTCGTTCGCCGAAACTCCAAACAACATTTCACATAAGAGTACTTTGTAATACGGCTGGATCAAGAACTACAAGTGCACAAGGCAGAGCCGACTCACATTTGTAGCTTGAGAGGATGTTAGTGTTACTTGCTTCCCAACCACCATCAGAAGACCGCTTTTTCGTACGAAAAAATATTATGTGATATTTTTTATAACGAATGCATGAAAACTCCTCCTGTTTATGCTTGCAGCGTGACGAAACCGTGCGAAAACCTAACCAGTTGAAAAAAGTATGCCTTAATATAACTAGTATGACTTGTGCATACGCAATACCTTGTTTTTATAAGTAACCAATAAGCGCCACCTCCACCACGCGTTGTAGGCACCAAAAAGGGGACTTTGTGTGCATGTGTTAAAAAATCGATATAAGGTTACTTCATTGAATTTAAAAAATTCGAAGTAAACTTTAAGTCCACAAATGAATCAGAGCTTTGAACGATTAACTATACATTGGGCTTGTTACATCCGAATTATTGCAATCAAATGTTGTTTCAGATACAGACGTTTTTCGAACTCTCTCTTGATTCCCTCATCAAGTATTCCCTCATCACAGAAATTTATACAAACATATTTTCCTTTCTCGTGACAATGTGTGTTGTTTCAGTCTTCGACAAGTAAGTGTTTGTATGTTAGTAATACAAATTTTTCGATAAATTATTAACGCTACTATTTCAGATTCGATTTGGCTCATCTTGATCTCGAGCACTTGCGAGAAATCTACGTGGAACATTCACGATCTTTTCTCTCTGTGCCACTCTACATGGCAACGTTTTGTTTACATCAAGCCAGTCTCCTCGTTAATGATAAAATATCGTTGCTGAATTATCCAGGAAATGTCACTGGGTTTGAAAACTGGGTAAGAATATTTTTAATCTCAATAATCAGCCTCTGAATAGTATTGACCCCTTAATAGCTCAACATCTCGAAGATTAGTTTCCCTGTTTTGATTGGTTTTTGAAATTAGTCTGCTGAGGGTATTAAATATATGTCAGCCGACCGATTTTTCAATGTGCCGAAAAATCACGTGTACTTTTTTTTCCAGTGCGCCTATTTCTTCCATTTTTATTCACTTGTGGATGTCTCAGCTTCCACGTCACGGACGACGACATCCACAACTTGTAACAAAATAAATACAAGGCAGACGAAATTAGTAATTATGCGTTATTTTTCGGCTATTTATCGGCTCTCAAATGAACCTAGTCTCGATCGAATCGAACGACCCCTTCGCAAAAAACCACCCCCTGGGTTCAGCGAAATCTCTTATTTCAAGCAGGCGGTGGTTTCTGCTGACGGAATCGTACGATTTTATCGAAATTAATTTCATTCGAGAGCCGATAAATAGCCGATAATTCTCGTATAAAGTTTTTGTCGGTGCGCCTATTGGTTTTTTTTTTTTTTTTTTTTTTTGAGTTGTGGATGTCCTAGCTTCGCTGGAGTGGGAGCACTCAACCCCACATACCGTTTAAGATTTTTTTGCTCACCTCTCTTCCCGACCCCTGAGGGTGTGGAGGTGGGTGTTTTTGTGGTTAAATAATAGACTTTGTGATCCCATTATATCCCTGTAAATTTCAATCCAATATTTCACACCGTTCAAAAATTATTTAGGCGGCCCGGAATTTTTCGTAGGCACTGTATAATCCAATTATAACTCGTACATTATTGCGTTTGCCACATGTTTACATATTCCTTCGTAATAGGACAATGAAAATAGAGAAAAAAAAAAATACAATCAGTTTAATAGTGAATGTCCCTCACTTAGATCACTGCCATAAAAACACAAACTCTATCTAAATATTACGCGAATAAAAAAATTCTAGAAACAATCATATAATAATACTATATGATAATAATAATTATCGAGATATCACTAAACAAAATAAAATAGAAGAAAGCGGTTTAGCTCGAAAACGGAATACCGCATATTAATACGAATACCGCATTATAATACCGCAAAATTGCCCGATTTTTTCGGAACGTTGAAAAATTGGGTGGCTTAATTGGTGTCTAATGTTTGATATATTCATCAGCTAATTAATACAGATGAAAGATAAGGTTTTTTTTCCAATTCACTTTTTAGAATTGTACAGAAACCATCGTTGAAAAGGGACGTGTGTGAAATGTTTTATATATTTATTAGCTAATTAATACAGATGGAAGATAAGGTTCCTTTTCAAATTCACTTTTTAGAATTCTACAGAAACCATCATTGAGAAGGAACTCATAACCTGGCATAAAGTAACCCTTGCAAAAGACGGCCTCGCGTTGATAGCTTGGTTATTCGTCGTTCTTGGTCCTCACGATGATATGCTCTTGACACACCTAAAGTCAATGGAGAAGTATGCGGATAGTCCAGAATCATCGCGTCACGATATTGTAGAAACAATAAGAGGGAATATCAGAGACAGATGATAAAGAAAAAAAACATTGAATTAATTGAACATGATTGATTATTATTCATCGTCGAAAAATTGCATGTACCTCATAACTCACAGTACAATAACTATAATACAAAAGACACTAAGTGTGATTGTATGATAATAATTAGAATTGTTGTGGTCATAGGTAAGAATGAGGATTGACGCTGAACGTAATAGAAAGGATGCTCACTGGTGGGTGGTGTACATTAAACAAAATAATTAGTGTTTTGTTTAAAAGTTTCAGTCGTTCACTGTGCAATAATGTTGGTCGACGTTTCTCGTTTATCGCGCCAACATAATACCATTTTCGCACCATAACTAATATTTATGTATATATATATAACTATATATCGCCATAGATAGCGTTATATAGCCATATACATAAGCATATAATAACTTTATGTATTGTATGTATAATATACTTTTTATCATATATATTTAAATACTTTTACGGGTAGCTTTGACAAAAAATGTGCTCGCGTAATAAATCGCTTCTAGGGTGTCTTGAATTCACTTATTGAACTTATCATCGTCGATGATATCGCGATTCTTTAGACATATATTATAGCACATACGTTTATGTGTGTGTGTGTTGTTTTTTTTTCCATTTATCATATTATATACTGGATTCTATATGGGGACGAAGTACGTACGTGTTTTTTTTCTTGGTATACAGATTCTTTTTTAAATGTAAATTCGTTCTCTCCGTTTTTTTTTTAAATCCATTCATTGGCCTCAGCAATCCATAATTTCTTGTGCAGACAGTATTATTATCCATCCGGTCGTTCGCCGTTCAGAGAACAATATCAAACATGTTATCGGCGGGAAATTCTGTCGCTCGCTCTTACCGCGAAGCTCTCAATACAGCGGCTTAGTTACAAAAAGTTTTCGGAAGTATTATATACCGAGGTGCAAAGCCACGTGCCGCTATATCATTTGCAAAAGAATTGACCAGCGCTTTCGACTTCTCGGCAAGAAAATCCACGCATCCAAGAGCATTCTCGAGGATGATGTACAAATGTTACAGCTTGAACGTTCTTACATACGAGGAAGCGTACCTCGTATGAATGTACTATTTTCTCTTATAAATTTCGATATATTAAATATTATATTACTTTTGGCAGGAATGTCGTAACTACAGTCTTCACCGACGTACAAGGCTCGTCGTAGCTCCTATGAATTAATCGAAGATATATCACTGAAATATTCTTAACCAGATGTATGATTGGATTAGAATTTGAGTATACAGCGAGAAGAGAGAAAAATCAAAACAAAAACATCATTATTGAGGATACTCGAAATGAGAGATTGATTTCGAATAAGAATAATAATAATAATGCCAGATAGTTATCAACCATCTGTGGTTTCATCTCTTGACTAAGATCCCTTGATTTATAGTCCCGCTGTGGTCATATTGACGCCAGTTACCCAAAATAATTTGATGTCGTTTTTAGACCACACATCCGATTGGACCGAAGGAATAGTAGGACATACTTCAGACTTTCCGAAATATGTTTCGATAAAATTAACATTAACAATTGAATAACATCACACTAAAATATTATGTGTATGTAACGGAATGATTTGGTTGGTATTTCCGAATACATTTTATCTAAAGTTTTTCAATGATCTTTAATCTTTTTTGCCGTTCATTTCGGAAATATAAGATATAATAGTTTTGGAAAAGGAACCTTTCAAATTCTCGCAAATAAGAATTTTTAAGTTGTTAAAAAAATTGTGTACGAAAAAATCACAAGTTCCATTTCTGAAACAAAAAAAAAGTTTGTCTCATTTATCAATAATTTGTTGCTTCATTATAATTATGATTATGATTATGATTATTATGATTATAATAATTATTAATTTTAGGATTATTATTATTATTACTGTTATTATTATTATCATTATTGTTATTATTATTATTAATATTATTGTTAGTATTATTATTATTATTATTATTATTGTTATTTAAATCAACCATCAGAGTATCTTCATTCATTTTTTGTAAGATTGTCCTCTTATTGCGTAGTGTTCAAATTCTAATCGAATAAAACGTTTGGATGGGATTGTATGTGTGTTGCATTCTTAATCATATATGCGCGCTTACTTTCTTTAGTCGCTAATCGTAGAATAAAAAAAGTTTCACGATGATAATTATTAGGTTATTAACGTTATCGAAAGGTAGCAAGAGTGAAATGTTTGGTCCTAATTTGATAGTAACATCTCAATGTAAAACAATAGCAAGATTATATTGATTGGCCTTTAAAACTACATGATTAATTCTTTTAGGTTCCTTACGATGATTTATTTGGAACAACGAGCCAAGTACTCGGTGATGTAATACTCGTACTTCATTGTAATATGTTTTAATTTGCGAAGGCATAGAACGAATTATTAGGAAGGACGTCGTTCGCGGAGAGGCGTCTAATATTACCGTTATTTTAATCGACAATAAACCCAATCATATTTTTAATTCAATCGATATTCAATATTTAGCAATGGTATTTGTTATGTATATATACAATATATAGCACTGTCAGCGAGGAACCGAGAGGTTTCGGGATCTGTCTCTTGGAGTAAAGACGTGTGTTGTTCTTGTTATTTTTGTTCTTCGATTATCATCGAATAGAATACTATGAGAACCCGCTGCTATATACAAGTAAAAAACAATCGTTCGTAAAAACATACAGGGAAAAGTGAAAGTGAGAAATAGTTTAATGCCAGAAGTATCACAAAACTTTGCATTCGCGATCTTGTTTAAAAGACCTGTTATCGGATTTTATTTTGGTTTTTTTTTTTTTTCGTTTTTTTTTTTACCAATGTGAAAAAGTGCGAAACCTCGCGATCTCCCGAAGTGGTCCGGTTATTAAGAATGGAAGGAATACGGTCTATCTTACAAGCCGAAAAGTATTCAGTGCTGTTGTTTTTTTAATCTTTTTTTTTCGGTTTTGTTTTTTTTTTTGTTTACGTTAAGCCTATTACAGTGCATTCGACATCAGCTACGCGACTCATCAGTAACTTACAGCGGTTACTCTTTCGGATTCACGTATAGTATAGTTATGGTATAATTATCCGTTATTAAAACTAGAAACAATCTCTAATGACTTTGTGAGTAGCTTTGCGTAATTAGGCTTTTGAGCGGTAGTAGTCTAGTCACAAGAAGAACTTAACAATAGAAAGGTTGCGCATCGACCTTATTTTATTTATTTATTTGAATTTGACAATCGACACATGACGCGCGGTAGCTTGGATATAACGTCATTATATTATATACTATACTCTGCCGGATTCCAAGCTCCAACGAGTTCAGGTCTGACGCGCACTTTGACACCTTTTTTTTTTTTCATGTATCGGACACACACTTAACACGATTATTAACGCCAACATAAATTAACAGCGTTAAGGAAATGGATATCGAGGGCGATGCTGTGCGGGGATCGTTTCTCCTCGCCGGGTAATCCTTATCAGGGTAGAATGAGACGCTCGAATGAAGATCGACGGGGATACCTGCAAAGTAGCTCGCCAACGCGCAAAGACATACGTCTTTAAAACCTTCTACGATGGTCGATCTTATCGCCGCTTTTGAAAAAGTATTAAACACACGTCGTAGACGAATAGAAACATGTAAAACAAACCGTACACAATGTACACTCGCTCGCGCACACGTACAGACATTATTTCCTTTTCTTACATTCCGCAATTCTTTTGTACCCGGTCTCTATGACTTAGAACTACATCGGATATATTCAAAATTTGCCGTCTCCTCTTCGAATTCCCCTTTTTTCTTTCTCTCTTTTGTTTTTAGGCCATGTCGGCCAAATACTGCGCTATGCGGCGCTCTGCAATTCGCGTTAACCGGTAGAACGTTAGTCCTGTATATAATATTAACAATTGAATTCGATTTCGCTTTTGCAGGACCTTGTAGGAAATCTCGCATAATCTTGTTACCATTAATCTGCGAAATTCCTGCGGTAGTTTGTAATATCGTTCACCTCATTCGGAGGTTGCGTAGCGACCACGATCATTATAATACAGTTTACTGACTGTGCAGCCGTCCGGTAGGCGGTTTGACCTGATTGTTAGCGACCTTTGGTATCGCTCCGATGATTTTAACACGACTTTGCTGTTGCTGCTGCTGTTGCTGCTGCTGCTGCTGCTGCTGCTGCTGCTGCTGCTGTTGCTGCTGCTGCTGCTGTTGCTGCCGCGTGTCGCAGAATTGCGGTGGCGGTGCAAATACAAGTTCATTATCGGCGCCGTTACTCGCCGACGGTCCGGCGTTAAATTCGGGGGGCGGTGGAACGAACATATCGTTGTTTTGTTCTTCAGCGTCGGCTTCGATCGGCGGCGGTAATTGAGCGAGACTAACCGCGTGCCTGGTGAGCATACCACTGCTGTAATTCATCCTCTTTGGATTGTTGTTCTCTTTGTCAGCCACGTTCGACTGGCCGTTGTCGTTTCTCGAGGTGTCATCAAATCCGGTCGGTGGTCCTACAGGGACATCCTGATCGGAGCTCACGCCGCTCGAGCTATTGTCGCCGTCCTCCACGAGCTGCTGTGTTTGCTGATTCAGCAGAAACTCGTTCGGGTGACTTTTTGACGATTTCAACTGGGTCCTTACTTTCTGAATCTCCTCGACGCTGAAGGAGTGAGGCAGGGAGCTGCTACCGGAGGAGCTGCTGCCCGAAGCGTTCGAGTTACCCGAAGTTTCTCGCGTGGACTCAAGTTTTTCCCTCGCTGCAGCCTGTTCGAGCTCTTTAGCAATCTCGGACTCACCCTCGTCGGTTAGTTCCTCGTCCTCATCGTCATTCTCGGATTCCGAGAGGCTGTAATCCGGTTCAGGAATCGGCGGTGCTGCGACACTCGACGAAAGATTGGTCACCGAAGAACTCGTCGTTATGGATTTCTTCTTTCTCTCGCGTATACCGGCTATACTGTGACTTCGATTGGTCTTGAGTGGTTGAGCGTACTGATTGTTGCTGCCCGAAGCACTTCCGGCTCCTCCAGCCGATGCCGCGTTCACATTCGCCACGCTGTTCGAACTCTGCTGGCCGTTTGACGGTTTGAATGTCGCGTTGTTTGCCGTTCGAAGACTATGGGACTTTCTTATATGGGATCCCGTCGAATGAGCAGGTAAACTTCGCGAGCGATATCCCACGGTTTTCATATCCTCGGGCGACGCGTACAGTTTCGCGCTGTTCGACGGCCGGAAACTTGACATCACACCGTAGCCACCTTCCAACGAAGCCGCTGCTAATTCTAAACAATGCAAAAATATGTATGTATGTATATTAATTGTCCAAGTGGCGCGAAGAAGCTTCACTAAAACAGTATTTGAAAAAACCTTATTTTATTGTATTTTTCCCTAAAAATAAATGAGACACACTTGTTTTACAGTCGGGATCGTTGCACATGAGTTTGAGCAGTGGAAAAACGAATTTACAAAAAAACATTCGATGCTGTATAACCATAAAAAACAAAAATCCACCAATCAATTTTAAGCCCTGTTTCTATACTAGCGTATCGAAGATATCTCGAAGTCTATTAGGCCTGATGTAAAAACACTGCAATAAAAATATTGATACGTACCCTTGACCTGTTGAATGTGAGCCATATTATCGTAAACAGAAGACGGTGTTACTACATCCGGGGCGTTAGGTCCAACGTTGACCTTTACCACTTGACCAACGGGCGGTGGTGGTGGCGGATGATTCGGAGGCGGTAGCGCGTTTCTGCCTATCAGAGCATTCACGTCTTCCTGACTTCGGTGTCCCTTAGCCCCAAGGATAGCGGATTGCGCTTGAACGTTGAGATCCGGGGTGCTGTGGAAATCTCTGTGAAGATCCGAGCCGCCGCCAAGGCCACCAAAGAATCGCACTCTCGAGCTCGACTAGAAGAGCAGGAAATCACATGAATTTTAAAAAGCTCAGCGGGATCGGTGTCAATCAGCGGACACTGTGTGCATCGTGACGAGCTTAGCATGAGTCGATGAAAACTCGATGAGAATTTGTGATTGAATAAACGTGTTACTAACAAATCGCTAAGTTCTTATTAAGAAGGATCGGAATATTATAATGGATAAGAATGAGAGGAAAATCGTGGCAGGTTTGAAGATTTAACATTTTTTAGTTGCTCCATTATTGTATTAGTACAATTGCACAAAGCGTGTGAGAGATAAGCGATCGTGTATCGTTTCGTAATTACTGAAAAAATAAATAAATAAATAGATAAAAACTCGTATCTATTAGAGTTCTGTTTGTTTCTTTGTTATGCTGCTAGTCACCTGATGTCATGCTAAGCTTTCGGTTGCTCTGTAAATTTAACGTATTATCGATCAGTAATACAAGTAGTCCTCGTCTGCCTGCCTGTGTCTGCCATTGCGGACCCTGTTGCACGGCCTGTGTGCCGGCTTTCGCACGTACTATAACATAACATGCAGACAGCCACCATTACCGGGGTACATGCATTGTCAAACAATGAGTTGCGTGTCAGTGTAACGCCCGTGGTTGCATTGAAGACCCGCAAGATTTTCTTTATTACGGCCATGGGTACGCGTCTTTGCTTTTGCCGAATGAATTTTAGTGTTCGGATAACTGGTACGAGATTAACATCGGGAGCGGTATAAAATCTACTGACTCGACGATAGAGCGATAAAATCGGGAGCAAGTATATAAACTATTTCGGAAACGACAATGGAGAATAATGATTCAGCAATTCAAATATTATTCAGAGCAGAAAACAACCAAAAATAAATCGAATTAATATAACATTGTTAGTTGATTATTGAAAAAAAAAAACAAAAAAAAAACGAAAAAGTTCAACGCTCACGCGACACTTTTCTTACTTTTCCCTTTCGCTTCATTTCCGCAACGCTCGCATAGACCCTGCCGGTCTTCGCGGGCGATGACGGATGAGATTTAGTCGCTTGGCCTGTCTGAAAGTGAGAACTCATCATGGAGGAACCGTACTGGCCGCTAGCGCTTCCCTGCTGACGTTGAAACAGTTCCTGTAATCGAAGCAATGCCGATGCTGGAGTTTTCGAATGGATTTCGTGCTTCGTTGGCAACATTCGTGATGGATAGTTTAGCTTTTTCTTTGTTTTCTTTTGTTGCGGATGATAAAAGCGCAATCTGATTTTCGTGCAATCGGGCGCTGTTTGCAATGAGCCACAACTTACCTCGAGTTCCGCGGCGGTTATTCTACTAGATGTAGGTCTAGATCGGATACTCGCTGTTCTCGGTTGGACCGGAGTATTTTGTCCAGTATTTGGCCCCGTGGATGGCTGTTGGGGCAGGTGAATTGATTCCGCACTGCTTGATTTTCCTCCGGTTGACGTTATATCGTCCCGGTCGTCTTTCTCACCTCCGCCTTCTGCACAGAAAATTGCATTTACAATTGGAAAAATATTATCAACACATTATGATCAAGAAGAAGGCTATTCCGAGGTTTTCATTTCATTAAAATACTTTTTTTCGACTTCGTTAAAATAACCTCATTTCATTTACATGATTCGGGCGGAAAATCGCTTATTTTCAATCTCTGACTCGCACCAATCCAATTTCATTACGCCCTAAAAAAGACAACGATCAGTTTTTGTCCAACTGGAGTAATGAATAAAATAATGATTTAGTTAAAATGTGCTGTTAAAACTGGCTTTATCAAAATGGAATAATGACAAAGCGAGGATGAATTTTTTAGTCTCATATCAAGTCTCGACGAACACGACAACTGCGTTAGCAACGTCGTTGACGACAATCAGTTTTCTCAATAGCATTCGGTATTGTTGTTTCTTGACAACAACAATGAAAATCCAAAAGATTTCAACTCACCTAATCCAGCCACCATAGATCTAGCTCTCGCACGTCCAACGCTGAGAGTAGTCTTGGGATCTCTTCGCGGTGGAAGAGGCGCCGGAGATCTTCCCAGAGTTCCGCTCATCGGCACATTGTTACTACCTTTTCGCGGCAATGTCGCGTATTGCCTTTGATTGGGCTGACTAGTCGGCAAGGCCGCTGCAGATTGAGAATTCGGAAGACTCACGATCGGCGACACGACGGTCATTCTTACTAATTCGCCTGATCTTCTTATAAGATCGACCACATGTTCATGCGACGCGGTTGTAACGTCTTCGCCGTTAATCTGAAAATCACATGGAAGAATAATTCACGGTATGAACATCGCAATTTTGTTATCGTATATATTTTTCTCTTTCCAACGACTCCTTCTTATTTTTGAAGATCTTGCACCGAGTCAGTCATGCTAAACACTATTTTTATGTACATGTTAAAAAGAAAGTGCACTAACGCTAAAATTATATTATCCCAAAAGAATTCTGTTGAAATTGTTGGTTTCAACGTGGGATTTTACGGTAAAGGCCATTAAAATCTTTTAAAAGTAGTAAATGGTGCGTGAGAGTTAACAGATGAAAAATAAATAATCGAAATTTCTACAATATCAATAAATACAGGGTGTACCTTACAACCGAATTTTGAAAAAAATGCAATAGTCTTCAAGTGAAAATTCGGAAATAGTCCGGGACTACTGTTTACATCCTATTAATATTTCATGTAGAATTCATCTTTACCTGGATGAGAAAATCACCTTTCCGGAGTCCCGCCAAATCGGCCACTCCTCCTTGATCAACATCGTCCAGATACTGAAGCGCCGGGTACCTGGCCGATGGCGTCAACTCCATGAGTGGCGAAGTTGCTTTGGCACCGCGAAGAACGAAACCGAAACCTTTTCTCGATCGATGGAGTACCACCGTTCGTGGTTCGGCCGTCACTCTGCACGAGAAAATACAATTTCTTAGAATAATTGAATGACGGTCAGGCAAAATCATTAGTCATAGTTGACTTACGGCTTCTTCAATCGCGGCGCGGTGGCGAAATACTTGTGCTGCGATTCCCGTCGTCCGAGGACTCTGTTGCGTCCTTCCCTGATGATTTGCGGGCCCAGCGGAATATTGGTGTGACGAAGTCGAACCTCCTGGACGCAGTGAGCTGGAAACAGTCCAGTGCCCTGTCCACGAAGAACTCCCTCCAGTAGACCGCAATCTGTTGCACCGGTTACTGCAGCAGTAAAGTAAGTGGTCGTTATAAGAGCGGGTCCTACTCTGCAGAGGCCGGATTTTATATTTGGCTCGCGTGCGTTGCTCTCTTACCTTCGAGGATGTCGCCCTGATTAATGGTGAGGTGACCGGCTATACCGCTGCTGTAACTCTCGACGCACACGACTGTGGTGCCTGGAATGGACAGAGAATTGGTCGTGTCGGATTGAGATGTGCCAACCCCCGAGCTGTCGCTGATGACGTCCGAGGCCGTATCGCCGAGGCTTTTGTCTGTAAAATTCAGGGGTTCACCGGTTGTTAGTGAGACGCCGTAGAGATCGTAGCCAAAGATCATTTGGCCGAGCGTGGATGCGCGGCTCGGAGGTCTAACTTGTGGAACAGAAATAAATAAAAATGGAAGTGTCCAAAAGTGGAACTCGAAAGAAGAAGGAAAGTTAAAAAGGGCTAGTTTAAGTAGCTATGAAAGTTCTCTAATCGCGAAATTGCTTTGAGGAAAAGATCTATCGAGCCCGCTTGTTCTCGTTTTAATATATTTTATACATTGCGCATGCCAGCACAGCCTTCGATTATTTTTAATGTGACGATGAATATGGCAGTATGATATTAGGACTAGGAGCTTTCGGCAAAGTATGACAAGTCGATGAGCCATTTACACGTGAATAGACAGGGACCACGATCAGAAACATCATCAGCACGTTTAAGTGAACAATTCGGACGAACATTCGGACAGCCATCATCATTTGTCTTCACAACATCCCATCTAAATATCCACTGAATATTAAAAACACCGAACGCCTGTCTTATATATTGTCCCTGCTAAAATCAATCGATCTTTGTCGCTGCTTCGATGACGTCCGTGCGATGTTGCACTTCTCCTCGCGTATCGATGGCGACGATTAAATTCCGTACCGGTTGTTTATCAAATCTTCTGACGGGTGGTCCTTCCTCGCGAGGGTGTAACGGATGAATGGACGGACAAGCGTCCACGTGGATTTGGACAAAAAAAAAGATGAATAAAGACTTGTGTACCTGTGACGATGCTGGCCGAGTCTTCGCCGGAGGGCTGATTGCTGCCCTCGGAGAGGCTGGAACTAGCCGAACTGAAGGGCGCGAGGCTTCGGCTGCTCGGGGAGGGCGAGGGTGGCATCTCCATTGACCGGCCGTGAATGTCCAGACGATGCTGCAACTCGATACGATGCTCGTGCAGCCTCGTCAGGCCCTCTATTCTTAAGTTCTGATAGTGCTCAGCGGCCGGCGATCTTAAAATCGTTCAGGATGTGCGTTGAAGAATTGTGTTTTTTCTTGCGAGATAAGCTTAAATTGTCTTTGCTTCGTTGGGCAGGAATTTGGCACGGTAAAACGAAGAAACAAATTGAATATTTAACATTTTTATTTCACATGATATCAATCTATGAATGTGAGTTATCGAATGATGGGATAAAGTCATAATATCCTTATTCAAAATATCCGCCAACATAATAATGTGTGTCAAAAGATTGGAATTTGTGTAAACGTTTCAATGCCTGCTGCTTTCAGCAGTAAATGTTTTCTAGTTTAATGAAAAATTATTCAATTACAGTTAATTCCCGATAATAATAATAATAATAATAATAATATAATTGATTCTCCAAGTCCCTCTACGTAGGTAAAACATTTTTTTTTAATGTTCCAGGCTTCTACTCTGCAATCGTTCTTACAATGTTTAACTAATAACTCTTTTCCTTCAATTGAATTAATTGATTTTAATAAGTGCAATAATTCTCAGTGGCATTCAATTTTTTACATCTTTTCTGATGTTTTAAGTATATTTTAACGGATTTAATCTTCATTCAATACTAGACATTTTTTTTCGGGATATTTTTATCGCCTGATAATTTGTATTTAGACTTGATGTTTTCAGGATATTTTGTGATAAGATATACTTTAGAATATTAATAACCGTCGAATAATAACAGAACAAAGTACGAGGGAGATTAATGCTTGTTTCTTCGCCCGCAAAGTCCCGTTCGATAGATTTTCTCATTGTTTCTCAGCAAAGACAGTTTATGCTTACCTCGCGGTTGGATCCCTGAGAGCAGCAGGGCTGTGGTACTCGGACGGTAGTCGATTAAGGGTGTTTTGCAGATGTTCGTTTCTCAGAATGGGATGATGACCATTGTTATGGTGGTCGTGGTGCTGGGGAGCTCTGCCTGTCGATCCCATCAAGTACTGTTCGGACGGTATTCTCTGGAGAGTGCCAGAATCGGCACGAGCTTGCTCCATGGATGGCACTCGGTTCAGGTTATTTTGATGGGACTCGGTACGCGTTATACTACTACTCGAATACTGTTGTTGCTGCTGCTGCTGCTGCTGCTGCTGCTGTTGCGGCTGCTGTTGCTGCTGCTGTTGTTGCGATTCTGTGGATGAAACTCTCGAGAGACTCGCGTTCGAGTACTTTTCGGTGGACGGTGTTCTGCTGAGGGTACCAGTCGTAACGTGCTGTTCAATGGACGGTGCCCGGCTTAGGCTTCCTGTTGTAGCGTATTGTCGTTCGGTGGACGGTGTTCTGCTCAGTGTGCCTGGACTTGAGTAATGCTCGGTGTTCGACTGTACTCTGCTCAACGTTCCCGCAGAGTATTGCTGCTGCTGTTGCTGTTGTTCGATGTTCGATTGTACTCCACGATTCGAACTACTCGCGTATTGTTGTTCGATAGTCGTCGTCATCGTCGCCAATCGGTTCAACGTTCCCGTGGAGTACTGTTCAGCGATGGGCAATCTGCTTAACGTACCGGACGGATACTGGTCCACCGATATCGTTCTGGTGAGGGTACTCGTGCAGGAGGTCGAAGCTACGATGCTTCCCTGATGATCGCTCGTCGATGGTATCCTCGTAAGGGTGCCAAGATTGCTGGCCGAACAGCTTGTGGTTATTCCACCGAATGCCACCGATCGTCTCTTCGGGTTGTAGCGTGGCGGCCCTTTAAACGGTACTGCAAAATTCGAGGTTGCAAGGATAAGTAAAGAAAGGATTACTTAGCCTTACAAGGGGGCCCCGCGAGTCTAAACTCGGAGTCTGCATTCCACGGATGTGGACTTTCATGGTATCAAGAGGATCTAAGCAGCTTTCAGGCAGTCCCAGCAACCGCTATCAATCGTTTACTCTTTACGCAATTCCCATCTATACCATTCCAGCACTTGGATACTCTTGAACCCTCAGTCTTCAACCGTCGACTACCCAGTTCGTTATACTCGGGCGCTTTTTTACCTTGTACAGAATGTTCAACATCCCTTTTGTCATCTCTGTCATCATCACTTACATCAAGAAATATCATACCAGTATCAAGATTACTACGTGAAGTACTCAATGTATCCTATTCACCATATCGATTATAATTTCCTTTTTGTACCACACGCAAACCAATAATCAACACCCCTCGACCGTATTATACAAGGAGAATCATTGTTAGTCAAAATTCAGTGGGAAGCAAAAAATATTTCTAATATTCAGATAATAATGCTGATCATTCGTAAGCATTGCTTGTCGTGACGGAATTTTACAATGTGTGCCGTAATTTTTATTACCAACACCAGTAGAAATTATTAATATACAGAGACAGAGAGAGAGAGAGAGGCCCATAAAGATTACAGAACAATAGCACTCAAACTGTTGATGAAATCAAAAAATGTTTCAGACAAAACTTCTAGTATTCACGAAGGCCTTCATACTGGACTACTCAATTTTTTTATCGGCAGAGGCACTGAACCTACGTCAAGATCAACTCTACTTTTAAACAAAACTTCAAAATCGGTAATAACGTCATCGAAAAAAAAAAAAAAAACATGGTTCCATTTAAAAAAAATTGAATCCATGAAAACAATAGGGTGGTCCAGTATAACGGGTTTCTCGACACTGAAACTTTTGGTCGAAACATTTTCATATGAATATGATCAATAGTTTGAATGCTCTTGCTTTGTAACACTTTACGTGCCTCATCCTGAATAAAAAATACACGATGGAGACTAGTAGAAATGACTGATATGCTCGTAAAGTTGGTTAAGCCGTAAAGTAGAGTGGTTTTAACCAAAAAGGATTTTTTTAAACACACATTTTGCCCTTTATTGAAACTCGTATAGATTTTTTACTCCAATATACCTCACGTATAGCAAAAAAACATGCCATTTTTCAATGTAAAAAATAATAGTTCCCTGGTTTTTCGGCTCGTTCACCAGAAAAAAAATTTTTTGTAGCAAAACATGAGTCGATGCCACTCTGACAATGTTTTTGCGATATCCATAGTCATGCAAGAATTCTTTGTAATTATTGCAATCCAACAAAATATCGGCTTTTTAATAAAAAAATAATACCTCCGTTTTCCGATAAAAAATCATACTCCTCAGAGTGTGACAATTATTTCGAAATCTAACAAAAAAACGATAACGTTTATATACAGATATTTTTTTCTTGTAACGTCCAATTTCTGAGATATTTGCACTTGAATAAAGACGGCATTTTCTAAAATATAGTTTTTTAAAACCTGAATAAATTAGCATAAAGTGCCTTCTAATGGTACTTTGATAGCATAGATACAAAACTACGTCATGACAGATAAATTTTGAATTCTCAGAAACAGCTCTTCCCGAAATGTTTTATATCCGTAAGGCAACAAAAATAACATGTTTTGCAATCCCAGTTTGAGCTTGAGACATTTTGGAGTACAAAAGTATTCAATTTTCGACGAGGAGTGGAATATTAAAAAAAAGCCTTATTCAACTGTTATACGATACGGTATTCATCGTATCTCATCCATTGTCAAAATGTAGATGTGTTAATGTCACTCGAATGATCTTGTACAATATTATAATCCGTCATGCAAGCTTTCATATTCGCTCTTAAAAATTCCGGTGGCTTTTCAATATCATATACTCGGAATTGGTTGAATTGTTGGTTATACTTATTCTCCATGTATAGTATATATAGTACATAGTACGGAGAGAGCAATGTATCGTGATTACGTACGGATCAATGGATTAATCATTATACAATAGCACAACGACGATTACTTTGTTAGTGGTAATTTACGAAGCGGTGAAGCACACACACGCACACCCACATGTCACAATTTCACGCAGTTGTATCAGTTTCGTAGGATACAGTGCGAGCTACACGAGGGACGATTTAAAAGATGCTGAATCAGTTTGATCGATCGCACACTCTACAGAATACTGTGTATATACTGTGCACAAGAGATCTTCAAAGAAAATGCGCGCATTTCGCGATCCATCGACAGCCTTTTTTTGTTTCCATATTGACCTTCGTCAATCCATATGACCATCGAAAAATTTTCGAGCAAGCGAATTTTATGAATTTCCGAGATGATATTTTAATATCCCGATGCTCTTTATTTGGCCGATTTGCTCTGCATTCCACCCCATATTAACAGGGAAGGGAATCTTTGCGGAAACTCGGAATAGCTCGTTTCAAAATAGTGATTATCGTCTCCCAATAATAGCCGGTATCGAATAATGACGTATTAATTTTTATTTTGAACATTGCCAATACATTATTTTTAGAAAGCTTCACAGACAGTGAGAAAAAAGCATTTGGATACGCTGATTGCACGTGTCCCGATGACCGGATAGTTGGTTCGTACCACAAACATGAAGATCGAGAAGGATATCTATTCTCAAGCCAAGGCCTCAGTTCTCGTGAAGTCCCCTTTGCAATATTGATGATTTTCTTGAAAGATTTAGGAACAAACCCCGATATGCGACCAATGAAGAACATTTTATTGCGTTATTTTAATTTTATTTTAACCACGTAGATAACGATGAACCAAAACACAGAGATAGTCGAAAATTCGTTGTGATTAGTCTCTCAATCGTGGGTACGCAGCGATTCTCGTGCTAAAGAAATATTTCCCCCATGTAGACGCGAGGTGAGGAATAGGAACGCAAAGCTCAAAAAAGGTTCGCGAAAACGTATTAAAGTTTAGGAATGTTAACCGCGATTTTCGCAGTCGTCCATACTCCTTATCTCTAGTCTCCATGATTTGCCCATTCGAGTGCGGAACCAAAAGATAATCATAGGAAATATGATAAATGAAGAAAAAAAAAAAAAAAAAAAAAAAAACCCGTGAGTGCGTACACCATCGCAACATTTACTAGTACCTTAATAAAACATTGTACTAAAAAAAAAAAAAAGTGGGTTTCCGGGAACTACTAGAATTGACAATCTGGTGATTTCAGTTGATGATTTTGTTCTCTCTCTCTCTCTCTTTCTCTCTTTCTCCTTGTCCCCTTCGGTTCACGACTATTCCGTATTCCTCGTAATCGTTCTTCGAATACCGATAGATGCTCGTGCGTTATCCATCCACAGAGAGCATCACCGCCGACAACCAAACTTCCCAAAGATACATTACTATTTTATATAAAGTATACTATTCCGCGGCAACGAGCCCAAAGCATTTACTTCCTCGTGCTTTTCCACCGCAACCCACCGGTAGATCGATCGATACCGATATCGGTCAGACGACGACGACGACGACGACGACCAAGACCAAGACCAAGACCAAGACGACGGCGATCGAACCTCGATACACTCTCTACAATCTCCGCTGTACGCTTCGCTTACTGGCGCGTCTATACCGTTTCCATCTTTGCCTTCCGATACCTCTAACGAACATCTAACGAGTATGCTAAAAGCGTGCACGTGCTCATGCCCAAGCCGATACAGCATGCTATATAATAGTATACGTACACCACTACAAGCACCGTCGTTACGACTACTACTGTTTTGTTCTGCTTTGACATACGACTACGTACAGTGTTGTAGCAAGATAGTATAGGAGGCATTCCGGGCCAAATCGACTGACAGGGTAATTCATTTTTCGATTTTTTCCTCACCCACTTAGTATCTCGTAAGAGAGTACAAAAAAGCACTTCGTTTACAATTTTTTCGAACATACGTTTTGACACAATAAGCCAAAATTATTAATTAGTATAATACTACCTGAACGTTTTAAAAACTATTTTCTCGCACGATCGACGTGAAACTAGGACAGCAAAAAAAATAATAAGGATAAGAATATTTAGAGCTCTTTCAATTTTCAAGCTTTAGCATTTTTCTGCTGTCTGTATGCGGTTATCAACGTTATTAAATAACAGAATGTAGTCTTTCGATAAGACATTAAATTTCGAGTAAACAATGATATTTTGAATTTTTTAATTTTTGTTTGTAAGTTCGTAACGGTTTAGCTTAGAAAAAAATTAACTGTAAGACTTTTATAAAAATAGTCGACGTTGGTTTTGAGAATTACTATTTTTTGGATGTCGTTCAGAAACGAAAATTCAAAAAAATCTTTACAATGTTGTATGGTGTTATTCTTATACTGTTCTACGAAATATTCAAAGATTCGATAACAACAAGATGAAAGAAAAATACTTTTTTGTCGATTTGGCTTGAAAAGACCCATAGGATATGTAATACCGCCCTCAAGCGATCCCTCGAGAGGTACCGGCATACTCGCACGCACCTTACTATCTTCATAGAATCTCGAGGGAGTCATGTCGTCGTATGTCAATGTCAGGTCGAGCTTTTCGCGGGGATCGCTTTCTTCGTGCTCTTCTTCTTCGTTAATCTCGTGAGATGAGACGTAGTGGAAGAGAAGGAAAAAGCAGTGATTGAAGAATCAAAGACGAAAGAGAGTACGCTACGTTCTCTGTGAATAACGGAGACTCTCGAGCCATAACGGAGAAAGCCAGAAGGTACTATGACACACTCTCGACATTAGCTTTGTTATTTTCTTTAAATTGCAACAGCGAGTACTCGTTAAATGGAAACAGAAAATGTATGTTCTTCGCGGGTAGGTCCATCAGTCAGTATGTCGTTCTGTGTCCCATTCCAATGTTTTTCACATTGTTTCCTTTCGTCGCTTTCTCATACTCACCGACTTCCTCCGGCTGATAATTCTTGATGACCTCAGCAAGCTCCATGTTACCCGCAATCACGGCAACCTGGTAAGGCGTCTGATTCGCGTAATTCAAGCTGTCTTTTTGAGCACCTCGGAAGAGCAATTGACGAATGCACGAGGAATCCGTGTTGTTTACAGCGCAAACGTGTAAAGGCGTGTTTCCCGATGCGTTACGAGCGTTCATGTCCGCGCCATAGAAGAGGAGGTGATCGAGGTGTTGAACTAGGTTGTTACGGCAGGCCTGGAATGCGAGAGGTTCATTCAATTACTTAACAGCATTCTTGACATTTTGATTATTCAGCTTTTTATCTCATCAATCGTTCTGCGATATTTTTATAAAAATTTCCTGTCATATTGACAATAAAAAGAGTTATAATATTTTATTCATTACATTAAACAATTAGACTTTCCAACGACAAGAAAAGGAGCTTTTATTCAAAAATCATTGTAAAGCTTTTGTAAACGGATTCAGGTGAGCAATTTAAAAGAATAAAGTAAAATGTTTATAAACTTCATTGCCGATATATAAGGATATCCTTGAAAGACCATTTATATATAATTGAGAATAACGAGACGAGACGAGGCAAGGCAACGATATTTGTCTCATCGCTCGACTCGAGACAAGACGATAGAGTCAAGGCGAGAATATCGCGGATCTCGATTTATCGACGGAATAAACCGCACAATTTTTTTTTGCAAACCGAATAATATACTGAATAATTATAGTTCGCGGGATAAATAGAAATAAATAGAGGTGCCCGCAATAAACATCTTATTGTTTGTTTCTTTACTCTCGATCGTAAATACGAAGTTAAGCTTGCACAAGTTTGGAAAAGCGTTTGGTCAAAAAGTCACGATCAAGATGACAACGAAATCCTTTCTCGAGATTCGAGAATATTTCGAGACGAGAGAAAATTATTCTTTCGACTTTTGAGTCGAGACGAGACAATATTTTTTTTTTTCATATCTGCCGAGACAAGACGATAAGAAGCCAATTCTCGTCTCGTCCTGTCTCGCGCCATCTCTAAGTATATTGACTTTCAAACTGATGAGATATTCAAAAGTGTGCTTAAGGATCCTAAGTGAATGATTTTTATGTTGTTTTTAATGTTTACCTGATGGACCTCCTGCCAACCCTGAAGATCTTGAGCACCAATCGTCGCGTGATCGTGAAGGAGGGTCTCGCACAGCATCGGATCAGTTTTGTATATGACACTGTAGTAAAGCGGGGTTAGTCCCTTGGTATCCTTGTAATTTGGGCTCGCACCGAGCTCGAGAAGGGTCTTCACAGCTTCGAGACTGTTTCTCTCAACGGCTCGATGCATCGCCGTAAGACCCTCTTTTGTTCGGTAATCCAAAAGGGCACCTCCGTTCACGAGAGCTATTATCACTTTTGAGGGCTTCTTCAGGCTCGTAGCGAGGGTCAGAGGTGTTTCTACAATAATAATTCAAGTTAGATGAACGATGATGAATAAAATGAATACATAAGTTAGATGTCTAGATTATATACATGGAAGGGAATTTGCTTTTACGAGTACCGGATTTTGCAGGATATTGATCTGAATGCAAAGGGAGAACATACTCTATAAAAAATGAATATACACTGAAATAAAAATAGAAAAAATCGCGTTTTATAAAACTTCAACCCCTTTGAAGCATCGTACAAAATCAGCAGATATCTCAACCTTCATGATTCTGATACATTCATACTTAAGGAATATCCAACAATTCACAGCTTCAGTAAGAATGACTTTTGTCCTTCCAAAATTGCCACCGACGTGGATCATGCTATGTAACGGGGTTAGATGTTGAATAATCATTCAAACCGTTAGGCTGATTAGTCTAGCACTGATTTCCGTATATTTACTCTCAGTCTTCTGTTTTAGCAATATTTACCTCCAGTTTCCTGACAATGGAAATTCGGATCGAGACCCTTGCTGCACATCTTGGCAATCTTTTCGACCTGACTGTTAGCCACGTAGTCGAGTAATCTCCGTAGATTCGTCCGCGTATGTATGGCCTTGAGTTGCTTCTCATCGAGGTGTAGCATCTTGTACACCCGCCTCTTGTACTTGAGCTTGAATCGTAAAGATAAGAGTCATAAGGGGGCAGGCGATTAGACTCACTCGCGAGTAGAGTCTCCAGTCCCTATCCTAGTTTTAACGACTCTCGTTAAAAGCACCGGTAAACGGATGACTTCATATTCTCTCAGTTTTCCCGTGGTAACTATGATACCCAGGTATAGCGTAATTGCAGCGAAGAGATGTCGGACACGAAACGCCGAGACTGGTATTTAATAAAAGACTATTCGCAAGGATTCTGGTTAAACATCATTCTCGCTGGGGTGTCACAACATAATTAAGAAGACGACGCCCCTACGTGTAAAGAAGTCATAAATATCCTGATATGCGAATTCACCGGTGACACTATAATCACTTATCAAGCTTACGAACAGACGAGTGCTTGAAAAAAATTTGCTTGAAATTTAATATACCGGTGTATGAAGTTCATTATGCAAGTACTGGTACTTATATTTGAAGCGTATGTATGCTTGAATTTTGAAGTAAAGGCTTATGAAAAATAAAGGCCGTAACAGTAAGATTACAGTGAAGGCAGACTTCAATACACCGTTCCTCGCACTATGTCGGTTTGGCTTGGGCTTATATAGCCACCAGAGCCATATTTCGCTTGCGCGAAACGCTGTCGGAATTGGCCATCTAGCGGCGAAATGCCAAAACCTGGCCGGGAGTAGGGACGTTGTCGCATTCATTTCAATGGAAGTGCTGGAATTTTTGATAACCGTTTATCAAGTATCAATAACTTGCTTATGAAACATTACTTTCACTAACAAGTTATGTAACTTTCATCGACGATCTACAATTTTACGGCCAAGGGACTTGGAATGTTAAGATTCCCTAATGAATTCTAAAAGGCAACCTCGCTTGATTTTTCAAGAACACTGACTGAAATTGGAGTGACGATGATGTTGTGAATTCAATTAATTTTTGCATTAATTTCAATGGAAGTGCTGGAATTTTTCATAACCGTTCATTAAATTTCAATAACTTGTTCAGGAAACATTACGTCCATTGACAGGTTCTGTAATTTTAATATCCGGTACATTAATTTTACGAAAGATCTGTAAATGTACAGTATCGCGTACATTAATTCTTGTGTAATGTAACAAGTTTTTTTACAGACTGTCTTTGCAAGTAAGTATAATAATGATTTTGACTTCCTCATGAATTGAGCTTTACCAAAAATCGTGAGAGAGAATAATGTTCAAGGTGTTCATTTTTTACGTTTGTACTTGAATAATTGATTAAAAAACTCTATTTTGCTTCCTCATAGAGGAAGCTTTGTATTCATGAAATTTTTTTTTTCGAGATTTTCATGTCAGTATGCTTAGAATCACCTAAAACGTCGAGAAAAGTGGTTTATAAAATGTGTCCGTATGTGTGTGTGTGTGTGTGTGTGTGTTTCAAGGACCGAAAATTTAATCGTCGATAACTCGCGAATGGCACGATCGATCGAGCTCAAATTTGGCACGCAAGTAGAGTATTAATTCCTCTTCAATTGCTGTAATTTTTGAGAAAATATATCTATGTATACTGATTTTATAGAATTTTTATTTTTTTTGAAAAATGTCGTATGCTCTCTAACTTTCGTAAAAGTTCGGCATATGGCTAAATAGTTCTTTATAAATAGAGAGACATTAAATGTTGTTTGGTATTGAATTTGGACAAAAACGATAAAGCGGTTCGGATTTGATAGAATTTTGAGTTAAAAATAAAAATTTAGCTATACATCGCGTCGAATTTCAGCAAATTAACTGAAATGTTCTATAAACAAAAAATAACATACAGTCCTACTGTGTACCAAATTTGGTGGTGATCGGTAAAGTCGTTCAAATATTACACCATTTTGAATTTTTGAAAAAAATAGCGATTTTCGCTATAACCTCCGCAAAAGTTAATAAAGTAAAACAAAAGTTTGTGCCTAATAAAAATGAGATGTGCCGGTGATTTATTCATTTAATCAAAACAAGGATGCAAAGTAGAACCTTGCACAAAGTTTCCTCTATGAGGAAGCCAAAATCAGTTACAATATTTCCTCGTAGAGGTTGCTATGTAAAGAGCAAAATTAAATGAGGAAGCCATGTGCAAGGTTCTACTTTGCATCCTTTTTGTGACATAGAAAAATATCGTGGTATCTCTTCTCTTACGCAATGCGAGAACATGCAAACTATGTAGAGAACCAATCGGGTATGAAAAACGGACACGGATCTCATATAAAATTTATTCTTTACAGTGAGTCATGGAAGGTACTTTTGAAATTCTTAGCTAAAATGGAATAAATGTTCTTTTTACAGGTCATACAAACCCCCGCTTTCTGTTCTTAAATCGTAAATAAATTGAACCTTATTGTTGAATATTATTATTTGAGTGAAAAGTAAAAATAGAATATACCTTCCCATTAGGTTACCGCACTTATCGAATTTAAAGAACTTTAAAAAATTGTGAGAAGTCATGTTTTAATAAAAACAAGATTTTTCAAATGATTGGTGCTTTTGAATATATAAGATTATAAAGCTATTCAAAAATTATTATTTATTGATTTGAATTCAGATATTCGTCTACCCTGCTACCCATAATCTATCTGATATCACCGATAACAATCATAAGAATAATAGTATTTATAATCAAAGCGAGTGACCGACCACAGCTAATTAGATTCTGACGCCAATTGTATTTACGCAAAATCGCCGTGAATTCTGATATACCTAAATGCGTATGGATACCGTCGAGATTTCGCATCGTCAAGGATGCTGCGTATATACAGAACGAGAATACTTTCGACTGCATTAGCGATATCCGTGGCAACAATGGGACAATAGTGATAACCACTACTTCTGTGAGAAGGCACATAATAACGTCTAGCTGTATAACAGCGGTAAGCCGCGGGCACAAACACTCCTGCAGCCGATGCGAATGGAGTTTCTTTTTATAATACGTCGTCCCATCGAATCGAACTCTACGTAGTATTCCCTCTTGTCGCTGCTGCTGTTGCAGCATACCGTCTACCACGCTCGACCGGATAGCCACTTGGCTGCCTTGGCGTTTATAACGGTTCAGGATAACTAGCGATCTCCAGTTTGCTACACACGACTACTGTTCGATACAACCACCACGCGACCGACGAATTACAGGCCAGAAACGAAGGAAAACGATTGATGAATAAGTCCTAGATATTCTTGTATGTTATAATCTTTCCGGCGACTGGGTATTGAACTTCCAACGTTAAACAGTCACACTACATATATGTGTGTTTTGCTAATTCTACTACCTACATTAATAGGAATATCTGGTAGCTACTGCATGCCGACGTAGCCAAGTGAGGGTACATTTCTTACAATTGTTCAGAGAGATAAAAATATTTGCAGTCGGTTCCATGATAACACGACAAAATATCACGGATAAATGATCACAAAACGAAATATCACAATCCTAACCCAAAAAATCTATCTAAAGAATCTGACGATGAGAGACAAGAAAAACAGAAAGAAAGTAAAGTAAAGTAAAGTGAAGGAAAGGAAAAGAGAGGACATAAAGGAAAATTTACCAGTAGGTTTAAAAAGTATTTAAATCCCATGAGGTGTGCATGCTCTGCCTTGAAAGCTCCAAATAGCCGCTAAAGAACATAAAGTACCTGAAGTACCTAAAACCGTTCAAAAACCTAACATAACTTACTAGAACTTGAAGAACCTTAAGAATGTAATCAGGTCAGATTTCGAATAAGGCAATTTTTCTGACATTTTCGAAACATGTGATTTGTAATATATTTCTTATTGTTTTTCTAATAGTGTGTACCTTTGGACACATGAAATTTATTAGGATTCGTAGTAGCGACTCGATGCCAAATTAAAAAGAAGTATTAATCCCGGCTCCACATCCCCATTCTGTCTTTTTAATTTTGACTGGGTTCTACTCCAGACTTGACGAGTGTTAATGTTACTCTATTTATTCCGAAGGCGGTCAATCACAGGGTGTTTTCAAATTTTAACTCGAAATATCTCTGACAACAATTCTCGAACGGAAAATGTATCATAGCCGAATTTGAAGGATATTTGTAACCTGTTTACGACAGATAGTGTACACTACGAATCGCCTATTCGACTCCAGCATCCCCTTTATGCTGGTATATGACATCCTCGTTCCGAGTCGGGTCGACACATACGCAAAACGCGTATGCGTAGCACGTGGAGTAGTCGGCTATCACTCAGATCAGTAAGCGTGGCACAGCGCACCGCATCGATCGTCAATGCATCAGTGCTTTTTGTAAACCAGAGTATGGCAGTGATTTAAAGTAAGTGTATGACAGTGATTATTGTGCATAAGCGTCCCCAGTGCTTCGCTGTTTCTCTGGGATTATTTATTTCCGGTATATATATATATATGGGGCATTCCAGGTCAAATCAGCAGGCCATGACCCTCACCCTCATAAATTTTGTTAATTTCTGAATATGATGTTATTACCGACTCATAAAGGCCTCGAATTTTTTTCCAGATTTTTTCACCACCAGTAACATTTTTAAATCTTCAAAAAAAAAAAAAAAAAAAAAACCAATTTCAAAAACGCCGTTTTTAAAAATCTGAAAAAAATCACACTGATTCTATTATTTAAAATATGATTTTTGAGTGCCATGCGATAATGGGATCTCAATATTTACTATTTTTTCCACATTTTGCTTCCTCATAGAGGAAGCTATGTATTCATGAAAATTTTTTTTTTTCGAGATTTTCATGTCAGTATGTTTAGAATTACCTAAAACGTCGAGAAAAATGGTTTAGAAGATGTGTCTGTATGTGTGTGTGTATGTGTGTTCCAGGGACTGAAAATTCAATTGTTGATCACTCGCGAATGGCACGATCGATCGAGCTCAAATTTGGCGTGCAAGTAACTCCTCTTTAATTGCTGTGATTTTGAAGAAAATATATCTATGTATACTGATTTTATAGAACTTTTAATTTTTTTGAAAAATGTCGTATACTCTCTAACTTTCGTAAAAGTTGGCCGATATGGCTAAATAGTTCTGTATAACTAGAGACACACTAAATGCTGTTTGGTATTGAATGTCGACAAAATCGGTAAAGCGGTTCGAATTTTATAGAATTTGGAATTTTTATAAAAAATAAAAATTTTGCTAGAAATCACGTCGAATCTCAGCAAATTAACTGAAATATTCTAGAAATGAAAAATAACATACAACCCTACTGTGTACCAAATTTGGTGGTGATCGGTAAAGTCGTTCAAATATTACAGCATTTTGAATATTGGAAAAAATAGCGATTCTCGATATAACCTCCGCGAAAGTTAATAAAGTAAAACAAAAGTTTGTGCCTAATAAAAATGAAATGTGGCGGTGATTTATTCATTTACTCAAAACAAGGATGCAAAGTAGAAGCTTGCACATTGCTTCCTCATTTAATTTTGCTCTTCACAAAGCTTCCTCTATGAGGAAGCCAAAATCAGTTACTTCCTCGTAGAGGTTGCTATGTAAAGAGCAAAATTAAATGAGGAAGCAATGTGCAATGTTCTACTTTGCATCCTTTTTATTTAAATGTGCCCATCCCCGGACTCATTGTCAAAAACCTTTGGTGGTAATATTCCTTACTACCACCTGATGTTTACAATGATCTATTGTCTTATCTCGTTAACCAGTAAGGGTTTGTTCAAACTCTACGATGACAACTACAGAGCCCAACCGCTCTGGTTCATGAAAAGTTGTGGATACCCTATACTGACTGTGATGGATTCAAACAGTTCTTCAGAAAAATGTATGAGCAATGTACTTTGCATCTTTTTTTGTGTCGTATCTTTTCTCATTAGGTAGGGATCATATTAAAGAAAAAAAAATCTGATGCATTTTTGTTCGCCACTTGTTGTTTGAAATATTTCGAATTCCAATTTGCAAACAGCCGGTGATTGGCTACTTTCAGATTAAATAGAGTAGTAGTAGTGCCCATCAAGTCAGGAGTTGTGTCTAGTCAAGTTCAGAGTATTATATGAAGGCAACGTCAATTTTCTTTTTAACTTGGCATCGATTCGTTATCGCGACTCTTGACAGATATTGACCATGAGAAACAGGCCAATTTAGTTAAGCGTGTTTTCTGTATATCATCTAAGATTATTACAAATTACTTCAGATTTTTATTTATTTACTTAACGTACTTTAAAATACCGACTAATATTTCGACTCAAAATGGATCGTCGTAGAGTGTGTGTCCGCGTTTGTTTTATTCATAAAAATTCCACACGCAAGTTTAAGTTTTTGTTGATTGAGAAAGATCATCTGGAATTTTTGGTCGAAGTTAGACATGACCTAAGTTATCTTTATTTTTTCGAAAACCAAAATTTTACGTAGCAGAAATTAGATATTTGCAAAATATCGTTTCAGAGCCTTGACCTATGCAATATCAGCTGGTTCGTGCGTCGTTGCACTTTCAACACGTCATTCAGTTCCAAAAGAAGTTCAACGTTAAACCTTTGCTTATTTTACCTTTTTTGTTGCCATAAAAGCATCGTCTCGTCAACTACTTTTTTACTGCTTTTCCTCGAGCAAAATGGAACGAGTAGACCTAGCCACATTCATTTAGAAGCTTGTTCACAACCTGACGAGCTCTGGCATCAATGAAGCGGGAGAATGAGAAGTGGAAGCTCAGAAGAAGTCATTTACGCTTCCATTCACTCGGCCGAGCATCTTCTCCCCTCGTCTTTCTTCGCTTCTTTCGAATTTCCGCAACACAAGATAATCTTCTTTTCTTATGCGTCGTTCAGTTGACCAAAGCGCGAGTAATAACGACACGTATTCATATCTTTTTCTATGCGCATTCCTAAGAAATAGTTTGTTTACCTCCAAGTAACCAACAGGGCCATTAAACGGATAATCCCCGAGACGTCTTTCCTCATCCAGGAATTTGCCAGCTTTTCCATTCACAGGCGGGCAAAAGAGGCCATAGTTGAAGCTTTCCTTGAGTTCCTGAAAGTGAGAGTTTTGGTTTAGTGAAAATCGATTGTTTAAAATCAAATATGTTTTATCGAAAAGTTTAAAATGATAAGCATAGTACAAAAATAATTTTTTATAAGGTAAGGTCTGAAGCTGTTTTGGTTACTGTTCTGTTACAACTATTATTGTTATCCTGACTTAATTTCTACCGTAACTGTATTTATTTAATTATCGTCAAATACGTATTATATCGATTACCAATTGCTTGTCGTCTCGTGCGGATAATTCACGCATTCATTCTCAACCGAAAGCGACGACAATTAGAATTTACATGCGTTGCAACAAGAGACAAATTATAAAAAGAGGAAACGTCATTGACGATACAAAAGAACATTGAATTTGCACAATAATAATAACAATTTGGCAAATCCACATTAAGAAAAGTTATTAGCAGAAAAATAATAATATTCACACTCAATGTATGTAGTATCCTTAATGACAATGATTTTTTTGTCAGTTCATTACGACGATATCTTTTCAACGTAGAAACGAAATTATTTTCAAGCTATGGAATGTTTTATGCTGGAATATTGACGAATTATTTTTCAATACGCTGGGTATATTTGTGATGTAATGGTGGTTTGAAGGACCAGAGAGATTAGACATACATAGGGCACAGAATTTCGAGCAGACGGTTCTATCTACTACAGTGATTCGGGACACCCTATCAGTAGGATTTAATAGGACCCTTAGTGAATACGAAATTGAGGTCCGACATGCAATATACCGCGGGTGGGCTTTGAGACGATAGCTCGTCCCGCAATAACCGGTTCCCTTCTTGTGAGCCTTTTGGCTCCGCGTGAATTGGCTGCGAATTTCATCTTCGCTCGATGTGCTCTCCTCCACCTTCTCATTCCCCCAAATAATGCGCCGATCGCTCGAGGGTTCTGTAAGTGTCTTACACTCACGCCAAACCTTCCAACGAATTTTAGGGTCTCGATTGTTCCACTAAAAATTCTCATTAGAACTTCCTTGTATTTGTTAGTACTATGATGAAGGTATGTATTAAAATTGATAAAATAAATCTATGAATTTAGATTATAGTATCAAGGACCGTGAGCAGCTTGCTGATATTTGAAGCGTCGTGTGATTTCAGCCTCACACTCGTGGCTATCGCCAACTGTCAACCCTTGTTGCTATTATGACACAACACAGAATTGACGCCTTCTGTTTTAACGAAACCATAGCGTCGATGTATTCAATACATATAAGTAGTAACGGTAATTAACGTACGCTAGCATGTATTACTGTGACAAATGTCTATGGACTGCCGCACAATTTCGCCGTTGCGAACGCCGGCTGTCGAAAAATGGTCGCGAAACTCGTTTTGAAACTCGTTTTCATTAAATTTAAGATTTTGCATAACTTAAAATCATTATTTACGTCTGATTTCGAGGGAAAATGCTCTTTACAAGAAGAGGAAAAGGACAAACCTGTTTTTCTGCATAAGAATATCTCCTGTTTCTAAAAAACACGTAGTTTTGAAATAATTTCTTTTCAGGCCATGAACATTATTTCGACAATCTCCAAAATCTCAATAAAATTCATTAAAAAGTATGTTTTTAATAAAATATGTTCCCATGAATTGCATGCGAATTAACGCTGCAATAAACGCCTAGGGCAAATGCGATACAGTAGGGCATTAGGATGAGTGGCTGCGAACAACACTCCGGGCGAGGGTCTCTATGAACCCCCGTTCCTAAAGAGACTTGTCGATACATATTGACAAGTTGAGGTTGAAATCTATCATCTGCCGGATAGACAACTGTCGATCCACGTCAAGGATATGTAAGACTGAACGAGACAACGCTAGAGCTGCAGACGCAAGCGCGACATATCGATTGTCAAATAGATATGGATCTGCGATACTACCTATGTAGAGTGTGCCGATAAAGCTGAAACGGCCAATACTCGGGTCAATGTTGGGATGACGAATATCGACTATACAACATTAGGCCAATGCTCGACCAAGTATTGACCCGCCAATGGTTAACTCGTCGATATTAAGCCAATGCTCGACCAAGTATTGACCCGCCAATGGTTAACTCGTCGATATTAAGCCAATGCTCGACCAAGTATTGACCCGCCAATGGTTAACTCGTCGATATTAAGCCAATACTCGGCCAAGTATTGACTTGCCAACTGTTGGCTTGTCGATATTAGGCCAGTGCTCGGCCAAGTATTGACTCGCCAATTGTTGGCTTGCCGATATTACGTCAATACTCGGCCAAGTATCGACCCGCCAATTATTAAATTCACAACATTAGGCCAATGCTCGGCCACGTATTAACATGCCAATGGTTTGTGTTCCTGCCAACTGTCAATCCTATAAGTTTATGGATGACAAATGCGAAATTCATTGTTATTATTTATTTGTACCCTGATCGATCGCCGGTGTCTTCAGGAACACTACGAACGGGATCAAGTTCATACACTGAAATTTTGTGACCATATCAAATGTCAAAACTGGAATAACGGTGCTTGGGCGCTAAAGCAAAATAACTTTTTTTTAGTAAAATATAATTATTCCGACACTACTTTTTTTATAAACCTGAGACATTTTTACGTAAAATGATATATCTTTTTCTCCCCTGTGAGAGGTTGATAAGAGCATTCATTCGTCAAAATCACAGATGAATAATAATGATAAGTTTCGTAAAGTTTAACTGAGAATAATCTCTTTAAAAAATCTAAAGCCAATGAGGTAGTTCGGACTTCGAAATGGTGCATAGGTGTGTCGGCGTTCAAGGCCCATGCATTTCTTATTTTGCAAAAACAAATAAAAAATAGTACTTAAAGGAACAATCTAATCGTTTCTTGTGATTTACGTATAATAAATGAGATAAGCTGAGCAATCAGTTAATTGTGTGAACAGAGTAAGCAATGGGCTAATGAATCAGTTGATTGTACCAGCAGAGTGAATAGTTTGGCTAACCAATTAGTTGATTGTGCGCATTAAGTAATTGGGCCACCCAGTTTACGTTGTTGACACAACTAATTGTATTCCACAATTCCGAGAGTTATAAATCGGCTATCAAATTTTCTGTATTGACTTGCCATGTTTCTCTGCAAGTAGGAAAGTACAGGCTAATGTTCGGTACCCGTACAAATATATATATGTAAAGATGTGTACATATCACTACTTTTTTAGTCTGCAGCGTACTATGAAGATCGGCATGATATATTGATATTGGCTTACGCGTTACATATCTCAAAATTGTTCCGTAAAATTGATTTTTCAGAAGATCCAATAATGATGATCCTTATTTTAAGCACAGACATATGAAAATATTTTATAAGTATCAAGAATTATCGGTTCAAAAATAAATGAGTTAAAGGGCGCTAAACTAGCTTTCTTAAAACCCATGTACAACGTCAAGTTTTACCGTCCGTACAAAATAAAATACACCGAAATAAAAGCATTTTTCTCTTCCGAAATGCAAAATTTCATTGTTAATATATCATGCCCGAGGTCAAAGCATGTATCTATTATAATTAAAAATCAAACGAACTTACTGATATGTGAAGTTCGATTGGAATTATATGTTGAAACCTCGTTCCAAGAGATACAAATATAACTTATAGTACCGCTTTGAGCGTGTGATGTCACCACAAACGTTCACAGTAAAAAAGGCGAGCGTGGACCCACCTAGCAACTAGTCCCGCGTATCGTGGGCCCACGCTCCTCATACTGTTTAGAGACAAAATTATATTATCCCTTAATCTAAAAATTAAATTATTATTTGTTTCGTGTAGAAAACGATCGTTATTTCGATTGCTTGGGTGGGATTAGTGAAGGGGGGGGGGGGGGGGAATATATCTCTTCGTTTGATTATTAATTATATGTTAAGCCTCCTTCTCGAGATATAAATATAACTTGTAGATGTTTAGAGTTTTGATTGATTAATTTTATTTTCAATCAAGAAACTCAAAACGAATAAAGATTTTAACGAAAACGAATTAATAGATATGTTATCGAATAAGTGACAACGTGAAATTGTCTTTCCTCGCCGCCACTGGTCGATTATAAAAATTAGCAAAAACCATAGAGCCTCTCGTCCAACCGGCTGAGCTTCTTATTATGTCTATATCTATGCCCTTTCTGTATGCAGCCGATGTTGCGGCGTGCCTTACACTGTGAGCGGTAAGAATTTTTTCTATTCCGCATTTCGCCAAACATTGTTTCAGCCATCTGCTGATTGTTTGTGAGGAGACTGCTTTATGAGATTTTTTTGACGCGATAAAGAGTTGTTTTTCTGCCCCTCGTTTCTCTCTGGTGTACTCAATGTATTTGAGTACAGTTCTAGCTATGCACAGACCTGGTTTATCGTTAAAGAACGGGATATTGAAGACTGGTTGACTTGATCCCGCCTTTGAGGTTTTAATTATCTCTATCACTCTTATTTCTCGATATTAATCAATGACATTGTCTGGACTCTGTGTCCTGTACCTAATGCGAGAAGAGTCAAGGTTTTTTTTCTTAATTCTTCAAAACTTAGGTTTTCGAGCGGTTCCAGCTCGGCAACGACATCTAAGACGACATTTGGGTCCCAAATTTCCGAATATTTGGGTTTTGTCGGCCTGAGTTTAAAAATACCTTTAAATAGGTCGGTTAGTATTGGTTCGCCCGAGATCTTATTAACCTGTATTTGTAGAATTGCTGAACGCATTGCGTTTAAAGTTCCGTAGGCAGTTGTCCTCGGTGAAATTTTCCCAGTGTTTCGCAAAATTTTTGAGCCTGCCGGCCGTTCTCACCGAATCTATCGACGATTGTGGTTCTGGGAGTTTTGCTGCTGGTTCTTGGGTCGATTTCCTCCTGAGCCTCGATCATACGCCTGTTGCTTCGACTTTCCCTGTTCCTTTCAATATGATCCCTGACGATTGCCTGTCTGGGAAGACCCAGAACCTTTTGCAGACGGGCGTTTCCAGTTTACCTGGTCTTTCTTGACGTTTTCCTTAAACGCAGTGAATGGTTGGATTTTGAGGTCCTTGCTCATTTGGATCGTGCTTCCTTAATCTTATCGCTGAGACTATCTCCGTAGAGATAATTGCCTGCCTCAGCTTTGTCGAGAATGTATTGTACCTCCTTCTTCATTCCTGGATTTATGAAGGCTCTTCTTGCTCCCGATTCACCTCGATGTAGCTCTGACATGAGCTTGCCTGAGTCGCATAAGCATTCATCTCTGATGAGCATTGAAATTCCCATCGCTAAGGCAGCCATCACAGAGCCTGCTAAGATCTGAGATTCTATGAAGTACTTATCTCTTTTAATTGCTGCGCCCTGGAGTGTAGCAGCAATTTCGGGATTTAGAAGAGGTGCCTCAAAGGGGTCATTTCCACTGCGAGGGTATTTTTGAAGCAGTTCTGTCTTTTTTTTCTTCGGTAAGCTTTCTACGAACCAATTTTTCCACCTCGAAGTTAGGTCTGGATGGAGTTGTAAGTCCTTCGGTGCATTTGCTGCTGGCTCGTCACCCAAAATCATGAGAACATCCTCACTTATCTTGGACACTGTAGCAACCTCAGTATCTGTTACTGGAGGATCTGTCTCCGCTGGAACTTGATTTTCTGTCTCGTGTCACATACTGAGAACTGAAGTTGGACTCATTGTACCGTCTAACAAGAAATATCCTGTGAAAACAACAAGAAAAAACACACCTGTAAATTGCAGGATTCGACTTACCTGCAGTATAAGACCGAATATGTCCGATAAGTTATCGGAAAACGCACGGACATTGTTTCACCTCTCGTGTGTCCCACACGGTGTGAACACTGCCATCAAAGGTACAGGACCATGGTAATGTCGAAATAAAGAAAAAACTTGACCATCATATGTATCCACCTCTGAAATTGGTGATCACGGCGGGAGACTTGACACTTCCGACCTCGATGAAGATGATTGTTTCCCAGTTGGATTTTTCGATGATGATGAGTTCGTTGAATTCTCGGCTGACGATGAGGTGGCGGTTGATGATGATTTCGACGAAGATTTCGATGTGGTTTGGTCTTTGTGTGGAGATTGTCCGCCATCTTGGGAAATTCCGCGTCTGCGATATAATTCTTTCTCGATTTCTCGAATTTTCGCATTAGACGGTCATCTGGGTCTTCTGTGGACTTCTTGTCCTCCTTACCCATTTTTGACGAAAAAATTCTTCTTAAATGGTTAAATATACTGATAGGCATCGACCGTTGTAAGAATGGTATAGGTAAAGTAGGCATCGACAATTGCGGTCAGTATTAGTAAATGGTTAGAATTTGACTAAAATTCGTTGAAAAACTTGAAACGGTGTGACTACGTCAAGCACAAAAACCGTTATGAGGAGCGTGGGCCCAGGATACGCGGGGCTAGCCGCGAGGCGGGTCCACGCTCGCCTTTTTTACTCTGAACGGTTGTGGCGACATCACACGCTCAAAGCGGTAATACAAGTTATATTTATATCTCGAGAACGAGGCTTAACATATAATTCACTGTTATGCAGTGCACTATAATATAACCACTATATCAATATAGCAGCGGCTGCTGGGTGGTCGCGAGAAACTCATATCGATTGCACAATTAGCTCTGGATTATATCCTGGTAGATTCCGACTGCCCCGCAAACTATTTCCGAATATCCACAATAGAAGTTCGTAATACCACTAGTATTTTGTTAAGAGATAAAGTGTTTTATTTACTACCTCGAAAGTACCGATGTCGTAACAATCCTGTTTCAGGGCTAAAAACAAAAGCCAATATTGACTAAACATCGTTAACTTAATATTCCTTGGATACGAAGAGATATTTTAACGTAATCTTGGTATAATGTATATGCTGGCAAAAATGTTGGTTACGGTTTTGGAGGCAAATTGAGAAAAAAAAAAAAATTCTTGATGAGAATTTGCTTTGTTTCCCAAATTTGTTGGAAATGCCGTTTATGAGAATATTTTATGAGGATGCTATTCGATTTTATAAATTTACTAAAAGGTATGTTACGATTTTTTCAATACAGTGATTGGTTTTCATTATTTCCAGAAGAGTCCTTTCTAGTTTTTCAGAACATTTTTGAACTGAAAAGGTGCTCATGAATATGTTTTTTTTTTTCGTGAAAAATAAGGTAAAACGAAACTCAAGGGGAACAACACTCATAAGAAATAACGATCGTATGACCGGAATCTCGTGCTCTGAGCAGCAAAGAAGAAAAAGACAGAGCTGGATCCACGCGCGCCGCGTCCTGGTTGCTCTTTGGAGATTTCTCCCCTGCACCGAGCGACTTGCATCGCTCTCGCATTATCACCGCAAGTGGATGTTCGAGTGTCTCGCTCAGTCGCGGCTCAAAGTGCCGAGCTCAAAGGGCCACGCTATATTGGTACTTTAGTGTGTATGGATATGTGTACGACATTGCGGCATGTGTATACATATAAGAATATACATGGGAAGCAACCGATAATCATTGCAACAATGGATCAAGAGGAGCGTGGTGTACGCGCTAGTACACGTCCCAAATTAAAGGGCTGAGGCTCGCACGTAGAAAGCATAGTGGATGCGGTGAGTATATGTAAAGACATATGGGACGTTTCGTGATAAATTTACGGGGTGACTAGTCTGAAAAAAAAAAATTATTTTGTAAGTCAGTGAACAAAAAAAAAAAAACAACAAATAATAATTTCAAGGTTTTTTTTCTCGATAACTAGTGTGACGGCGATGCAATAAGAAAAATTATCATCAATGATTAAGAAACATTTATGTCCGACAAATTATTTTTCAATAACAGAAAACTGTATATACTGTATGTATACTAATTACTGGAAGAGAAGAAAAAAAATCATTGAAAAATATTCGGAATAGAGACTGTCGCCATTTTCAGCATACCTCTTTTTTGCCAAAACTATAGTTGGTGGATAATATTGATGAAATTTGGGTAGAGGTTGTAAAATATCCATTTTAGACGATGTATAACATGCTGACTTGGGAATAGCGAGTAAAAAAAGTTTGGAAATCGATAAAACATTCAAGACGAGTGTGAGTGCTTGAGCGGTGTGGTTTGAAATACCCCATAGGCACGTGAGTTGAGGTGGGGAGGCGTGGTGAGCAATGAGCCTCGGTGTATGCGCTGCAATAAAAGGAGGAGAGATCTCTTTCGCCTATAGAACATATATAGTAAAGTAGGATCATACGCAGGGGGTTGTGGTGTTGAAGAAATATAAAATAAAAGTCGCGGTAAATATGAAGAGAAAACGAATGAGACACGGTGGAATACATAATAAAGTGAAATTGCAAGTTTTGTGTGGCTCTGGCTATATCGGTATTACTTTACATACATATGTGGCATGCAATATATACACTATACTATATTTTCTCTCAGTACCGCAAGGCTCCAGGGGTTTCAGTAACTATCGATGAAATACAGATAGATATTTGTACCTACATGTAGATTGTGAGGCAGATTGTCTCGCGACCACTAGAGTCAGCCACATTGAATATTATTCTACCCAGTATATAGAGTGGGCCGGCGAATCTGGTGTAACTCAGGGATTATAACATTGTTTATTGATTTCATCGATAGTCATAACAGGTTTATCTCCGCTGAAATATCTCTGCATAGTGCGTTTTCGCAGTCGTATGAAAAGAAAAAGAATATACCAAACTTAAAGTATTTGTGACCGTGTTACGTCCGTTGTAACAAAAGTAAGTAAGTGTCCTATTTTTGACGTTAACTACAGCTAATTAGTCAAAGATGCAGACGGAACGATTTCCCTACATGTTCAGTTTACTAATTTTATTTCTGGGTTTTGTGTTTCTTTCTTCAAATGAAAACTGTATACATTGTATCATCAATCTTAATCAGTTTTAGAAAATTAGATTCCGGAATTATTTTATTTGATACTAAATGCTCCGTTGTGAAATAAACTTGAACTTGGTCTTTTTTAATAGGGTGAAAAACGCTTTAATGCTGAACTACACTGTTAAACATTGACGTGAACTTAATATAAAAAACGATATCAATATACGTTTATTGTAAATTGAAGAACAGTATAATCATTCTACGATATTGGTATTTGAAAATGAACGGAACGTAACAGCAGTTCTTAAGGGGATGCTGGAGTCGAGTAGGCGATTCGTAGTGTACACTATTCATCGAAAATATGCTACAAATATATTGAAACTTTTTCACGGAGGTAATAAAAATCTTCATGCTTCGGCGACCGGTCGAATTACCGTTAAAGACATAGAGCAAATGTTAAAAAAAAGTATATTACTGAACCTCCCAAAAGGGATATGGTAAGTAATATGGCTGCTCGAGACGTCAAAAAATTCGGTTAAAGTAAGACATAAACGTTTCTGGGGCTCAGATGTGTCAAATCAGACCGGACGCCGAAGCACGAAGGTTTTTATTAAATTCCTGCAAAATTTGAAGTATATCTGTAGCATATTTACAATGAATAGTGTATATTATGCCCAGTCCAGCATCCCCTTGAAGCTAATATTAAGTGACAATTTTTTGCTGTTGATTTTGTTTCATATAGGGAGTACATAGATGACTTGAAACAGAATGCATCAAGTGATTTTTATAACATAATTTGAGCCCATTCGGTCGACTCGTTCACGAGTATTGGTAGTATATGGGCGTATCTCACAAATATTTAACTTTGACGGCCTCAAAGAGTAAAAATCGAATTGTAGGAGCACGGGTTTGCAAATTTTGTTTTCGGTCCTAAAACCTTCAGAAAGTAATATTTGTTCATAGAAAAGTCATCTTGCTCGCATAAATAGGCATGAAAATGAAAAGCGTAAAAATGTCAAAATGTTGAGCAGTGGTGGGGGAAGGACTACTACTTCGTGAACATCGATTCCTCATGAATTACTCGAGATTTTCAAAATTGATGTTCTCGAAAACGCTTGAACATGTCGCGCTGCTGCTGCAAGAAATTTATGTTCGAAGATACCTTCACAGACTGTGGATATAATTTTTTCTACAATTCAGATACCTGAAGCGCATCAGAAATTATGTTGACTGAATAGATATAAGCACACTACACGCTTCAAAGACAATCAATTGAAGATTCCGGTATACAAATCAGTGATAGGCTTGCTTGCGAGAATAATAGTTGCACAGCTGTCATGCTATTTATATATAAGAATTAACTGAGTAGTTAATAGGGTAATTAGTATCATGTGTACGTTGTTGGGTTCTTACATAGGTGAGTCGTAGGTTCAAAACCCGATATAGGCGAAAAATTTTCTTTCGCGAAAACTAATAGTCAACAATTTTTCATGGCGTAATATGTGTAAGGAAAAAATGTCCGGGTGATATATGTTTTTTTAAAATGTTTTTAGGCCTATTAAAAACTTTTAACACGTACGTGCGTGAATTTTAAAGCACTTGACTTTAATATTTGACGTACGTTTATTAAATAAAGGATTTTTATTACTCACATTGAAATATTTTGTATACATTCAATTAATGAAAGTATTTTCATGTATACTAACTTGGAATCTTCAACACATTTGGGCTTGAAATTTAAGAGATGGTTTGGGAATAAAAACTTCCGCTACCGGTAGCTTCATTTTCAAAACGTTAATTTTTTTAAGTATAATAATGTGGTGGGGTCCATAAGCATGATGTACACTCAGTATTTCCGTACGTATGTATAGTGTAGTGTGTTTAGTACAGTACAGTGGAGGTACTCGCCAGTCCGGTAGACGATACGCGCGGTTACCTCACTTCATCGTAATTTATACCCATGAAATTTGCAGTGGGGGCACCTTAATTAATATTGCTAAGAAAGTGCAGACGCTCGGATGCTCGGACACGTGCCTTATGGGCCACCCTGTGCTAGCCTAGGTTCTCGCCCGGTTCCTCGAGTCCAGAGGGTCATGGGTAATAATTTTCCGCGTGCGTGACCATACCAAGCACACGCTCAAGAACTCTTGTATCGGAAGTTCGAGGGTGGGAGGTACCACGTAGACTTTGGTGTCGAAAACCTACCGAGAATGAGGAAGAGATAGAATTGAAAAAAAAAACAAAAAGGAATTAGTTTTGTCATTAGGATAGGGTAGACCAAAAGGTGCCGAACCAATATTGATTCACCAGATCCTTTGGGATTACTTCACATATTGTTCGCGCCATAATGGCGTCAGACACTTGGTGAATATTCTAAGGATGCTCAAGAGGCCGTTACCCCACGACGTTTAACATTTTGAAAGCGGTTTTTCAAACGCTTTAAAAAATAAGAATATACTTTTGAGAAATCAGTAAAAACTATAATAGAAATGGGGTACACTGTAAAAAATATTTAGAAGGTTTATATACTGTATAGTAATCTATACAAATCCGCATAATGTATTTTTACTAAAACCGTGTAGGAAATGTGATTTACTATTTGAAAGATAATGAAAATTCAGCGGACGCGTGTTAAAATAAAAATTAAAGTAACTTATATTAAAAATCACGAAAACCTTTTATTACCGAATTTAAGAGATTGTGCACAAACTAATACGACTTTGGTAATGAATTGGTACATTAATTTTACTGTACAAACGTGTAGTAAACGTTTTATACCCCTTTCTGTAAAAGAGCTTTCCTGCACGTATGGAGCAATTTTACCTTAAATATATTTAACAGTAGATGCGGGTATTGCAAAATTGAAGTTAACTTACATTAAAAACACGACTCGTAAAGCGTATTTAGTATATTGTGAATTAATGAATGAGTATTCTGTACCGAATTTGGCAGAATTGTATGTACATTCATTTTCGGTTACATTGATGTAGTACATTTTCTACACCCTATAATTTTTCATTTCTGTAAACAAGTTTCCTACGCTATGTCGTAATTTCGCCTCAAATTTAGTTAAATTGAGCTCGTAAATAATTCAAAATAACAAAAGGGGGCCTGGAATATTAGATGGGATCTCTAGTTTCATCAACTTGTTGAACATTTTCTAAGGATCTTAATAATTATTTTCAACCAATGTCTGGTTCGTAATATATATTAAAATTCGAAAGGCGCACACAGAGAAAACAAAGTAGTTGGGTACCCGCGCGGAAAAAAATAGTCCAGGATGGAGTCCATGGTAGAGTCCCAGATGGACCTTGGGATCGGATCCGATCCCAAGGTCCATTCTGGAGTCTTCCAGTCCATCCGGGACTCCATCCTGGACTAACATAGACTCCATCTTGGACTATTTTTTTCCGCGCGGGTACACCTAAGAAGTAGTTGTAGGGACTCACTTTTCGTAAGTCCTTACACCACGAATTTTGTGAGTTGACTCAACTACTTTTTGTCACTTGGGTAGGCTGGGTTACAGCAATCATCTATCAGTTGTGTGTAACCTCCCGGTTAGTTGGCATAACTCACCGGTTAGTCGGCACAACTAAAACACTAAACGGAGCACGATAATACCGTTTGAGGTTACAACATATTTTATTTATTATCATTTTTATTTGTTATCACATTGATATAGGTTTGGCATTAAAATCCTATCAATACAAAACAATCATTTGAACAGAATTCTTTTACTAAAATGTCTATTAACAAAATTATTATGCAAAAAATGTCTACCGAAAGCATTTTATTACTATAAATGTCTATCGACAACATTTTTTTTATAAACAATGTCCATCGCCAGATTTTTTTTGCCAAAAACTTTCTATCGTCATGATTGTTCTATCAACAGAGAACTTCAATCCGAAACCTATGTTGATGTAACTTTTCAAAGAGACATCTGTATCGCTGTCACAAGTGTATACGGAAAGAAATGAGTAGTGGGTAAGACTGAAAAATGAGTCCTGCCAACTAACCGGAATAGTTGATATAGCGCTAACTACTCAGTTAGTTGAACTGTCGACTCGGTTGGTTGGAGGAACTAAATGTCGTTGGTAGAATACTCGTAGTAGCAGGAACCAACTGAAATCGTAACCACAACTATACGCTCAGTTAGTGGACGCAATTTATTTCAGTGAAGTTCTAGGTTACAATTCAGAGCTCACAACGCACCTCTAAGATAAATAATGAAAACAATGAGGTTAGAAGCGCGATTGCCATACATTCATAATGGCATGGATCATTACTAAGTTTCGGTTTTGTTAAAATTAAGATAATCTACTTCTAACAGTACACAATTCGCTTGCTGTATATTTAGTACGGTCCGCTGTAAATACACATTTCACACCACACATTGGCGTCTCTTGGATACCTTTCTCTTTGGCGTACACATCATTAGTTGGAAGAACCAACCAATTAGTTTTAGACGGGAAGCGATTGGTAGCGAAAACCAACTCGAAGGGTACCGGCACCATTCGCATCGTGTTGACAACTACTGCCGGCGATAGTTGCGGCACCTAACGGCTGTTGGTAAAGGCAGAATTGATATTGGTTGTCGGAACCAACGCGTCGGTTTTCCTTACTACTTTTCGATAACTAATCACGCAGTAGTTGCCTCAACTAATTTGCGGCGCAAGATGTGTTGGAAATGGTTCTTGCAACTACTTTTTTCTTTCCGTGTATGAATGTGATTATTCCTCAAATGAAAATTACACTGATGCACGGCAATTCCGATTTATAACTATAAATACGCGAATCTTGTGAGAAACTCTAGCCCAGCTCGTGCACATTTAATTTATTAAAAAAGTATTTGGCTGAGAGCGGTCGTTTATGCCGGTTCGAAGTGCACGGAAAGAAAAAAGTAGTTGCAAGAACCATTTCCAACACATCTTGGGCCGCAAATTAGTTGAGGCAACTACTTCGTGATTAGTTATCGAAAAGTAGTAAGGAAAACCGACGCGTTGGTTACGACAACCAATATCAATTCTGCCTTTACCAACAGCCCTTAGGTGCCGCAACTATCGCCGGCAGTAGTTGTCAACACGATTCGAATGGTGCCGGTACCCTTCGAGTTGGTTTTCGCTACCAATCGCTTCCCGTCTAAAACTAATTGGTTGGTTCTTCCAACTAATGATGTGTACGCCAAAAAGAAAGGTATCCAAGAGACGCCAGTGTGTGGTGTGAAATGTGTATTTACAGCGGACCGTACTAAATATACAGCAAGCGAATTGTATACTGTTAGAAGTAGATTATCTTAATTTTAACAAAATCGAAACTTAGTAATGATCCATGCCATTATGAATGTATGGCAATCGCGCTTCTAACCTCATTGTTTTCATTATTTATCTTAGAGGTGCGTTGTGAGCTCTGAATTGTAACCTAGAACTTCACTGAAATAAATTGCGTCCACTAACTGAGCGTATAGTTGTGGTTACGATTTCAGTTGGTTCCTGCTACTACGAGTATTCTACCAACGACATTTAGTTCTTCCAACCAACCGAGTAGACAGTTCAACTAACTGAGTAGTTGGCGCTATATCAACTATTCCGGTTAGTTGGCAGGACTCATTTTTCAGTCTCACCAACAACTCATTTTTTCCGTTTGGATGTGCGATCTCACTCATTAGTAGAGCGAACTCATTTTGGTTGTCACGACAACTATTCGAAATTGTTATAGGCATCCAGTAAATTATTGTAGCAACTCAGTTATGACCAATTTATAAAAGAGGAGTTGTTCCAACTACTCTTTTTTCTCCGCGCACGGAAAACAAAAAAGCAGTTCTGGCGACTAGTTCCAGCACATGCTGTGCGTTGTGTTAATCATCTGCAATCGTAATCACAACTTTGTGATTGGTAGCAAGACTTTTGATTCGTGTGTCTGGTATTATCGAGGGATCGGGGAATTTAGCCACATGCGATCTCCTTCGTCGCGCCTATTTCCATCCCTGCGGTCGCCTCCGCTTATTAACGTAAGGTAAGAGAGCTCTCTAGCGTGCGTACGATAAACGCTCGCGGCGGTTCATTTTTGCGTTTCGTGACTACCTCTTGTTTTAACTGTCGAATCACTTTTACATGTATATTTTCCAATCTTGTTTCTTGTTTCAATAAATAATTCGCCTGCCTCGCTTTTCTCTCTACATTGTCAGAGTTTTTATGTCAAGGCAAGTTGTCTATTGTTCTTTCCGTGAAATATTGTGTCTTTGATTTATTTGCCCAACTTCCCCTCACACACTCTCGTCAATTATATTATTTGATTATTTTACATGTTTATACATCTATACTTGTCCCACTTTCCTTATGGTGCCCCGGGTGAAGAGTGAGTGATTGGTTGAGTTGATAATTCGACAATTTTGAAAACCGTAGCTTATTAATAAGCCGTTTATTGCTCGAGTGAGTTACTATCGGACCGGTTGTCTATTCTCGGGATCCTTTTGTGTCGCGTCGTGAGGCACGCTCGCCACCATTTGCATTTGAGCCTCGCCCTGCATCGCGCCACACCTTCGTGAGGTAAGCCAATCAGCTCGCAGCATAGCGTCGCATCTAGTATAATCGTGCCACGTAATCACTTTTGTTTTATTCTTTTCCACGTCAGTCTTGTGTTTGCATATGCGTGCATTAAAATATATCTCGCTCGCATTGTATGATTTATATGATATGCTTAAATCAATTAGTATAGAAATTAGAGTAACTGTATTCAATATAGTGACATTAATTTTTTCTGTAGGGCTTTTCTTCGTTCAACTTCATTTGGTCGTTGGGGTTCATTATTCGTATGCTAATTTTTCATTCTTTCAGGGTTTCACTTATCAGCTCATCATAGCTCCTACGGCCGTAAAAAAGCTTTAAAGAATCCAGTAGCTCTGCAGGACACACGCCTGGTGGAGATCATAGCCTTGCGTAACCATCTTCTCGCCAAGTCAAGTGATACTCTTAATAAAAGTATCGTTTATGCGCGACTCAATGGCGTGAAGGAGATCTGGGTTCAGATTCGAAGGGGTCATTCGGAGATTACGGTAAGAGAGGATGTTGAACCAGGTGCGTAATTCACTGGGAATCTACTTGACCAACATCAAGAGGTGTATGAGAATGTGCTCAATAAATTCTTGACATTGTAGTCGCTGTCCGAACTGGCGGACTAATTCACGTTGCCACGATCTCACAGCGTGTTCTAGTGTGTCTGGGTTAGATTCTGGTTTCGTAAGACTTCCGAAGATTCCTCTGCCTACCTTTTCAGGAGAATATCAGGATTGGAAGAGCTTCCGTGATTTATTCACGACGCTCGTTCATGATGCAACTAAATTGCAGTATTCAAGACTGTGATAGATTGGGAGCGCAGCTGATTTGATCAAATATGTGATGACCACCAGCGCTAACTCTGCAAGCACATGGAAGGCGCTGAAGGTTAGATACCATAATCCGAGGCTCATCGTAAGTAAGCATTCGTCGGCTCTTATGGAACTTCCCTGCATCAAGAAGACGTCCGCTGAGGAATTGCGTTTATTTACCGATGGAGATCAGCGTATCATTCGCGTCTTGAGAAATCTGAAAATGCCTGTAGATCATTGGGATGTTTGGTTCATTTTGCTTCCTCATAGAGGAAGCTTTGTTTTCATGAAAATTTTTTTTTCCGAGATTTTCATGTCAGTATGCTTAGAATCACCTAAAACGTCGAGAAAAATGGTTTAGAAAGTGTGTCCGTATGTGCGTGTGCGTGTACGTGTGTGCGTGTGTATGTGTGTTCCAGGGACCGAAAATTCAATCGTCGACAACTCGCGAATGGCACGATCGATCGAGCTCAAATTTGGCACGCAAGTAGAGCATTAATTCCTCTTCAATTGTTGTAATTTTGAAGAAAATATATCAATGTATACTGATTTTATAGAATATTGAATTTTTTTGAAAAATGTCGTATACTCTCTAACTTTCGTAAAAGTTCGCCGATAGACCTAAATAGTTTTTCATAACTAGGGACACGTTATATGCTGTTTGATATTGAATTTCGACAAAATCGGTAAAGCGGTTCGGATTTTATAGAATTTTGAATTTTTGTAAAAAATATAAATTTTGCTATAAATCACGTCGAATCTCAGCAAATTAACTGAAATGTTCTACAAACGAAAAATAACATACAGCTATACTGTGTACCAAATTTAGTGGTGATCGGTAAAGTCGTTCAAATTTGACACCATTTTGAATATTTGAAGCAATAGCGATTTTCGCTATAACCTCCGCAAAAGTTAATAAAGTAAAACAAAAGTTTGTGCCTAATAAAAATGAGAAGTACCGGTGATTTATTCATTTATTCAAAACAAGGATGCAAAGTAGAACCTTGCACATTGCTTCCTCATTCAATTTTGCTCTTCACAAAGCTTCCTCTATGAAGAAGCCAAAATCAGTTACAATACTTCCTCGTAGAGGTTGCTATGTAAAGAGCAAAATTAAATAAGGAACCAATGTGCAAGTTTCTACTTTGCATCCTTTTTTTCTAGTTATCATGATTATAGCTCCACCGAAGTGTGAGTTTCTGGTCGAATTTTTGGAAAAGAGGGCTCAGACCCTTCGGTATGGCTGCTTCTAGACGTCGCAGCATGAAAAGGTTAGCTCCTCCTTCTAAGCCGAATATATCTCGTAAAGCTTTCCATGCGAGCTTATCTGACAGAGAAAGCAGGTTCGACAAGCAACCCGAGGTGTCCACTCTGCATGAGCTCGCCTGCTCTTATGAGGTGTAATCGGTTCAAGGCGAACGCTCTCCAGGATCGTGAAGTGGAAGTTAAACGTTTGCAGCTTTGTTTCAGTTGCTTGGGCCGGCATCGGATGAAGTTGTGTACGTTTTCGGGGCGTTGTTTTACTTATCAGACAAAACTTTTTTCTCTAATTAATTTTCAGGAGGTAAAGAATTTGCTGGGATCGGTGGCTAACGCGTCTAAAGACGGTCAGGGGACGTCAGGTGCCAACTCGATGCTGGTAAGTCTGTATGCTGCTGGGCCTCCAGTGTCATCGAGGAACATTCTTCTCGCCACTGCGCACGTGTTAGTAGTGGGTCCAAAGTGCAAGAGTATGCGCAAACACTTCTGGATCAAGACTCAGAACGGTCTTTTGTATCAGAAGCCATTATGTAAACTGCTTGGACTGCCTAGGCGACGTACACGCGGTCCCTTATCCGGCCTTCGCGCTGGTGCAACGAAGGTCTAATAGTCACATCGTGCTTGCATGCATTCGTAAGCATACGTGCCAGTGGAAGACCTTTGTTGTTAATGAAGTGTCTCTCATTCAACCTAAGTTGCCGTTGGCAACGTGTGCTCACATCCCGACTAAGGGCAATCCGGTTGTCTTAGCAATGCGAGGAGTCCAGCCAGGGGAGTTGGCCGAGGACGCTCTTTGGTGGCAGGGCCCGGCGTGATTAGCCATGCATCCAACGGAGTGGCCTCGGTCGACCGAATCTGTCAAAACTAGCCACGTTTGCCTGAGATTCGAAGAATCCGAAATCCTAGCTCGATACTCTTCTTTCACAAAATATCTCCGCACTGTAACTCTTTGCAAACGCGCCACTGTTCATCTAGTGAGGGGAAGTACGCCGGTCGCAGACACGTCGCCTCTATTTCTTACCACTGCTGAGCTTTTTGCAGCTCCTGTAACGTTCATGCGTCTGGCTCAAGCGAGTGCATTCACGGTGGAAATTGGGCTGTTAAGTTCGAGTATGAGACACCAAAGGGCAATCGGTTCAGCAGCTTAAATCTGTTCTCGGGCAAAAAGAATGGACTCTTATGTGTAGTAGGTCGACTGGCTCATTTTTTAATCTTTTCGATCGAAAGCATCCCCCGATCTTGTCGCAGTACCTTAACTTTGAGCGTCAAGTAAGGATTTTGGGTAGAAACCGTTCGGTCAAGTCGACGACTCGTGCGTGTGTGCCCTTTTAACGGTTCAAGCCTCATTCTGCTCAACAACTCATGGGTGAGCTTTCTGCGATCGAGTTACCAGAAATGAAGATTTCTCTAAGTCGAAACTCGATTACGTGGACTCGTATGTGACCCGCATTTCGAAGGGACGTGAGTATCCCAAAGCGTATATCGCTTTGTTCGTTTATTTTGCTACTTAAGCTACTCACCCGGAGCTCGTTAGCGAACTCACATCAGCGACTTTCATTTGCGTATACTATCATTTTGTGAGAGACAAGGAACTTGCCAGGACCTCTACAGCGCCACTGCCACGAAATTGCAGGCAGCTTATAAGGAGCTCCCGTATATGTTTAGTCGCGCTTCGTAATTTTACAAGAAAACGACTTGTTAGTGCCCCGCATTACAATGGCCTAAAAAAAGCAGATGTCAAGTCGATGGAGCATTACCGAAAGAGAGCCGTAGGCGAGCGCATTCTCACATTCCAAGGGTTCTCCACAGTCCTCGTGGAGGTCGAAGCGTATCTTAACTCTCTTCTTCTCGGAGCGTTGAGTGCTGACCTCAACGATTTGCGGACGCGTACTCCTTCTTATTTTCTCAACGAAGGTATTTCAGTGTTGCTCCCGGATGCCTATTTGACCACCTTGTTAAAAAGTCGGTTGGATCGATTCCAGCTTCTTCAGCGCATCCGTAACAACTTCTGGAAGCGCTGGCCAGCTGAATACTTGCTCCATGTGCAAGAACGCAAAAAGGGAAGGACACCTTACGACAATTTTAGGATGGATCAGCTCGTGTTGATTGAAGATGATTGGTATCCTCCACAAAATAGCTATGGCCCAGATGGTCTGGTGCGAGTGGCTATCATCAAGATGACCACTTCTCTTAGACGACGCTTTGCTGGTCTCTGCCTGCTCGCTTTGAACGATAAGGTTAAGTGAGCAGTTCCTCCAGATAGATCATCCGTCGAACAAAGGCGGCGGAATGTTCGGGTTTATGAGGTTTTTGGGGGGAATGCGGATTTCGCGCCGTAACTGGCCGAGCGCCGTGGCGCTATAAGCCAACCGGTAATGCGGACATAAAAGGAAGCGATTTCGCACGCCATCTCGCGGATCGCGGGTGCGTGTCGTCCGCGCCGTGACCCGCCCGAGCGTTGTTGCGCTGGACGCCAACCGAAAATTGGGCCATAATAAGAACGAGGGTTTGTGCGTCCTCGCGCGGACGGGCGTTCCGTGTTGTTCAGTTCAACGATGTCGTGCGAATGATCGGTCATCCCCCAAATACCGTCTTAAACTCCTATTGCCTCATCACTGCGTGTAATTACTCTTTGCACTTTTTGCGTACATCGGGTTGTGGACATTTGATTCTTGTGTATGGTATTATTGAAAGATCGGAAAATTTGCCCACGTGCGAACTCCTTCGACGTGCCGATTTCCATCACTGCGATCGCCTAAACGGCAGGGCCATTCGCGATGCAGACGGTTCCCTTGAGACGTCGAGGCAAACTGCGGCCAAGGAGAAGCAATCCATTTACCAGGTCCTGCATCCGGCCAGGACTTTGCATCACGTCGTCACGTTTCCGCTTATTAATGTGAGGTAAGAGAGCTTTCTTGTGTGCGTGCGATAAAAGGTACCTCGTGGCCGTTTATCATTGCGTTTAGTGACTATGTCTTTTTTTAACTGTAGCATCTATTTTACGAGTATGTTTTCCAATCTTGTTTCTTGTTGCAATAAATACCGCCCTTGTCCCGGCTTTTCTTTTTTCATCATGCCAATTTTTATGCCGAGGGAAGTTATTTCCTATTCTTTCTGCGAAATTATTGTGTATTTGATTTATTTTTCCAACCAACTTTCCTTTGTCTAATTCTCTTTCAAGTAATTGACTATTCTGGCGATTGGTTATCGGAAGCGATAAATCAGTTTTTGTAACTACTTTTTTCGTGGATAGTTCATTTTAGAGTTATCTACAGCTAAATACGCTTGACGGTTAACCCAAGTTTGTGGTTGTAACTTTGCGAGCTTTAGTGAGTTGGTAACTACAGTTCGCACAGTTCCTCGTCAATTACGAACCGATGCTACACATTCCCGATTGAATTGTTGTGATAAGGATTTAAGGCCGCGCATTTGTGCATTGCGCATCTTCATTTAAGGAGAGAGACAATTAAATACATTGGATATTCCCGCGAACGGTGAAGACAGACAGAAAGAACTTTGGTCATAAATCGATGTTCGGCGGTTATTGCGATGAGAGTTGTTATATATATATTTATAGCTGCACTGTATGCAGTATGTACTACTTGCAGTATAGTAGAATAGTGAGAGGATATATTAACCTTCCCCGTCGCCTTCGACCGCCGAACGCCGATCACCTTTTTCCTAACTTTTTTGGTTTCCGAGCACGTATATGAACATATACATTATTTATGTACCCATCTCGCTCTTGCTTCGTATATTGCTGTTGTTGCTGCGGTTCTGGCCTTCCATATTCTGTATACACTGTAACTTATAATGTTGCGCGTCTTGGTGGCGGCGGTATACAAGAGATAAAAAGCAGCGCGGGCGCTGGGCAATTTTTCTTCTCGGCGGCGTTATTTTCTCTTTTGTGGCATGAGCAGTCGTTCGCCACGCATGTATGAATGCATATGCATTATTTATGATTCGTAATTATCAGTCGCCTTTCTTTTTTCCTCCTTGAGACCACTCTTCGCTAGCCTTCGTCCGCTACTAATAATTCAACTCATCCTCCGTCCGTCACCATTAGATCTCGAAAAATTTTCAAAAACGCCTGCACACTTCCGTTCATTGTTACACTGTGGACAGTCGTATGATAATTCGACCCTAGGATTAGATTTTAGCGACAAAAATATTTGAGGGAGTAGCTCGGGAAATGCGACACATCCCCGCAAACTCTCGAGGGACAGGAGAAACGGAATAATTGTTTTTTTACAAAATTGTTGATGCGTCGGAATTTGGCCGCTCATTAAATAATAAAAAGGACTAACGAATCCCATTGATTCTAGTAAGGTTTATATCGCGATCCAACCTCACTTACAGAAATATAATTATAAATAACAGTTGAAAAGTAATAGCATTGAATGTGTATTAGTTAATATTATTTCAGATGGTTAACGTAACAATTTGACTACTCAGCTTAATCCGATTTGATGAAGAATTGAAACGAAACACACAAACAAAAAATAAAAAAGGATGCAAAGTAGAAGTTTGCACATTGCTTCCTCATTAAATTTTGCTGTTTACATAGTAACCTCTACGAGGAAGTATTGTAACTGATTTTGGCTTCCTCATAGAGGAAGTTTTGTCAAAAGCAAAATTTAATGAGGAAGCAATGTAGTTAAAACGCAAGTTCGTCGGACCTAGATTGTCAACCTATCAATCAGTTGATTGATCAATTAATTTCTAATGAGAGGTTTTGTGAAATCTTTTACCCAGTGTCACACCATGAATATTCATAAATTCAGGAAGTAGGAACTCACCAAATATAAAAAGTAATGGGGAGCTATGCAGCTCGCATAAAAGTACGGTAGCAAGTAGTTATACCAACCTGTGTGAAGGGGCATTCAAGAATTATTGAATAAACATCAATAATGTCTACGAATGTACAAAAAACAGATACTTTTTATTAACATATTAATGTACGTGTATATAACGCGTTCAACCAAATTGCAAATTCGTGAGTTCGATGTGGTCTTCATTAATTGGAACATAATTTCTTCATAAAGTCGTTAGCGCGTAAATCGAAGACTCGATTGTTCACTCGTGAATATCATTATCCATGAAATAATGAACAGTTTCGTCAAAGCTGTTCTCTTTCTCTCTAATTCTTACCCCTGAATAGCACGCGTCTATTTCCCACAGAGGCACAGACCCAGCTTCAATTGGGACGATAAAAGAAGATTGCTTTTATGTCATGTGTTAATTATCTATATTAGATAAACAATTTATGATAAATTATGAACAAATATTTAGATATATTCCTAGAAATGCGGCAAACCATTAAAATTTAATGGATATCAAATTATTTACGGATCAAATAAGCAGGTGCTCACTTTACTTGCAAAAATAATTCGATTTTTACAGCTCTGTTTTCAGTATACTACTAATTTCTATCAAAAGTTCTTGAGCATAATAGATGTTTGCGTTTGTAGAATATTTTTCGATCTGCAACCATTTTCAGACCGAAGTATCTTGTAACGTACACAAATTCAATGAAAGTAGGCCAATTTGTAATGAACACGTGAAAATAATGACACGGATGAATTGTGTTGGATAAAAAATTCACTAATGCCATTTATTCTCGTGCACGTCAAGTGCAACTTTAAAATAAATATGCACGGTTTTCTATGTATACTAGCAATAAAATTTTTCATTGAATCTCAGTAAAGAGGAAAATAGAAATACTAAGTTAGGAGGGGTAGACGGCGCTAGTTGGAAAATAGGGGTATAAGGCCCTCCACTACCTCCAAGTCGAAGGGATACCTCACGCAGGCAACAGGGAAGTGAAAGACGGCTCAGTATCAGCCAATCAGGCGTAAGATTGGCCCTCTTCAGACTCCCGAAAAATATACTCGCTAGACTTAAGATGAAGAAAACTAATTTGTATAGTGGGAGACAGTCGTTTTTCCGACCAATTAGAGCTGTAGAAAAGTACCCTCTCTTTGCTTTGCGTAACACTGGAAGCCGATTTTCATAGTATATAAGGACGCAATTCTAACTCCGAAATTTGAAATACGAATGCAGTATAGTTGCAAGCGTTTCCATATTCTCAAAACTGAGCAAACTCACGCGGACAGATCCAGTTTAAAACGGTGAACAAATGCAGAATAGTTGCACGCGTTTTTCCTTAATAACAAATGACTGTACGCGGAGGAGCAAATTCATAAATATTTCACAGATCCAAGACTTGAAAATAATTCAAAGTCCGACATTTCATTTTCTCTTCAAGATTTAAACATTAAGAAACAATCGAAAGAAAAATCAGAGTAACAATAAAATTGGACTTCATCAAACAACCAAATCGTTCAGCGCAAATACCAAATCAAGCAGTCAAGGTTTAAAATAGGGCAACATTCATTTTGTTACTCGGACGTTCAATAGTCAGGTACTGCGATTTATTAGTTTTCCGTAACTCGTTTATTTTTGTTCGTATTATTTTTGCTCACGCGTAGAAATTAGCGAGAATCAATAGGGTAGCTTTCCTTAATACTAGCAGGGCTTCTTCTGTCACTATTTTAGGAATCAGTTGAGTGTTACTTCCCGGAATTTCCTGGAATAAGCATGTCTATTTTTCCCCGATTATTGTGTTGTGTTTGCTCAATTTAATTTTCGTCGATATTAGTCATTAACGAATTTTTAAGCCCCCAGACGGCCCCTTTACTTTCCTTCGTAGGCTGCTTCCTAGTCGAGCAAACATATTTACTTTACTCTTTCTCCTTTTTAATAATATCTGAGATCTCATCGGGTCGTGCGGTGAACGAGTAGCTGGCGCCCCTTCATAAATTAGCCGATGGACGAGTAAGTTTTGTGGCGATAGTTTTGGTGACGTATTTTGTTGAGTTTTGGCGTCACAATGTGTCAGTTTGGTCTTGGTCTTTGAGTGAATTCTCCTATGGGACTTTTAAAATGGAATATATTTTTGTGTGACAATTTTTTAGTAATCGATTAGCATCGTCGGATGTTTTCAACGGTTGGTGCCAATCATCCAGGATGTCACGGCTGACTCGATATCGAAACTTTAATATAGCCAAATATTATTAAATTCTGAAGATTATCACCTTACGCTCGGAATACCGTAAATGGACCCTAGGAAGTGGGCAGGGATTCACGGGTGCCGATGCGATATCGAGCTTGGTGCTTTGTTTGGAGAGTGGTCGACGCTACGTTTTAATGCAATATCAAGATATACAGCTAATTTTGGTTACTTCGAGATATATAAGAAATAAAATGGACCCTGGAAAAAACATAATATGTGGTGAACGAGTAGCTAGCGCCCCTTCATAACTTAGCCGATGGACGAGTAAGTTTTGTGGCGATAGTTTTGGTGACGTATTTTGTTGAGTTTTGGCGTCACAATGTGTCAGTTTGGTCTTGGTCTTTGAGTGAATTCTCCTATGGGACTTTTAAAATGGAATATATTTTTGTGTGACAATTTTTTAGTAATCGATTAGTATCGTCGGATGTTTTCAACGGTTGGTGCCAATCATCCAGGATGTCACGGTTGACTCGATAAAATGATAATTTTGCCTCGAGTGCTTGAAGGATAATCCTCAGGATTTTTAAATGGCGCATTATCTCACGCCGCGCCTTGAAACACGCGATGTTTATGTACCTATGCATTCAGCGATCCGAGAGTATGCGTTCCGGAAAGGATGACGGGTTGTGGATTCTTGCGCCGAGGGCCGAAACGACCGGGACAGAGGAAACAAAGCCGATGAAATTGCTACGTGGCGACCGGGCAGTTAGAGCGGACACTAAACGGGAGATACAGCCCATAAAGTACACTGATCCTCGACGTATATTGCGACGATGTCGAAATGGAGGCTTTGCATTGCGGAGAGTAAACTGTACAGTAAAACAGTAAAAAGTACATTGGCCTGAAGAATTTCCAATCGAGCTTATTATTGTTAGGTCGAATATTGAGTAAGAAACGTTTACGTGATGTCACCTTTCGATACCCCCCATAGTATTTCTTCTTCAATCCGTTGGAAATTTTCTTCAGTTTCAATATATATATCGGCACGATGGGATGGGTATGCTGATACATTAAAATGCAGAAAGACAGAACACGGAGAGAAAAGTCTATGAATAGTTACAAGGGTTTTCGTTCTTAGTTACTATAACTCGCATACCCCGGTGACATATAGGGTTTATCGTAGTTATTCTTATGCACGCAGAAGCATTAAAAATATTTATTATAATCATTCCAATTTTACTTTAGTACCGTGCTTATTATTTCTATATTAATGGTCCTAACCAAAATTGTAATTATACGTATACGGATAAAAGCATTCTATTTTTATATAGAAGTAATTAGTAGATTTTTCATAATGTTTTTAATATCATACAGGAATTAATTATACAAGGATTTTTAATGCGGTTCGTTAAGTATATTTAATGCTTTGCAATTTAATGTATCAAAAATGTAAATATTTTTTAAGAAGACACCGTCATTTGTAATTTTATTTTGTTTCACTGATTGTTGTATTGAAATTGCAACACGCTAGCCTAAGTGGGTCATTATGTAATGAAGTTTGAAGTAAACCTAACATCGAACAATACAAATACCGAGAAAAAGATACCGAGAAAATTTCTAATTTAAAATTTTCACGTAAAAAAGTCTTATGGAAATTTTTTACTCTCATTGCATTATTGAAATCTTATAACAGTAAAAATATCGGGCATCGTGAATTGAGCTACTTCAAGAGGTTCATCATGAGAAACGAAGCTCAATAACTCAGACTACTATCGTTTACGTATACAAGAGTACAATTCAAATCATTGAAATTATAATATAATTTTTTCCTTTAAGAGGAGGTTCCTCTATAATTGACCGACAAATTACACTAAGTTCAGGAATTAATTGTGGATGAACAACAAGACGTAATAAGGTGGTTTTTTTTAAACCTTCATTTATGCTTCAATTGTAATAACAAAAATTTGTCACGCAAAACTGCGTGCATTCCTTACTCGTCAATTTTCAATTTAGAGTAATGAAACAAGTTTCATTTTAAAACTGAATAAGTACAGAATAGAATGAACCTAAGAAATCGAAAAAATATTAAAAAATAACAAAATGGCGGACATGTGAGTGAAAAAAAAAACATCCAAAAAACGAATTTTCAAGTTCACATGTCCGCCATTTTTTAATTTTTCAATATTTTCTCGATTTCTTAAGTTCATTCTATTCTGTAGTTATACAGTTTTTAAATGAAATTTGTTTCATGATTCTAGATTGAAAATTGACGAGTGAGGAATGCACGCAGTTTTGCATGGAACCGGAGGGCACTTTCTGTATCAGCCGCCATCTTGGATACCATTTCGTATAAATTGAAAAAAAAAAAAAAGAAAAAAAAAAAATTACAATTGAAGCATAAATAAAGATTTTAAAAAAGAAACCACCTTATTACGTCTTGTTGTTCATCCACAATTAATTCCTGAACTTAGTGTAGTTTTCGGTCAATTATAGAGGAACCTCCCCTTAAATAATAGTTATTGGTGAGGATAAAGTCGACAATAAGTCGCAGACGTATAAAAACTAATAATCGTGTTGAAGAGAGAATTCGGACATTGTGAAGTAATAGCAGTGTGTTTTATAATTGGTGTGAGAGTCATAGGCTCGAGCAAGCACGAAGCCTATTGAGCCCGAACTCATGCTATACCGGTGTAAGTGCGAGACGCAAGCGATCGTTGGAGCAGTTCCAAGGCAGGCGCGCATAGAGAGGATCGAATGTGTTTACCTTTTTTTTACTAACTCGGAGCAGAGACCCAGCCAGGCGAAAATCGGAGGGTTTGATGATTATTTTATCGGATTATCTAGAATAATATGAAGTTATAACCACACTTAAGGTACTCCGAACGCGAAGGTGAAGGTTTTGTGGGTGCCCGGGCGGGGCCCCTAATGTTATCAAAAATCTAACGCAGTACAGCCATGAAACGTTTTGAGAATTTTTTCAAAGGCCGTATTAAACACCGTAATGTACAAAACAGACCGTATTGTAGTTTTTTCAGATAATTACACAATTTTTCAAATCATACAGGCCTGAGCTTTCGCGAACGATCTGGCAACGTTTTCATTGAACGAACGCCTACCCTACTATACATAGTACGTCAAGTGAGTTGCACTAATTGCATTATTAATGTGAATTATTAACAGCAAAATAAGACCGGCATTAACGCCAAACGAACATTTGTTTATTTAGCGCGTATCGCCGACGTAGGTTATAAACACAGCTAACAGTATACAGCGTTGACAGCTATAACGTCGCAGGCCCCGCCATGACAATTATTTCATAATAAACTTTTTCTCACACCTTTAGATAACATTTTCGCGCAAAAAACTTCGGTGGGGTCAGATTTTTAAGCACGATAATTTATATTCGAAATTCGCTGTGCCCGTATTTTATTTTTCCGAAGTCGAGATGTTTGACTAATGAAATCGGTAATTGACGAGCGGACGGCAGTGTTTCCCATCTTTTTCTGTGCTAATATTGCACTTTTGAAATGATAAAATGATCATATTACCGGGCCTGACATTTTTACCGTGATTTTACGCAATTAAACTTCAATATAGCCAAATATTATTAAATTCTGAAGACTATCACCTTACGCTCGGAATACCGTAAATGGACCCCAGGAAGTGGGCAGGGATTCACGGATGCTGATGCGATATCGAGCTTGGTGCTTTGTTTGGAGAGTGGTCGAGTGTACGTTTTAATGCAATATCAAGATATACAGCTAATTTTGGTTACTTCGAGATATATAAGAAATAAAATGGACCCCGGAAAAAACACAATATGGCCAGAATTCTTTTGAATTGATACCGACTAAGCTAATGTGGAGGATCGAAATGTGGTGGAAAACTTTCCGTTGAATCAACGGTGAAGGATTAAAACACGCTGCAATGTTACTGCGTAGAATCGGGTTGCGCAGTACAGAATGTGTACGATCAATTTTAAATGAAAAAAAATCTATTGATAATTGCCTGTGAGTAATCTGATTGTGCAGACAATTAGACGTGAGGGATCGTGTCTGTATAGCAAGCAATGTGTAGTATCGAAATGTGAACGAAAAACGGTGTGTAGTATAAAATGCGTGAAGGAACGAATGAGGCGGATTATTGTTGTGGTGGATAGAGTTGTGGAGGAAAGAAGGGCTGCCCACTATATAAATATAATTTACTATGCTAAATTGAATAATGAATTACCAGATTCTTCTCTCCGTTAAGGGGTAAATCGTTGTGTTACAGTACTGTTCATGTGCATTGTCTATACTTTTCGTGTATATGTACGTTGAAACGGTACTAAAGTGCAACTAACGAAACGAACTTTATATGCAAAAATATCGAATATGGACTTTTCATGTACTTTTCACATATTCCTACGCTACCACAAATCTCAAACGCGATCATTTTAAATATGTACTTCTCATGTACTTTTCACATATTTAATTGATGAATTTCCAAACTAGACTTAATACGTCCTTTTCACGTGAAACTGGAAGTCCGTGAAAATTCAAGAGTCATGTCATTAAAGGCACCTTTTCACGTATTTTTCACGGATCTCGGATGGATCTGCGATGCAAATTATTTTATCCGGATGTATTGGAAAATAAGAAAAAATCGCACGGTAATCTGTCGTGATATATATTATTGTTTCGAAATATGCTATAATATTTAAAACAAATTCTAACATTATTCGTGTCAAAACTAATTCTAGTACTACAAATCTCATACAAATAAACTGTTGATGCAAGTGTTATTTCAATGTTTTATCCGTGTCATTATAATTCAATATATACTTGATGCTTTACACGATCGATTTCACAATTGGTGTGGACTTATATGGACACCGTTTAAGTGTCAATTTTAATACCACATTTTTAACACCGTAATTGTACGACAGGAGAAATACTATTAGTCCTACGAATTGTTCTAAAGTATTCATCACTTTCATTAGGTAGCAAGAAAATAAAAGTTCATTGAAATTTAATTTCTCGTCTCGTATAAGGAACATAGCCGCATGAAGAAAGATTCCCATATATCGATCAATAAAGATGCTATCTCACGCACCTCACATCATGTCACATGGTTCATAGCCAATAATTCGCATCTTCTACAAGCGGCATCACTGCTAACAGCAATATGAGCAGCAGCAGTACCACCGACAAGGCAAAGAGATTCAAGGTATAAATTACGTGGAAAACGAGAGCCAATCAGCGTAAGTCAATCGGGTTGTACGAAGGAGATCTTTCTTTCACGACAAGGTGGTTTACCCCCGGAGTTGAGCTCATTTCCTTCCACATACTCTCTTCTTCATCCTTTCGCATCCTCATCTGCGGCTTACGCAGAGTACCACAGCTACTGCGTTGCAGTACGTATACTTGGTATACCGGATCGTAATACGATCGATGATTAGTCTCCGAGGCGGCTTGCAGCTCTCGGCGACTCGCCTCAGCTACTCCCATACGCGGAATATATAAATTACGCACTGCAACTTAAGATATTACGGAGTTTATAAGTAGAAGCAGCTTTCGTAATAAAAGAAAAATGAGAATGAGCAACAGAGTTAGAAACGAAGCCTCGCGGCAATCATGTGTCGTCCCAAATCTCAAGTTTATGTATAGCGGATCAATATTGGCACTGATCGAAGAAATCTGATTTCTCGTACAAATTACTTTTCGCAGAGTTTTGCAGATATTCTTCAAATAAGAAAAGTTCCGGAGAAAAACCAGGGAAAAAGTTACCAAATCTGTAATATTTTTTTACGGGATCCGATAACGTGTGATTAGTTTTTGTTTAAAAAATTATCTGAGCAAATTATCTGAGGGGCGCCTTCACACACCGAAAAAAGCGTAAGTCGAGACCTGATTCGTTACGACACCCAAGTTCTTTTAATCCGTAACTCGACTGTCCCAACTATATGCTTTTCCGCACTCATATCACAAAGTCACATTTAGGAGATTTTTTATTTTTCAATTCACTGCCTCGGGTTTTTGCCCCGCTACCGGTTCAATCTCGCTGTCCTACACGTCGATATCCAACCAGTTCGACACACATACCAGTGCCTAGTACGACGTGTACTGGTGTATATATTTGCAAATTTAGAATGCAAATTGGAGGCGAGACCGCGACCGTGACTCGTCGACAGAATCTGCTTAGGTGGCTGTGCACGATAATAGCTTAGAGACCTGCGCACACCAGTTAACCGGATTATCCGTGTATAGGTAATACGGCTATTTATGTGTAATACCTGTCCACGAAATCACTCCATGTACGCCTTGAATGACTGTATTAAAAATGTGTTGGTAACGAGGATCTCATTCGTGTATATGCGCTGTTGAATAAAAGGGGGAGAAGGTGCTACTCCCACTGTATAATAACGACTAATAATATAGTGTTGTTCGTTCGGAAGAGTGTACGCATGGTGTAGGGATGCCGGTCCCTATGTGTGTTAAGGTCACACATTTAGCGCTTAATGCTTATCTACTGGCTAGTCAGCGGAATACTATAACAGAAGTGGGAACGATAAGTATGCAGATGCTCGAATTTCAACCAACATGCGCTTCGTCTTTATTTCTTCCTGACTCTAGTCCTACGGTCAACTATTTTTTTGTTATCGACTTAGGTTTAGTTAATACTTTGTACTCCAATATAAGTAATGTAATATATATTTGAGGTAATGCGGAAATGGATTTCACCTTAAGGGGTACCACATCGTCTTGGCAATTTCAACTATGTAACGTGATAATTTTTTCTAGATTCTTCCCTTCGTGTAAACTATCCCATCATTGCAAGCCTATTTGCCTCATGGCAACTGGATCGGTGACAGCAGCCCGGTGGCACAGCCTCGGGCAACAAATTTAACGTCACTTTCGATTAGAGCATAACCCAGTTTGCTTGTCCCCGAACGACGACAAACGCGTACCAGCAAAGCGTAGAGAACGAGGAGGAGTACGGAAGAGGAAAAGGAAGCTCGTAGTTGCCGCCAATTTCCTGTGGGAAATTTCGGCGCCGTAATAAATAGCAAGTTCAGTGTGTACTGAAAGGGGAAATTAATATTATGTGTTGACTGACAGGCGGAAGATTTCCTTTTTTCACAGTACATAACATTTATTTATCGCATCAGGCTATAGTAGAAAAACAGAAGTATCGGTTATGGGAGTTGTACTATCTGTGAAGAACTCTATAGAGGTATAATAGTGACATTTTTATAATTCCGACACCGGTGGTTGTGCAGTCGGTGTACGGTTCTGGCGATCACCCGAGTTAAGCAGCATTGTGTGCAGCCATAAATTGGATGGGTGATCGCTTAGCCGTGCACCGGTTGGCGCATCAACCAGTGAGCGGGAGGTCAGTTTTTCTGAGGCCTCGTTGTACATACTTAACTAAATTACTTTCGCGTGTACCCCGGGAATTCAGAAGAATAACGGCCGTCTGTATCAAGTACGAGTTTTCCGCAGTTTCCCCGTACCTATGGCAAATGCGATACAGTGTAGCTAAGTCGGCTGCGGACGCATTGGGGGTTAGGTTAGCTCAGCGAAGTGCGGGTAGGGAGTGATAGGAAAAAAGGGAAGGCCGATAGAAAGCGATTGAAGCCATACCATGGAATAATAATAAATAAAAAAAAAGGATGCAAAGTAGAACCTTGCACATTACTTCCTCATTTAATTCTGCTCTTTACATCTGGTGTGTAAAGTTATCTGAAGAATATTAGATAACTTTACGCACCAGATGGTTTACTTAAAATTATCTACGTTTATGTCAGCATAAGGCGCCATCTTACGCACGCATTGTAGGTACGTAATGTGCGACTTTATGTGCATGAGTTACAAAAAGTATATTTTTAGGATATCAACGATCAAAAGTATATACTACGAAATCGCCTATAAAAATTTACATTAGCATCCACTTAAAGTGTGCAAAAAGCCGTCACAATGTAAAAGATAGGAAACAATCCACTTGTCGACACGCTTAGTTTTTACAGTGTATAACTAGTTATATGGTGAAACAATGGATTTAGTGATTATTCTTTTATTTTTTTGTTTCTTAGAAAAACTTTTGTATTTTCATTGTAATAATATAAAATGATATCCTATGACATTCAAGACAATAAAGAAACGTGGACGTGTAAATTATTGTTTTTATAACTACAAATAATTTAAATTTACAACATCTAAGGGGTAAGACACAATTTTTACATTCGCCTAAGTGAAATTGTAGAACAGTTGTTTGTTCTGTGCCGGTGGAATAAAATACTATTTTAACTTGGCGTCGAGTCGCTGCCGCGACTCTTGACAGGACGATCGGAGGGGTGGTTGCCAGTCCCGGTAATCCACAAGACGAATAGTCAATTTCCGGTCTCGGTTAATCGACGGCCGAAGTACTGCTATACAGTCGAGATTTCGGCGAGACGACGAAGGTCGGTGACCACGCCCACTTGTGGAAAGTGGGAGGGAAGAGAGACGCGCGGCTCTCGCGACAAAGTCAATTTCCGTAATTTCGGGCTACGTTGGGCCAGAAACAGTTCTGTGCATCAAAGCCAACAGTCCTTACTGTAGTTACGAAAGTGTATAGGAAGGCGAGCGATCGCGAAGAGAATTCACCGAGAATCGCGGATTTTAATCAAGCGTTAACTACGTCTTTGCCCTACGGAAATTACTTGATAATCCGACTAACTCTCACGGCCTTCCAGTCGAACCTTCCTCGCAGAGGAAACCCAACTTCCTATTTCAACTCGGCTACGATTTTTTTTTTTTTTTTTTTCACCGATGTGTAGCAATATAAAACAAATTTTTCTTAGTTTGCCAAAATTGTTTTGCCACGCAACCAAAATATTTCGGTAGACTAATAATACTACATATAACCCAATGCTATAGCTACTATTTCAAACGAACTATTTGTTGGGTCAGCAAAAACATTTTCTCCCTAAATGCGCAAGGTTGAAGACTGTAACCATCTTCATTACATTAATTAGATTTATCGATTGTTTGTTTTTCTGTCACCTACAATTACGAACTCACTGATTAAACGAAGAAGGACGTGAATATTACTCATAAGGCTAAGAACCTTGCTCGCAGAGAAGACCCAACTTCCTATTTCAACTCGGCTACGATTTTTTTTTTCACCGATGTGTAGCAATATAAAACAAATTTTTCTCAGTTTACCAAAATTGTTTTGCCACGCAACCAAAATGTTTCGGTAGACTAATAATACTATATATAACCCAATGCTATAGCTACTATTTCAAACGAACTATTTGTTGGGCCGGCAAAAACATTTTCTCCCTAAATGCACAAGGTTGAAGACTGTAACCATCTTCATTACATTAATTAGATTTATCGATTGTTTGTTTTTCTGTCACCTGCAATTACGAACTCACTGATTAAACGAAGAAGGACGTGAATATTACTCATAAGGCTAAGAACCTTGCTCGCAGAGGAGACCCAACTTCCTATTTCAACTCGGCCACGATTTTTTTTTTTTTTTTTTTTTCACCGATGTGTAGCAATATAAAACAAATTTTTCTCAGTTTGCCAAAATTGTTTTGCCACGCAACCAAAATGTTTCGGTAGACTAATAATACTATATATAACCCAATGCTATAGCTACTATTTCAAACGAACTATTTGTTGGGCCGGCAAAAACATTTTCTCCCTAAATGCGCAAGGTTGAAGACTGTAACCATCTTCATTACATTAATTAGATTTATCGATTGTTTGTTTTTCTGTCACCTGCAATTCCGAACTCACTGATTAAACGAAGAAGGACGTGAATATTACTTATAAGGCTAAGAACCTTGCTCGCAGAGGAGACCCAACTTCCTATTTCAACTCGGCTACGATTTTTTTTTTTTTTTTTTTTTTTTTCACCGATGTGTAGCAATATAAAACAAATTTTTCTTAGTTTGCCAAAATTGTTTTGCCACGCAACCAAAATATTTCGGTAGACTAATAATACTATATATAACCCAATGCTATAGCTACTATTTCGAACGAACTATTTGTTGGGTCATCAAAAACATTTTCTCCCTAAATGCACAAGGTTGAAGACTGTAACCATCTTCATTACGTTAATTAGATTTATCGATTGTTTGTTTTTCTGGTACCAGCAATTACGAACTCACTGATTAACCGAAGAAGGACGTGAGTATTACTTATAAGGCTATGCTGCACGTTTGAAGGGGTTGCAGGATAATTATCAGGAGCTTTATAGCTGTACGAATCAATATCGTGAGGATCAAGAACGTAAATTCGATAATATTACTTTCGTTAAGAACGCGGATGACTGTATCATGAGGGTTCGTCGCTAAGTCAGGTCGTGGAGGACTCGAAGGACGACGTTATCGGGGTTGGGGTCGAATTAGGAGACTGATGATGCACGTGGTCGTCCTTCACCTCCGCGATCCTCTACCTCGATCGCACGATGTATACGTATATATATTAAAGGTCAAGTCCGTGGGAGCAACGTTAAATGGCAAATGGTAAAGTTTAAAGCGACAGAATATATCCTCTCCCACCCTCTTGAGCTTGTCACGCTGTCGCTATAATCGAGGTTCTAGGTGCTGAAAGAATTAGTCACGTCAGGATTTCTCGATTGAATAAAGTTTCGCCGACTCTCAGAATTGAACTCTCAATAATATAGCTGGGCCAGGACTGAATAATACGGGATTTACCGACCGCAAAATTGCAAAGTTTAATTGAAAAATCTATTGAAGCATTCTGTGAGAAAAATGCGACCCGCTAAACGTTTCGCAAAAATAATACCTAACATCCTATGGAAATTAAAATTTGTCTGAGACACAGATTGCTACCATCCGATCGAGAGAGAATCGCTACATTGCGGCGGGAAAGGAGAGAGAAAGAGATGAAAAGCCGAAGGTCAGGAGCACGAGATTTTATGACATCGTAAAGTGCAACCGACGAATCTCTCACTTCCTCTCTCAGGTATAACTTAAAAGAAAAAGATGCGAAATCGAACAATGATGACCACAGTCGATGTGTTGACGAGAACCGATAGAGAGAGAGAGAGAGAGAGAAAGTAGAGCTTTGGTGAATACCAATGGAAGGAGAAAAATACGAGGAGATGTCGAGATCCGAACGGACTAGAATTTTGCCCTCTCACGGTTTCTGTGGGTGATACTTGCCAACGCCAGAGTACACGGAATCACTTCGGCAACTCCCCTAAGTGCCGTACTTATCTTATTATAACAACAACAGCAGCAGAAGCAGCAACGCACAAACCAGGAGTCATTTTCGAAATGCGGGATCATGTAACTTGAAAGTGATGCAAGGGGCGGTTTTACCGCCGTCATCATCATGATTGTGATCATCATCATCGTCATCATCGATATTGGGAATTCCGGGGCGTAGCGAAATTGTTCGACTTCCAACAGGATTAAAATCATTCATCCTTGTCGAAGAGCTCAGAATGCCTTCTCACTCCTGGTTCCGGCATCCAATTCTCGGAAGAATTAAGTCAATGAGTTCCCTGAGATTCTTCATGTCAAGGTAACGAGGGAGAACAGTGACGTTGATGAACCGGTAAGACAAACGCAAAAGTTTTCTTCAATGCATTATCTATCTCTCTTTGAAATGGCGGTTGTTCGGTTGCATCAAGTTTTTATTTTATGAGAAGATTGATTGAAAATTGAAGATCACAGTTAAGTGTATAAATTAGGTGTGTACATAAATATATATGGTGTAAGTGATCAGTTTTAATTTATCAGTAATATAGTACTGGTAGGTGGCTGCAGTTAAGCCAGTTTCCAGAATGTTGGGGAGCGAAAGGAAAAATTCTAATTCACGATTAGGTCCACGTTGCCGACCATTTTCCATTTTTTTCAATACTTTCATTCAATATGAACACTTTTCTTTCCTTTTTATGCCGCTGCAGAGATTGAAGCATGAGCTTCGTCGAGCAGCACGTACAATTCGTTAGACTTGAATGTCCTTGTTTAAGTATAGCCATACTTTGTTAAATTCTTATCAAATATTTAAGGAGGCAATAGAAAGACTAAGCAGTGAAATTCCTTGAGGAATACTGATGAAAAAGATAATGTAATCACCAATTTAACCTTTCAGAAACTTTCTACTATAAAACAAAGACCAACGTTATTTTCACGGTGGATATCTGGTCCTTGGTCGATGGCTTCTTGATAATTTATGTTTCCGCGTTTCATTGTTAAAGTTATAATTGTAACATGATGTTACAAATTTTTAATAAAGACGTTAACTAGTACTAGCGTTATCAAGGAGTAGGAAATAACCTCAAGTAAGGAGATACTGTACAAGTACCTGAGTAAGGATTAAACTCGAAGATTTAAAGTCAGTACACAATTATTCAGTTATGTATTACGCGAGAAGTGTAATACAGTTGTAGGATCTACGAAATCGACTAAATGTTCATAGCTGTTCACATCTATTTACTTTAAGGGGACTTCGAAGTGGGCGAAATGGTAAAGTTATTTGTTCGTCTGTTTCAAAGTTCAGTTAAATTTAATTACATTCAAGCTCAGAGGGACTCTAAATAAAGGTTGAAAATTGGTTATTGTATACAATGGAGGAACTCCAGACCCCGTACAATACGTGATGGTTCTCGGTCTTGACTCTGTCAAATTTAAAAAACTATTGGTTGTTCGGAAAGTCATTTCGTTTTTTCCCGACTTTCGGTAATTGTATTTTTTCGAAGCCAACTTCACACTTCAATCGCATAATCTTTATTTGTTTTGGGAGCTGATATAGCAAGGCTTGTGTGTGAAAAAGTTCAATTTATTCTACGCAATATTTAAGTGTCAAGTTAAGAAAGTCGGAAAAAAACGAAATGACTTTCCGAACGACCCATATATCTATACTGATTTGAAAAGTCAGCGGACTCTCATGTCAAACCTAGCAACCGCGTGCATGTTGTTCATATTTTTTGCGAGTATTTATGAAACATTGTTAAGAAGTGAGTAGAATAAACCACAGACAAAATGATTCGACATTGAACGATTGAAAAATGCACATGGGATTGATCTGCATTGATTTTTTCATACCAGCTATTGGCAATGAAGCATAACTTGAATAGTTTTACTCTTTTGTTTGACTACATATCCGTGTACAAAGTTTCAACGCTTTAGAGAAAATTATAGCGCATAGTGCGGTCATGGGCAGTGGACAGGCACGAAGAATATGACGCAAAAAAACCTTTGAAAATGATAATAAACCTTCGAATGCATCAGGTGGTGCATAACTCGTAAGAGCAGCAGCAGCAGCAGCAGCAGCGGCGGCGACAACGGTAGGAGCGAAACGCCGCAAGTGTGTGCCTTCTGCGTATATCGCAACGAGAATACCGAATATGGTTTGCGGTTTTCTCGGTACCTCGAACGAACGAACGAGCAAGCAAAGCGAGAAGACTTTGCGGAACGCATGATTCTCCATGTCTTCGAAGAGAGCAGTTACACACGCACACAGTTAAGAACACACACGCCACACAGAAAATAGACAGGTCGTGAAAATTCCTCGACCTTTTCAGGAAGTCATTGCAGAAGCTGCTGCGAGAATCATCAGCGCTTCAAGTACATTCAAAACACATCACTTGCGGAAATATCCAACAAAATACAATATAATTGTTTATTCACCACTTTATATTATTCACATCTTGACTTATATTCTTTGAGTTATAATGAAAGGTATTTAACAAGATAAGGCCATAGTGAAACTGATTTTGGTCTCGGCAAATATCAATGACTAATTCGACTGTCAATTTAGTTTCTTAAAAACCACCTCAGTACGCAACTTTTGGTATTCTATGATGAAAATACTATAATGTAATTGTCAAATTTACGATCCATATCTTTTTACCCGATGTATAGCAAACAGTTTCGGAACATTTAATGGCGCAGCCCTAGTTCCGGACCTCATATTAAAATCTGTATTAGCTATTTGGAAGGGCACAATATGTGTTTGTTAAAACGGATTTTAAGCGGTTAATATTTAATATGTTAAATGGTCCAAATGCATAAATTCGTGAGTTATACTATTCAGTTCTCTTCATAACAGCATATCTCATGATTGAGCCATATAGAGGATCATATACAATATCGATTCAAATTCTTTCAAGGCAAATCTAATTGTTCAACTAGAATTATTTTAACGTATTTCGCGCCAAAAAATAATTGTTCTCAAATAACGCAATATTTAGCGAAATTTGAGAGCTGCAACAAGTGGTTTTGATATTACGGTATATCATCGTTCTAATAATCACGAGAATAGTGGTAGGTGGGGTTGGTGCGATCAAACGGTCAGCGGAGGGCTAGGTCGTCGTGTTTATGCGGCAATTGGTTTAGTTCCGCGCGGGAATGCGGAACCGCATCGCCATCATAAAGCTATCCATGTATTTACTCTTGCTCGCAATAGCACAGACAGCCACAGTCACTCAGTTGAACGGTGTCAACTGACCTCAGAAAAAAGAGAAGGGAAGAAAAACATCCGCTGTTTGCGTGAAACCCAACAGTTTAATGTTGACTTGGATGGTCGCGGCTGAAACTCCATCAGAATGAACGGAATTAAGTCTAATGGAACAAACTCAACGCCTAGTAAGTTTATCACAAGATAATAGGGTAAATAGCGGAATTATTTTTGCTGAGTTTGTATTGTACTATAAGAAGTAATAAAATTCGGCACTCAGACACGGACTATTCAATGGCTCGGTATCTAACTGCTCAATATCGAGTCTCAACACCGATCGATGCTTAACAATGAACACAAATTGAAGCTAATGGATATAAACAGACGCAAAAAGGTGTAAAAACAGCTCGGTAGAAGCTTTTCAGTGCAGAACATGGATATTGGCTTTCAATATTTGAGGAGGACGGACCAGTCGAAAAAGTCGTTTTTTTTTATTATAAGAACAAGTCTCTGCCTCACCGCAGGAAAAATTACACTGTGCGTGTGATCCAGAGAACACCACTCTAAAGATTGGCTTTCGCTAGATCTTGTTCTGTTCGCAGGAGTTACACTGCACACCTGTTGAGCGGTGCAAGGCATATATTTGAAACTTCGAACATTTTGTATTGTTCGTTCCACCATACGGCAATTTTGCCTTTTACTTACCCCCCCCCCCCCCCCCCCCCCCGCCATGTGCGGCCGTAACCGACTTTCCCACTGTATCGCATTTTCCGAAGGCCGAGGGAAACTGCGGAAAACCTGCGACGATACAGCCGATCCCTCTTGAAGTCTTCGATGACAACGCTAGTAGCGCTTCCTCGCACAGCCACCGGTGGCGCTTACAGCGGCACCTCCCCTCAGTGATGTTCCTGCTTGGCTCGCAGTATAGCATCCGCCAGATAAGAACTCGCGGCAGTTTTCGAGCCGAACACGAATCATCACTGTGACGAGTGTTTTAGGCGCATATTTATTAAGGTGGAAACCCAACCACCAGGAGCGGTGTAATTTTTTCGAAGGTCCTTGCAGCGGAGTCGTAGATAAGTGTTTAAAATTTCATAATAATTTTGGTATCTGCGACATGGATCTTTTGAATTATGACCTTTAAAAAAAAATCATTTTACTTAAATGGTGTGCAGTGTAACTGCAAAGAGAATAAGACCTACCGAAAGACAATCAGTGGGGCGGTGGTCTCTGGATCACACGCTGAGTGCAAAATTTATGAATCTGGTTTCGAAGCAACTGGTTGACCCAATTATTTGGTCCATTAAAAAAAATGTTTGGGGTTCATCCTAAAGGGACGGGCATATTGAAATTATATTTCTGCAGTGAAAGAGAAATTTGTCCTTCCCTAAAATCAGTAAAAAAAAAAAAAAACTATCGGACTAACTCTCTTCCGTCAATAAAATATTCGATTGCACCGTGCAGAAACCAAACAATTGAATTAAGTTGTACATATTTTATGGAGGTAGTTATGCGTATTTCATGGTGAATTGCAAATAGATAAATCTGCGTTTTAGGCCAATTGTTCCATTGGATCAATTCTATTCAGAAGCAGTAGGTAAATCATAACTGGATCAATACTTTTAGGCTAATCAAACAAGACACATTGAGACAGTCGTTGTGGAAGCAGGACGACATCACATGGGGATTAACCGACTCCCATAACATCGCTCTTCATCGCTTTGTCTCGGCCCCCACAGTCTTTTCATCACCTTTTTCTCTGGCTTGCTATCTTTTTGGTAGAGGCTAAAATTAGAGCTTGAACAGGACAGAAGATAACGAGCCTAACGGTGAAAAATCCACAATAATATCTAATACTAATGCTTTTATATGTGTGTATGTGTTAGTCAGCAGACACCGCAAACTTTCCAGTTCTTCAGGGTTAGAGAGCTCAAGTTCTACACAGTATTTTCACTTTTTTTAAACACATTTTTTCTGTTACCAAGCAAGATGATGAGACGACATGTAAGTTCGCTATTTTTTCTCCGTTCTTTGGCATTTCCTAATGCTCTGTTTTCCGCTCTCGGCACTGCCCGAGCTGTTGCAAGTCATTGCCGAGGGATTTTTTTCTCTCATTCTCTCAGCACTAATACCGAACAGCCTGTATTTACTGTACGCTGAATAAAGTCGCTTTTGAGCGCGTCCCACTCGCATAGTCGCGGTTGTGCGGGGGTATATTGTCAGCAATGAAAAGAGGGACGCTCTGTTCGATGGAGGGCTATAGGGATATCCCTCCCCGCGTTCTTCTGGTATCCGTGCTACTCGGCGAAGAGCGTGTGCGGAGTTTTCTCCGTACCTACCCGGGACCAACGACGTGCAACGAGTGCGCTCGCGGGGCTTCAGGGTGTAGCAGGAAGGTATACGAGGAATTCATGAATACGAGATGATACTCGAGGTCCCTGCGAGTTTACGTTACCCTGTTCTTTGCCGAAGGCTCTGCGATATACATGCCTCTCTGGTCTACATATAGTACGTTATATTATTGTGTGTGTAATATTCGTACGATATGTTCAGGAGCCGAGCGAGCAAGCGACAATTAGGCCGGATGTGTCAGTGAGCGGAGAAAATACAGTGGTTGACAGGATGAGGAGATGAGAAGCACAATCATTGGTGCATTTACGTTTCATTTCTCAAATCTACAGTCAGACGTGTAAATATAAAATCTACGATGGTTTGCAGTTTCAGAAAAAGTAAAAAATCGTATGCTGCGTTTTTAAAGTAACTATTGGTATTCTTTCATTTTCGGATGAGAGAGAACATCGGAATGCATTTGAGTTGATTTTGAGGTAAATTTGTCTCAGCTTAAATTTAGTCTTTGCTTAAGCAAAGGTTAACCTACCCACACCGAAATACTTGGCAATAAATTGGTATTGCAGAAGTTGTGTGAAAGATGCTTGAAATATTTCTGAAATGTCGCAGGAATCTTGGACGGTCCGCACATAACGTTGCAAATACGTAATATTTCAATTTTACTGTAGAGCAATATTGTTGTAATATTACATTTGCTGCTGAATGATTATTGAGAAGGAATTTTACCGCTTTGAATATGATTTTTAGATTGACAGTCTTCAAGCAGTACCATTTAAAGATTTCGGTAGAAATCCTACACTGCAATAAATCTGTTTGAAAATTACAGTACCGGTATCGAAAGTTTTTGTTGATAGTATGGCATATGGCATTGACGAACCGTGTAAAAAGGATTTCAATTTACTTCTTCAACGTCAGGTACCTACGGCGTAGGTACAGTGCCATATCGCTGTATATGCATTCGGTTTCAAAGAAAGAGGTACGAAGAGAAAAGGTTCGAAGTAAGGAACGGAGGAGAAGAGGCCGATGTACAAGAAATTCATGAATACGAGATTACGCACCGGCCGGCCGAGCGTCGAGTAAGAGAGGCAGAAGCCTTCGTTTTCAGTGCTCGTCACAACTTGCATCTCTCTCCGGTAAGCAACGCGGCTCGAGGGACCATGATGATGTAAAACTCTCCTCTTGGAAACGCAATGCCGTTGACTCCCTTGAATTTCGAGAGACGAAAATCTTCAACGCGGTGAATCGTTGAATCTCGGAACACCCGTGGTAGGAGAGCAAAGAGGATGAAGGTATATTACAACAGTTTTAAATTCGGAACAAAAGTTGTCGCGGTGTTTCCTTGCCATCTGGGCATCAAATTAATTAAAAAATCTCGAAGATAAAAAATTGATACGTATACCGTAACAAAACAAATGAACATAGTAGAATCTTGCACATTGTTTACGTGTGCGTCACCGACACCCACACACACGCGCGCGCGCACAAATTTTCTGACGCACGTTTCTCGACGTTGCAAATCATTTTGAATATACTGATCTGGAAATCTCGAAAAAAGTACTATTCATGGATACATCTTCTGCTACGAAAACACAAAAAAAGTTTCGTTAAATTGATATTCGTATTCGAATACCTTGTAATAATAATTATCGGCTTGGTGAGCATTCGGCCTCGGGATGAAACAAGAAGGTGAAGAGGAAGAAGTGAGAAAGGAAGAGAGAGAATTGGCCGGCGTGCCGCGCCGGGTGATAATCGGCGCGTGAAAAGAATACCGCAGTGATTTGGTGGTGTGAGCGTGCGGCGCGCGAGGTGCAACGACTCAGGAGCGGAAAGGGACGAGTTGTGCAGAAGTCGCGACGCGGCGAGTCGGCATAGGGCCCACCCCGAGGGCCAGCCGCCGTATATATCTTTCGTGTGTGTCCACACATCCGGTTCTCGTGCTGATGCCGCTTCTGCCTCTGCTCGAAGCATCTCGCTTCCCCCGAGTAGTGCGCTATACGATCACGGGGACACGAAGAGTCACGGGCAAGTTGTTCTCTTCTCTCTTCGGCCAAATCGTCGATCTCCCCGGCAGCCAGAGGTAATTGGCTCCGTGTGCTGCTTTTGCTCATCCCCTGGCGTCGAACTCAACCAGTCGTATGCTTGCTCGTCTTCTCAAAACTCTTCGAACCTTCGAACCGATTTTTTTAACTGCGGATATAATTCTACGATATATCCAGAATAACAATCAAAGGTTTATCCTTGTCCAATTCTTGTTCTACCAACGCTCCTAATACTCGCATATGACGATATGATTTTCTAAATAAATTCATTTGGTTAAATCAGCAGTAAAAAGAAGAGAAACCACTTTTTCCTTACTGCTAGTACTTATATATTTTGCCTGTTAAACACGCATTTGCTATGCATGTTACGAATAAATGAAAAATTCCCAAAAAGGTCGAATAAGAATCATTAATACTCAATTTTTTGGCTTTTCCGTCATGATTCTATAAGTTATCATAATAAAAATTCCAGATTCCTGATTTGCCGTAAATTTCAAACGTATGCAATATTATAATGGATGGATTTTCCGTAGATGACAAAAATAACTTGAGCACTTGTAATCTCTTATCCTCAAATTTAATGTCAGATCTGACAGTTAACTGAGCTTTTATTGGAAACGAATTTCCAGGAAACCCGATGTAGTATCGGGAATAGAATGCTAATAATGACAATCTCGGATTGCGATATATGTTGATCAATAAATGAATAATAAATAACACTATAGTAGCTTTTACATGCAAAGGCAACACGCTTGATTTGTTGCCTTTTTTTTTTTTTTTGAAGGGGATGCCTTTTTTAAGGCGGTACCTTTTACCTTGTGAAGTATCGGCGAATGACCGTCATTCGCCGATACTTCACAATATATACCATTCTTACAACGGCTGAAGCAACACCTCACCTTCGGTACCTTTTACCGCCTGATTTGTGTTACCTTTACATTCAAAGGTAACACGCTTGATTTTTATAAAGTGCAATATTGTTTTTACACAAACCCCGTCTTCAATATTTCAGACAGCACTGAAAGAGAAGTTCGAAGTACTGCGTTTTAAACAGGGTAACGATTATCAAGTATAGATACATTGATCATTCACCCGTGATCACGAGTGCAAGTTGCTAGGATTGAGATCGACAAACTGTGTAGTACAAGTGTAGCCCTCTAAAGTGAACAGGGAGGTGGTATGCTCCGGGCGCACGTGGGCGCAGGATCATTATGATCCACGATCGCGAGCGAGGATCATCCTTCACTTCCGATAGCATCACTTCTCTAGCTTTCCAAATGGCCTCGAGGCCATTTTGCACATCGTGTGACTGATTTTGCTTTTCCACGTTCTCATCTCATACTTTGTTTCCTACTGACCAATGCAATCGTTTCAATTCTCAAAACACTCGTCATTACCGCCGGTTCGGACAATCAATATTCGCAACGATACTTATATTTCCGAACATTTTTTCTTCCATTCTATAACTCCAAAACACCTTTGTTAATTCACCTACTACTAGCTGACGTTTCGAGCCACTTAACTTCTCCACTTAAAATAATATACGACACATTACGGTGGTATAGCGTACGGGGAGTGTTCGCGTACAGGTTCTCTCTTAGCCATAAATAGGCGACAGGCTTATGTACGGGATCCACACGAGCGAAGAAAATTCATAAGGTATTGCTGTAACGAGACTACGCGGGCTAAGATTGTGTTAGTGTGAGTAGTAATACAGTATGGTAGAGCGAGAGATCCGTAGCCAAGTGGATATATGTACATGTCGTATGGCCTCGGGTCTACTCGGTGATCCAAAGCGATAGGTATTATACGTTACCGTAACGAGCCGACATCGTTGGCATCGTATTTGGAACGTCCTAAATGCATTGGTGTGAACGTAAAAAGAAGATTGGAAAAAAAAATAAACCAAAACGGCGAAGGAAGGAGTTCGGAAAGAGTCGAGGCTAGGATTGAACAAGAGAAAGGGAGAGCGATAGGCGAGGGAACCATTGAACGACGCACGCACCACTTAGCCATTATGTTTATGTACTTGGAAGGTATATGGATAGGTAACTGTAGCGATAACACTTTCGAAATCAGCTACTCGTCGGAATATGACTACTAAATTGCTCCGGTTAGAGTGCGTTCACTTGCGAAGACAGAGAGAAAAAACCAGATTATTAAAATGTCAGTTGAAATAGAAGAGCGTGAAATTATTTCTACGAAAGCTAAAACTGGACCACTATTGTATATTTCATATTTTATATCATATATTTCACTGAACAAAGAGATCAATGGGGTGCAATGAAATCTGTGCGACACGGACTGTCAGATAAATGTTCATTTTGAGCAATGAAACTTACGGTTTCTTCATTCGCGAATCGGTTTAACGCAGAGACCTTCCAAAAACCCGGTAGCGTTTTAAAGGGATGCAGGAGTAGATTTTGTTACCGACATTGGTCGGTAAAAACAGGCTTTTCGTAGTTTTGATTTAGCTTCGCAAATACGCTACAGCCATGCTTCAAATTCACACAATTGTAATATCAACCTAAGCGCGTGGACGTACATTCGAATATTGAGTGATAACCTACAATACACGAAAAGAATCGTATATTACTAAACTTTCCGAATTCAAGATGGCCGCCAGAGTTTGACAGCATCATCCCATTTTGATTCAGGGTCCTGCATCCCCTTAAGATAGGTATATTTACCTCTCTTCCGTACTGACCGACAAGACGCTACCGCAGTATCTCTTACTCAAAGCAACTCATTTGGGCCACTTTTTTTCCAGGTTCGTTTTCGTTTCGTTTCAAGATTTCGTTTTTTTCAAGATCGTATTAACAAAATGGTAGCATTTTCAAGCTTTTTTCGGTTTCAGTCAGATACTACAGTAAACAATGTATGCTCTAAATTTAAGGTTAATATCTCAAAAAATGTGACAGTTAGAGAGGGTACAGAGAATTTTGAAAAAATAGAAAATAGCATAAAATTCGAACCACTGTACCGATTTTCCCCAAATTCAATACCGATCTTTGGATCACGATAGTTCAACTTTTCACCAAATTTCAGCCCGACCTCTCAAAAAATGTGACAATTAGAGAGCGTACAGAGAATTTCGGGGAAATTCAAAATGCTGTAAAAAACAAACGACTGTATAGATTTTGATACAAATTGAACAAAATAAGGAACTTCAATCCTTCAACATGTGGTATAAATTTCAGTTTGATATCTCAAACGGTTTTCGAGTTATGAAGGATTAATGATCTGTGCACACACACACACACACACACACACATTTGAACATTCTGAACACACTGACATGAGAATCTCGAAAACAAAAATTTTTTCCTGAGGAAGCAAAAGTTGTTTCTTTTTTTTCAATAATTTCTGTTTCTCTAAGTGTGCGAACTGTTTAATTATTTTCATTGTTATTATTGTTAGAATTTATTATTGTTGTTAGAATTTTTCTTATAACGCTGCATAAATGTACTTGACATGACATGCCACCGATATTTTCAGTTTATTTCAAAACTTTTTGCACATATAGACCGTACACTGCTCGAATTTTTAGTGCACGGTGCTTTTTGATGCAGACTGCCACTCGCGTAAATGGATTTGTCTAAATTTTTTACGCCAGAGGGTTTTTTGGGGATTTTACAACTTTTACTTGTTTGTTTGTGAGTTTTTGGTCACTCATGTTTTGAAAAAATTAACGAAACTGAGCGTTGAATGCGCTCTTCACATGCCTGAATAACATTTTTATATGATACTTTATTGTTTTCACTAAGTGTTACGAAGTCTTCCGTCCCTTTTCTACATTCTTATTCTTTCTCTATTCGCTCTCTTCTACGCATTCATCCATCCCGCTTTTCCTCTCCTCCCCTTATTTACACTCTTATAAACTCTCTTCCTCATCCCATGCCTCCTTCTCTCTTCTTTCTTTGCACCATCCTTTATACATTATTCTCTTATACTTCTCTTATCCTATCTTAACCTACCGCCTCGCACGCTTCTCTCCTCACTCCACTTGCCATTCTCCACCCGCCGTTCGCACTTCTCTCGCACCGCTCATCGCGCGCCCCCGCCACTCTCCTTCATCTTTCCTCCCTTCTTCCTCCTTCTTACTTCGGCCGGCTCTGTGGCATCCTTTCAAGGTCCACAACTCGGTCCTCAACTTTCGTTTCCTTTGCGCTTTTCATTGTCACTCGCTCACTTTCTCATTCATTCCCTTTCTCGCCTTTCTCCTCCCCCCGTCATTCTCTCTTCTCTCCCTGACCATGCTCTTCATCCATCGCCTTTTTTTTATTTATTTTTTCTATGGTCTTATCTATTTTTACTAAGATATTCATTAATAATCTTTATATGAAATGCTAGTTTTTCGAATTTCTTAAACAGATTTAAGGTACAAACACAAATCTATAAAGTTCCAAATAACCAAATACTTGTATATTAGTTATCAGTCGGCGAGCTAATTTAAACGTTATTATGTTTTGGTCTAAAATGTATTGAAAGGTTTGTATTGACATGATTTTTTAAGAATAACTTCAACATATTATGAAATATGTAAACAATGCAAAAGTAACAACCCACATGGAAAAAAAGTATATGTCAGATATATAGCAAGTTACACAATTAATTATCGATGAACGTCAGGCTAGATGGAATTGTATTTTGCTTCCGTTAAAAAAAACAGTTTTGATTTTTCTAATATGTGTGTTTTCAACGCAGAGGTGCTCGTTTTATAAACAATCGGTTCACAAGATTCTTGTACAGAACAGAGATGTGACTCCTCCACTACTTGCACATTTCCTCTTTTTCTTTATTTGTCTCACAAATAAATAATCAGGTATCAATCCTTCTTTTAGAATATCTTCCTACATTCCTAACAAATATATAGACATTTATTGAAATAAAAATGACACAAAAATCAAAGTGATAAAGTATTAGACTATTACTTTCATCATTACCCATAAGGCATTATTTCTATTTATAAGACTTTTTTCAACGAACCCGAATAAAGTGATTTTAAATTTTATTACTAATGGAGTAAGATAGGGCAAATAATAATTAATATGAAATTAGTTGAGGAGTTAATGAGGAAATTGAGTTAGTTCGGAAGGAATGAGTTACAACTCTCGTAGAGAGCCATCCATAATCTTTCTTACACAGGTGCTACAATGTTGCCGTAAATTCCAACGACGCTTCATGTCAATATTATATAAGTTAAGTTAATAGAGAAAGCAGTCGTCGGTTTATGGAATTATTGGAGGAGAGAAAAATATATTGACGTTTCAAAGTCACCGACGCATTTAAACTTTCGTACAGACAGAGTATCGATAGCGGTGGAAGGTAAAGTGATATCGTGGGTGCAGCGCGGGTCGAGGGCGTGGACCTCGCGACGAGGAAGCACCACGATGCTGTTGGCATGTGCCGACGGAGCATCGCCCTTTTCTTCAACGCTTACGCGTATATATATATATATATAAAGCTTTACACACGGTAAAAGTTTTCATGCATGATATATACATACACGTACATATATACCTTTCTACTACTGTACGGGAGGAATTGAATGCCGTAAGCGGAAGCGAGAAAGGAGAAGAGGTGAACAGGAGAAAGAAAGACGGAAGAGTGCGGGGTTACCACGAAGTTACTCACTCGGTTTTGCTTTCTCTCTCTCCACCTTCATCCATGTCTCTTTTTTCGACGTGCTCTCACTCTTTCTCGTGAATACGCTCGACGGTTTCGTTAACCTCAGGCGAAAACGAAAGTCGCCGACAACGCCGTCGCAGGAGGAGGCAAACGTGCCCCGCTCCACGACCCCATTTGAGCATGTGCACGCGGTATACATATTCCCGGCATTTTCTGAGGCCCGCGCATGCGAAATCTCTGACTGCGGGGGCGCGATTGTCACTTCATACCGGAATACGCGACAGCGACTCATGACCTTTCCTCCGAGTGAACTTTCAATCTTTAGTGATTATATCGTGAATCATCCGGTGGGATAAAAATCATTCTTCTACCATTGAAGTGGCAAAAAAGCTCGGACATCCACATTCGAATTTTTAATAAAAATTATACCGGAATTTTCAGCTAACTAGCTTCTTCAACATACAATTGGGCATTGTTTGCAACAACGTCATTTACTTTCGTACTTACGTTATTTCGTTACTTATTTCGATGTATCAATGTAAGACAATAATATTTTTTTGTAACTCATGCACATAAAGTCGCACATTACGTGCCTGTAAAGCGTGCGTAAGATGGCGCATTATGCTGACATAAACGTAGATAATTTTACGTACGCCATCTGGTAAAGTTATCTAGAATGCTGTAGATAACTTTACGCACCAGATGGCGTGTCTACAAGATGATTTTACACAATGCCTTGCAGGCACGAAGATGTGCGACAGTATGTTGTCATTCGTTACAAAAAATAGTACGTGACACTTGTACGACGAAGCGGCCGTCCCGCGGAGGTTAGGGAACGGTACACTGGACGTGGCTCGTGCGCGGCTTCCTAACCTTCGCGCGATAATGGCCCCTTTATCGTACTAGTATCACAATGTACTATTATAATATTCTACCGCGTTCGTGAGAAAGGAGATGAATATTCGATGTTCGCAATATAGTATTGACAAACAAATTGTGTTCTGTCAGCTTCGAATATTCAATCACAATATTAATATTTTTGAAAGAACGGAATTTTACGTTTACCAATAAATGATGGCCTATGATTAAACTTAAGTGAAAATAGTAAAAAGAAATTTCTAATAGTATTCGTGATGAATGTCAATATTGTCAATCGTTGGACTGTCATTAGACACTTGGATTTTAATAATTCCTGCTCGAGACGATACATTATTCGCAATCACTTACCGTCTTGCACGCAATAACATTAAGTATTATTAGTCATGCAGTCGTGCAATATTATAATCTATAGAACGATATGAGTAAAAGAAAAATTTCGGTATTATCATGAGTTGTATTTATGTCGAAGAAAAGCTCAAAAAATGGATCTCGTATGGTTGTTCTTGAATCCGCATAAGCGTTGCTGTTTTACAATCGCAGAAGCACCTTTTTGAGATATACATATATACATTCATATTACACAGTGATGGCGTGGGACCTGGGAGTTATATTCTCCCACGAGACAAGTCTACGGGTATATACGACACGAGAAATGTTAACGTATGTACGTCCGGCGCTTGCGAAGCAGCAAGAGACTCTATCGCGGTCGCGCGAGCCTTTACGACCTGCTCGTCGCTGCCCAGAACGTTCATGTAATAAACAGTGCATGTATATATGCATAAAGAGATGTGAATATCAATTTCACGAGTCAATGACTTTAGTACAAATAACGCAGAGAGAAAATTACAATTAAATTGAGACCTTCATGCAATATCAAATTAAGAAGGCTGAAAGGCTTTACAGTAGTTGAATCGGTGCTCAATTTTTCAAACATTTCCATAAATGTTGGTGTTTGACTGTGTCAATGAAAAATTGTGATATATTTTCACGATATAGACAATAATGTGTACAATTATGCCCGTTTTTACTAAACATGTTTACGTCCCATTTTGAAAAAAACATTATAGTTTAATATTGTAAGACGCATTATCGATAGGCTGTCGAGGTTTGAACAATTTCTAGTTGCTCTAAAGATAAAATCATTTGTTTGGCGACCAATTACGATAATTATTAAAGCCCCTGAAAGACACAAGGTTTACTTTTAACAAGCACTAATTTAACCAATGTGAATCTCTGCAACCATCCTTAACACACTAAAGTATAGAACATTTGTATAAATTTGATGTTAAGCCTTAACATTAAATTGACGAACGGAACACAGCATGTAAATAATAATGATAATAATAATAACAACAATAATAATAATAATAATAATAATAATAATGTAAGAGCGCATGCTATTAGTGAAGTGAGAAAACGTACCCTGTACCAAGTGGCGACCTGCGCATCGAAAGGGGGGTGAAGCGGTGATGCCGAGATACCCGTGTCGTGATAACCCATGTCGTAGGTGAGGTGCCAAGGGGGTGGAGAAGTAGTAGTAGTGTTCACGCGGGTTTGTCGAATTTAGGCGTACGAAAGCGCACGTACACGGACGTGCGTGATGTGAAGGAGATTCAGTTCGTACGTGTTGATTTATAGTTGGCCCACAGCACACACACGCGTAGTAGTAGTAGTAGTGTATCGCAGCGCACAATCCCAAGTGCAAGTGAAGGGGGTGTACAAGCGAAAAAAAAAACATAACAACACCACAGGTCAGAAACATATTTTTTGCCGTTGATGTAAAAAAATTACGTTTTTGTTTCATTAATATCAACATTGACGTTATTTTTTCAGGAATAGAAAAAAAAACAAAAACAAAAGAAAATAAAGATAGAATGGAAAGAAAAATGAGAACGAATCGACGAGTTCGAAAACAAGCGATTATATATCTGGAAAACTTTTGCTCACGTCGAGTTCCCCGTAACAATTTTTCAGTCTTTCATCGAGAGAATAGGTAGCCTTTCCGGTCTCATGGTGAAACTCCTCGATTGTCTTAAGGAATAACGGTCATTAGATCATTACGGTGAACTCGAGGGTCCTCGAACTCATCGCGTCGTTTTGTCTCGTCTCGCCGAGACGAGACAAAAGTGTATCACATAAGCACGAATTATAATGTATATTTTATCATTATGTGAAGTGATAAAAAAAAAGTTATGAGGATTGGATTTTGTACGAATGGGTTGCTCTATTCTATTGATTGGAAAGTAACGAGAAATTAACAGGGGTTTAGTAATTAGCTTGGTTCTGATCTATGTGCTGTACCTCCTGTGTCCCGGAAGGCAAGCATGTGGGACAAAAATACAATGAGACGTCGCGCGTGAACGAAATAATTGTCATTTGCGTGAATCACACAGTGAGTAACGATACGGTGGATGTAACGAGAGACGGCGTGACAGAAAGCAGTGAAGCGACACATACATTATTTCATATATTATACACTAGTCATTTTTAATTGCACTAATTATCATATATTTTCATAGTTGCCATCGTTGATGAAAAATGTGTTTTTTTCTTTTCTTTTAGATTCCAAGACTCTAACGTCTCTGCAGAAACTTTGTTCTATTCGTGATAGTGAAACTATTTTTGCTTTTGTAATGAGCGAGTGCCTCGATTAATCTTACCTTCGGCAACGATGCTAGGCATTGCTGCTTCACGTCCCAGACCAGCTGGTCCTTGGGGAACTGGAGACACTTGCTGACGTAGAGTTCGGGCACGTGAACCCTCGCAAGGAGAACACCCTCCTCGGTAGGTCCTGACTCACCGGTTGCTGGTTCCTGGCCTTGTAACTTTTGAACATGAGCTTGTCCGCCGGCGATTCCTACTATTCCGGCAGTCCCGCCGGAATTTGGACACGCGCCCTGCTTCGGTCCCGCCTCCATCGCGAGTACCAAGAGGGCTTACGATTCTCCGTGCTCCTGTTATCACATCTAAACAAAAAAAGGAATACCAAATTTTTCATTAAAAACACTCAGGCTGTCTTAAAGGTGAGGTGAGAGAAATTGGACCCGGAAGTTTGGCTCCCGGAAAATGCACCCTCATGAATTTTCTCTATTATCATATTTATGTTCATCTTCTTAGGTACCTATTACCCGAGGACTAATTTGTCGCGACCAATTTTCGGGTGTCTAATTTTCGGGTTATCATCAACTTTGTTCACAAAGAAATATAATGTTTATATTACACTCTGACCCCGCAAACTGCAACCTTGGAAACTGGAACGCATCCCAACACCGGTCGTCAATCGTGCCCTACCTATGACGTTGATTTCCCCCGCCTCTCTCCACTCTCAGAAGTCGTAAGTTTGCCTTGTCGCCTAACAGAGGGAACTTCGGAAGCGCTACGGCGGCAGGGGGGGGGGGGGGGGGGGGGGGGTGCGCTGTGATTGGCTCGTCCGACGGAGTCACTGACACCTTCCATCCCGAATAATTGCAGTTTCCGGGGACAGAGTGTATTATAAATTACTCGAAGACATCTAAAAAAGGGTGAGACCATATTTTTAAAAAGTTGCGTTTAAATCTTATGAAATCTGCGTCTCGCATCGCCTTAGTACTACACTAAAATTTCACAGATTTCATAGTACAATTTCATTACTGAAAAATAAAAAAAATCAATTTTGGCTTCCACGCTTGAGGATAATTCACGATTCATCAATTGTTAACGCTCGGTGATAGACTGGTGAAAATTTCTTCGCCCAATGTTGAACGCCTGAAGGGCTGTCTCTCTCGCACCTCACCCCACTTTCCGATTTATCGATTGTCGTAAACAAACGGCTTTCAATATCAAAAAGTCCGAAGATTAGACGAATTTTGCGATACTTCCGTACATTCTATCAAAATTTGAGCTATTTCTAGCGAGTATTTTTCGAGAAAATTGATTTCAAATTTTTGAAAGTGATGGGCGAAGTATCACTGTCTCTTAAAGCTTCGAACCGCAGCTCTGTCTTTTAAAAAAACCAAGAAATAACTTCTTATTAAAGATTTGTGTTGCCATGTGATTTTTGTAAGGTTTCGATGCACATGCTTTTCGTGACCCAGATATAATATATACTTTAATATTATATACTTGAAAATTAATTATTTGTTGGAACTGCAGTATGATCAGTCCTCAATTATTAACGAGGAACTGAAAATACGTGAAGTAAGAGAAACATATTAAATAATTTATAAAATATCAGTTGAATTCGGAAACATGTATACATTTATAAATGTAACATTCCGAAGGCGTTAACTTCACGGTTGGATGGTTTGGAATTATGAAATGAAGAAATTAGGTAGTATAATACTTTTTGTCAAAATTTTGACAACGGATGTTGTGTATGTGTGCACGTTTGAGCGTGTGCATGTGCGGCGAGGGTGAGAGAGAGAGAGAGAAAGAGAAACTGTTGGGGAGGCGATCATTGCGTTATACCGTTGCGAATCAAAGCACGATGCTTGAATCGCAATTTTTATGGCACCGTAAAGATTTTATTATTGGCAAACGCTTGCATTTATACGATCGCTGGATCGTCCTGGCATCTTTTTAAGCATTTCCCACTTTTTCCTCTCCATGCTATCAATCGTCCCCTCTCGCCCTCTTGAGACTTCTCCTCCACTTCTTCTTTTCTCATTACCCTATACGATCAATTTTTTTGCCGATACTTCGCGGAGTGAGGATATACCGAACAACTTAACGAAAACAGTATTACCCCATTAAGGGGAGGTTCCTCTATAATTGACCGACAAATTACACTAAGTTAAGGAATTAATTGTGGATGAACAATAAGACGTAATGAGCTGATTTTTTTAAATCTTTATTTATGCTCCAATTGTAATAAAACATTTTTTTTTTTTTTTTTCAAAATGGCGTCCAAGATGGCGGACATGTGAGTGAAAAAAAAAACATCCAAAAAACGAACTTTCAAGCTCACATGTCCGCTATTTTTTCATTTTTCAATATTTTTTCGATTTCTTAGGTTTATTCTATTCTGTATTTATTCAGTTTTAAATTGAAACTTGTTTCATGATTCTAGATTGATAATTGGCGAGTGAGGAATGCATGCAGTTTTGCATGGAACTGGACGGCACTTCATGCATCAGCCGCCATTTTGAAAAAAAAATTTTTTTTCTAATTACAATTGAAGCATAAATAAAGATTTTTAAAAACCACCTTATTACGTCTTGTTGTTCATCCACAATTAATTCCTGAACTTAGTGTAATTTGTCGGTCAATTATAGAGGAACCTCCCCTTAAGTCTCAAACGGACACGTTTTCGTCCAATTTTTCAGCGGTCATTTTTTATATGAAATACGTCTAGAAAAAAATCAGCTATTATCATATCAGATGTAAAATTTTCTCAGCATTCCAAATCAGTGATCCAAATTAAAAAAATGAAATCCAACAACGTTATGCTTGTTTATTTGATGAAAAACCGAATTTTTTCGCTCCAATGTTTTTTTTCAACTGACGTTTTCTTATCGACATTCAATCGGAAAACTTCCGGGGAGTCAAGATTTTGCGTCCATGGACCCTAAGCTTCAAAATCCATACCTAATAGTTATAAATTTCAAGATGGCGGTGTTCAATATGGCGGCTTGAACCCGAGAATTGTCTTGCATTTCCTACTTACCCAGTCACAACTATCTTTTTCGATGCGATTTGCATGATGAGCAGTATACGTTTTTTGGGTTGCCGTTTACGAATCCGATATCAGATTCGCCATATCAGTCTACCGAGTATCGCGTAACTAATAAAAAATCTTTTTTTTTTTTTAATCCTGTGTAATGAATAGACTTCTCGTGTCTTATAAATGTATTTATTGCATTAGTTGGGAAAGTGCACAGTAATTAGTAGATGTTGGTTGGTTGAGATGTGATTTAGAACTAAGGTCCGCGGGCGTCTCGCGGGCCCTCGGACCGCGCTGCTCGCGATAAGGGTTACCGTGAAATTGCTGACCTAAGCAATCTCACGAACTAAGGTGACGGCATCATAAAGCTGTCGTTAAATCTGCATGTACCTAATTCAGAATTTGGAATTACTGCTGCAATGAGAATACATGAGAAACTCAGTACTTTTTGCTTTTACTTAAAACTTAAGCAGTTACCCATAGAAACAGTGACCGCGGATTGAGCTACTTAACATCAGAGATGAACGAAGCTACACTCCCCCGTGCGTCCATTGCTCTCGATGATAGTAATAAATAGTGAATATCTCTCAACCGGAGAATGTTTTGTCAACTTTTCACCTAAACTTGATAAACAAGAACGCTTAAGATATGTGAGCTACAGCTGCGGCAAATAGGAAAAATATTAAATATCTAAAATCCGAGTACCGGAGCTTCCCAACTCAGCAACTCAGCAATTGACGAGTCAATATAATTAGCCGAGTATTCGTCTCATATCGACAGACAAATAATTGACAAGTTAACAATCGGTCGAGCATCGGTCTGATATCGATAATGCAATGATTAGCCGATCAATGGTCTCATATCGACGAAATAAGAATCGGCAGGTTGATTCTCGGCTGAGCATTGGCCTTAAACCCGCAAATCAACGATTAGCATGTCGATATTTGGGCGAGCATTGGCCTAGGGTCGCGAAATTGCTAACCATAACGCCAACATTAACCCGAATATTGACTTTTTCAGGTTTATCGGTAAAACCTACATGGGATGTCAGCATCAGAAAGCGACGTGCAATATTCGAATTTTTAATCCAATTGTTGGAATATTGCAAGCCCTGAAAAGTTTTTCGAATATATTCCATCTTATATTGCAAAAGCTTAAGTTCCCGTTCCAAGGTAGTTCTCATTTATTTGCGTATCGTGTAGAAGATGAATAATATCATAATATCTGTAATTGTGAATATATTCTTGCAAAAAAATGTACCACAAATAATGGCGACGGTCTTCTAACGAGTCAAAACAAGTAAGCAGCTAAAGTAAATTCGATCCACGGATTCAATATCGAGATATATCGGCTTGAATTTATCGATTTTTATTTTTTATTATTATTTCTGAGCTACTATTTTCAACATTTCATACTACTTCGAATACGACAACATATTCCATAATATCACAACTTTTCTATGATAAAGTAGAACAGTATAATAATAATAACAGATTATTTTTATGGAGTCGAATTGCAAGTGTTGCTCTTAAAATTTTGCTGCACTTAATAAAATGAACTGGTAAGTGAAAAAGAAGAGAAAAATAAAAATAGACAATAAGGAACTGAAGCTATTGCTGACAATAAAGAGTCGACGTTAACAAAGAGAAAGTTCTCAAAGTGGAGAGTGCAGTAGTACGTGTATTCGTGTAGCGAAGAGGGACAGGTTATGAATGAAGGAAGCGCACGAGGGGTGGTAAGTGCGAAAACGATGACGACGACATTTCCACACTTCCTTTTCTTTCCGTTATCACTTTTATCGCTTAAGAAAACGAAGAAGAGACGAAGAACGAGCCTGCGATTTTCCTTATGTCCAACCATGAATCCCCAGGGCCCCGGATCCCCGTGATGATGCCTAGTGAAAACAGTAGTTAGATAATCCGAAGCTCGTTCGGCATTAACACAAAACCTATCACTGAATAGACGCAGGATACTGTGAAATAATAATCGATGCAATGATTGCACCATGTCGTAGCCACTTAACTCCGAGGGCCAGGTACAAGAACCGGGATGTGTTTCTTCATGATCTCGTCTTTATCATTTTATGTTTCGTTTTGCGAATATCGTCTGACTTGGACGGTAAGGTGTAGGCCAGGAGAGACAGGATGGAGAAAAGGAAGGAGAAGATCAGGTACATGCGTACCTGAGGAAGAAGAGGGTGAGCATCCGCAGACCTAGTATACAACACCGAACGTGAGAAAATATTTGTCATTTTTTTGGAAACATGACAAAAAAATGTAATTTAGTTGATCATTTTTCTTTATCGCTACCATAAACTTTATCTTGTGCAACGAAGCCACTATGAAAACAATCTGTAAAGATGATGTAAAGTAAAGCTTTGCTTCCATACTATTTTTCACTCTTTACAAAGTGACCAATTGTCTTTCTTCTCTTCTTCTTTTGTTTTTGGACTGACTCCGGGAGTCGCAGTAATATCCAAATGTTAAATACGAACCAGATATTGGGTTAAAACCTTACACTTAGATTTGACCCGCGAACCCCACAATGGGTCCAGCGTCGAACTTTCGCTAACGCGCAGTTCGATTTTTTGATAAATGATTTCTCAACGTGGTTCACGCCGTAAACGTTAAAATGGACGATGCAAGGTAGGTATTGTGGATATGAAGTAATATCTTTATACACTTGGCCCAATTTTTTTGTTTGTTTTCACGGCAGGCGTATGAGAAAAACTGGATATGGTCATTTGTCGTACAAGCCACTGTACAGCAGTATCAACCGTCTTTTAATACCGCAACGGCTGAGGTTAACTCTCTTCGGTCCCTCGGCGAAGACCCAGAGACCTGTCGGCTGTGCCTTGCCGAATAATAACTTATTTAGTTGACGACAACGATGACGACGACGATGATACCGTCTAGAGGTCAGACGTATAGTGACGATTGACCCGTAGAACTTTCACTCGAGTAGTAGTAAGTATGTAAAGTGTACACACCGCTGAAACTAACGGGACCATTGCGAGCATTATACACACATTTATGCATTGGGTACTCGGTATATTGTGAATGGGATCGGTGTGTAGTGAATATTACGCGTGCGAAAGGATCGCATCAGACCATGCTGTTGAAGTTTGCATCGTTGGAACGCAACGATTTAAAAAATGAATTTGAAAAACCGAGGATTAGCGCTTTATTAGGAGAACTATGATATAGAGTGACATTTAAAAAAAGGATTGTAATTGCCATGTCATTTAATTCGTGCTTTCTATGATAATTTGAGGTCATGAAAATTTTTCAAAATTCATTTCGTTGCATCCCAACGATGGAAACTTCAACGCCATATACAATATGAATGCAAGTGCTATATTTCTACGCGTTTATTTGCTGTCATTTTTATCATACATTGAAATAACGCGTCTATTTGTTTGTTGCTTCTTTTCGGGTGTCTTTTAACAAAATGCTTACGGAAGTCGGTACAAAATGTGTGAATGAATAGCATTTACCAAAGGGGCATTGAAATTCAATGTGAATTTCAGATAGAGTGAATTGGATTTGCAAGGTTAAATTAACTTTGTCGTGATTCACGAATGGAAAAAATTGTGTTGCTATAACATGCCCTACGCTACTGCAGTAACTTTTGTTTGTTAAAATAGTGACACCATGCGTTTTTGTTGCCATAGCAAATATCGTTTTTCAACTTTGATTAGCGAACCTGGCAAATATCATTTGCTGTGGCAGCTTTTATTTAATTGCTCCGATAGTAGCAAATTGTTTGTTACAATTTGCTTGCCAACATAACTCAACCTCTGCAATCCGTACGTTATCATTTTTAGCAGTACAATCGTTATCCATATCGTATCCGTACGTTATCGTTAAGCCGGTGCTAATGTTTTTTTGCTCGGTATATGTTTTGGGTGCAGACTATTTATTATAAAAAATATATTGATTGCTCGAATGCGGCAATAGCTGGGTGCACGGCTGTATGTTGTGAGGTAAAACTAATCGCCACTGAGTTGGACTCGATGCGGCGAAAAGAGAAGCAACTGCAGTGATTCTGCAAGTCTGGGGCGACCGCGTGCGAGAAGTCGGGCTGCGTGTGCCCGAGAAGTGAAGTTTGATGGGAAACCGCAGACGCCATTAAATACAGAGAGACGGACGGTTGGACAGGCGAGCTGCTGTTGCCGCTGCAACTGGGCTGTGAGTTAAACTTGGCGAATAACCTACTGACCGCATCGTGTGTATACACTATGTACCCTGCACTCTACACAACAAGTCATATATCTATATAGTATTTGGGAGAGTCAAGGGAGCCGCAGCGAGGACAATGCGTGGTGGTCACGGCGATTGCCGCGAGATGAATCAGAAAGAGCCGGAGAGAGTGACGAATTCAAGAGCAACAAAGACGCCACCAACGAAGCCTACTGTTACATGCTAAGAGGGAATTCCATCAAGTTCACTCAAGGTCATGAATCAAATGGGTTATTACGAGTTTCAAGGTACGAGGATGAGCCCTTTCGATTCTATTTCAAAGTGTTACTCTCGAGTTACTTCGGTTGGAGTACACGGAAAGTAAAAGTTTGTTGTGGCTTGAAGAACTTGTATTGAAATATTGGGTAATACAGATTGATATTCCGTTGAAACTTGACTGAAACATTTTTTGAACGAAACGTTTTCTCAAAATCAATTTTTCTACAAGCAAACGAATAAAAATTGTGAACGATAAAAATTTGATTTCTGCAAAAGTAACTAATAAGTGTCTAAGTAGAGTAAATATTCATTGCACTTCGCAATTAGAAATTGAATTTTTTGAATTTTTAGCAGTTCCTAAGTTACTTTATTTTCTGTTTCACTATATTTTTATTAAAAAAAGAGCTTCCAAGCAAGTGAAGTACTACTTGTTTCTAACCTTTGTGATATTTCCAAAATTCACGGTAACGCTTTTTCAACAGTACCTCTAGAGATAAAATCGTTGAAAAATGCGATTACGCTTTGCGGACTAAATTTTCAGAGTTCTTTGATGTGGCAATAAAGCGTCGGGTGTTGCAGATTATACGAATGATCTAAGAATGATATATAAAATTCCAAGGAATAGAATTTATGCAGGACTTTGTCAAAGTGGATATCTAATACGAAGAATCCCTCTGTGAAAGGGATAGCACGGAGGAAAAGAGCGAAAGGGGTATAAAATAACATCCGGAGTATAGGAAGAAGAGAAAATTTAACGGGAGAGTGAGAAGAGGAGAAAGAGAAAAAAATCCTCTCGCTATGCTCATCGTCTCTGGTCGGAGGAGGCGGCTGGGCCTGAGAGTGCGGGGCAGCATCAGTGACAAGCAGTAAATCATAGTTTTACGGCCCTCTCGTCTTTATGTGGCCCTTATTCGCGGCTGCACTCATCGAAGAGTTGCTCTCACGAACACGGGCATATATCGTTTTTGCCTGGCTCCCCGAACGAAGGTAAGAAGACGAGAGCGAAGGTACACTAAGGAACAAAACCGTCGGGTTCGCTGTTATATACATACGCACCGCGAGAGAAGTAGCGTGGGCGTCGTCTTTTACGGGCGCGGCAGTATAAAGTGCTTCTTCGCTGTGAGGGCTACCATCGCACCGAGAGGTCTCTCGAGCGCGAACTGCCGAGACGAAAACCAATGCGAGCGGTACGTACCTACTGCACCGGACAATCGTCAAGAGCAAGCGAGACGCGCGATGCACACTATGTTCGTCGGTGATTCGAATGTAATTAAAATCAAGGCCGTGTGCGCGGTATAACCAGCAGCGGGAATAACATCAACAGCAACAGAAACAGCAGCAGCAGCAGCAGCAGCAGCGGCGTCGGTGAAAATAACAGTAAGAATATTATTGCCAGTTTCTCGCTGACTTTTTATTCATCTCCTTATATTTGCCTCACTCTCGTATCCTTGTGCAGTTATTCCATAGCAAACGTGCCGCCGTCTTGCTCGACAAATAATATATTTTCGAAGCGGGTATCTATACGCTATGGTTAAGTATATTACAGTTGTTCGCGAGGCCAGAGAAGAGGGCGCATATGAGTATATATATATATCTACATACACTACTACAAGACAGGAATGAAGAATGGAAAAATCGACTCTCAAGATTTACGACAAGAGAGCTATCCTTGTCGGATCCCAGACTCCCAGCCAACGTCTAGATTTTAATTTCCGTTGTAAATTGGCCAGTCACTGGATGAGAACCAGGAGAGTTTTCCAACATTCACGGTCAGAGAGTTGTCAATTCGACGAAGGACATAGTCCCGGGGGTTGCGCTGGTTCAAAGGGTCAATGGGATCATTAACCACATAAGGTAACCCAACTAGCTCCGGTAATTCGGTGACGATGTTTGGAAGGGAGAGTTACGAATCACCGAGGGAAAGGGATAGTGGATTTCAACCCCTTCCAAGGACCAATAAGCGTCCGAGGAGGTGGATGAACGACCCCTCTGTCTCTGTGTCTCGGCGCTCTCATAGCAGGGGGCCAAATACCTCGGTGCTGCTCGTCGTGTCAACGACTGACCTCTGTCTCCCACTGAGCCAAGTAGATATGTGCGCTGTTCATCTCCCGCTTTGCTTACGCCCACAAGCACGACTTTCCACACTCGGGAGCCAAAGCAAAGATCATCGTCGTCCTGCCAGAAGAATGAATCCCTTTGACAAGCCTCTGTATTTTCACCTATTTTCTACTTCTTTTCACAATCCAGAAGAGCAACACCCTTCGCACAATCGCTCTCGTATATGTTGCACCGGAGCAAACCGAGTACACGCTTGTCAACGCGCTTGCGCCTTTCCCACTCACTTACACACGGTAACGTATTAATGCAATTGATAAAACACTGAAGATGTAGGTAATTTTGTGTGTTAAATTTCGGAAGATAGAAAAGCGGTTGAATCGCTTTCACCGAGGGCACTTGCACGATCGTTGGTATGCACTCACTTGGCCGGTCGAAAGGAGGGGTCGTAAACCCCGATAGAGTTTGTTGGCGTGTGAATGGGAGCCGGGAAAGCGCAGTTGGTATTCTGCAAGTGCCAAAGAGAGCAACGCACCCTGGCCCTTTTTTTTCCGTTAATGGCTATACCGTAACGAATCAGCCTATTACACAGGCAAACACATCCCGCACAATTTATATATCACGATTTTACCGTTAGCCCGGAACAAGAACACAAACGATATGACATCGGCGTATAAAACAGCGAATATCCGCACATATGCAAAATATTCGTTGTTGAAAAACACGTTTTATCAATTTGCTACAAAGTTCGGACAGTGACACTCCCGTTAACTCGTTCGGTGCTATCAATGTCAACAGCAGCAACCGAAGGATCAACAGTTTCGCGAAGAGGAAACAATTCATTCACTCGGCACTCTGTGGACTGTGGTGTTATTTAACTTGGCTGCACCGGGTATTCAATAATCGTTGATCGTGTAAATGCTGAACAATTCTTATAGACACGGAAATAACACCAAACAAAAAGATTGATAATAAAAGCTGTACCATTTCGGACGGGAGGTGACAGAGCAGTGAGAACGAGACGTGTTAGTGGGTTTCAATTTTTTTGGTTTTCGAGATCTCCTGAAAAGCCTCGAGAAAGACGACACAGTGATCCAGCGCGAATACAGGAAGGTGAAAGGCGACGATGATGAAAACAGAATAAAACAGTCGTTGCCCGATACGCGAGAGGAATAGGTGTAGACAGCGAACGAAAACAATGAGGTGAAAGAGTGAAAACAAAAGAGGATGATAACAAAAAGAATATAATATGACACGAGAAAAAGTGACACGCACCGGAATGACGATGAGAGGCACGGGCAGGCCAGCACGGGCCGGGCCTCGATCAGTCGCTCGCGGGGCGCATCTCGCAACTGTAGGGGTGGGCAGGTGGCGCCACCGGAGCCGGCGGAGTAGCGCAGGGTTGCACCGGGGGTTGAGGGAGGCGTGGATCACCCGGTCGCCTGGCAACGACGAGAGATCGACCGGGAGAACAAGCTACCCCTGCTCCCGCTCACTTCTCCCATAGCCTCTCACTCGCTCTCCTCTACCTTCCCTTTCCCTTCGCTTCGCTCTGCTCCTTTCGAAGGGGTGGTCGCTGGTACCCTCCTCACCGTCGTCGCAGCCCCTCTCACACCCTCGACAACGAAGCCCAAGAACTGTCTGACTATACCAACTCTTCTGCGCTCTCTCTCTCTCTCTCTCTCTCTCTCTCTCTCTGGATGGATTTGACATAGGGGCTTTGGCCGAGAATGTTGTGCGAATGTTGATTTTACTGGGAATACACATCTGGTATTCCGTGTATGCGCAAGAAAACGATGCATCGGAGTTTCATGTGTTTTGCCGTACCCTATGTCCCTAGGAGAATAACTTTGAACGCCACGAAATTTTGTCGACTTCAGGAACCACCTTGGCCCCAGCAACGTCAAAACCGCTCCTTTCTATCTAGTTTCTCTCATCCATCGGTTATTCCGTTCGATTTCCCTTTCATAGACTCATCCTGTCGCTACCACTTATTTCCGACCCTCCTATCTCCTATCCAAGCGTGTAAGACACGCGGGTAAGAACTTTTCAGATGATAAGATTTATCGGTCATCACCGTCACCGAGTATACCGCACAGGGAAACCCTCTCTGTAGCAATGTTACCGATTTTACATACGCGTATTGGGCTTATATCACGACGTAAAATCTTCAAGGATTATGCACTCATGTATACCGATAATTAACATCCCTGTAGATCTACAAGAATATGAGACTATTACAACGATGTCGCGAAAGAAAATAATCATTTTTCACCGGTTATCAAATTCTCCTTCGGTACATTTTACCACATACTATAGGAAGACTGAACAATTTCTGGAAGGTTAAAAATGCACGTGTACAGACTGTCTTGCGAAACTGGACAGCACCGACAGCTGCCGCTCAGTGTTTGGTTAGGTTCTGCGCTTGCGGTTCATCCTTCTTCTTTCGCGCGCCAAGAACCGTCGCGAATTCCTGCGGGTAAATCACGAATACTCGTAATTTGTACTCAACGCTACAACGAAGAATGAAAGGAGCAGAGAGGGAATGATTTTTTTTTTCACCTTCATAAGCCGCCTTGAGCAGACCAGTCGCGAGCCCTTCAAGAGCGTTAATTATTAATTATACACCTATAACCGGCAACGTCGACACTTTCCTGGTCAAAGTGGCTCTGAAAGGGTCGCCTCGAGCTTCATTAACCTTCCGCGAAGAGCTCGCTCTTCTCTCTCTCTAGCCTTATGAGTATAATAACTAAAGAAGTACGAAGCCAAGAAAACGAGCCGACGTTTTCTCGCTTTATGAGACGTTAATGAGAATTCCAATGAAGCTGAAAAAAAAAAGATAATAAGTAAATTGAAAAATCGGAAATATAAAATGTAAAGACAGCTTCCTTCCTTTACTCATAAGGGCAGTATTAACGATCGATACGCCGACGTTCAATGTACAGGTAATTTATGATCGCTCGATCTCATCAAAGATTTTTTTTCTCGTTGATCGAGGTTTCCTCGCGAATAAGAAAGAGAGAAGTCCTTTTGATCGTGCATTGATGATACAAATTACATCGACAAATATCATTCTTCACGAACAATCGATCAACTCGCTGCGATGAACGTGTAATAATAATCCACCCTCACACTATATATATGTTGGTGATTTCCGCATACGCCATTCCCTGCGAGTAGCAGTTAGTTTTGCAGGGATTTTGTCGCTTTGGAATTATTAATCCCTCGACCATACTTCCGCATTCAGTAACGCGGTTGCAATGACAAATAATTATTAAAGTTCATGTACTTCCTCGTGGAAATTATATTTATTTTTTAAAAACAACAAATCGTGAGAGAAAATAGAAAAATTTCAATATCCAAGATATATTGTATATATTATACGTGGTAGCTCCATTATGTTATGTTGAAAAATAGGATGGAGTGCTTCTAGCACAGACGAAATTTTACAAACACTATGCAATAAGTTTGTTCAAACTTTTGCATATTTAACTCTACTTGATATCCAAAATATAATGCTTTTCGAAAACAGTTGGTTCCATCACTGAATTTCAAGAGTCTATACCGCTTATTCAAGGGTTTTTGGACAAAACGTCTCTATTTTCATTATAAACGAGTTAATCTTTTTAGAATACTTTTATAATTTTATAATTCCTCATAACAATAAGAACTCTTTATAATTTCTCATAAGGCCTTAACGGCTTTACACATGTCACGGTTTGTGCAGCAATCCTTTGTTCAAGATGTTATAAAAATATTTCACAATGGAAGTTTGGTTAATGACAGGAATACAAAGAACGCAATGCGCGAAATTCTAAATTGCATTCTCGTTAAAAAGAAAATATAGAAAATAAAGTTTAATTAAATTTGAGTGGTGAGAAAATTGTAAAAATAGTAAACGATCGAATTGCTAGAATATTTTTTGATGAAAATTCGTGTCAATAGTAACAATTTACTGCGTATGTGATGTATGAAATTTCAGATCATTGCTCAAGTAATGTATGGATTACGAACCTTATTTGTCATAATGCTGTCGGCTATCGAGGAAAAACGTCTTAGCGATATACGAAAAAATTCGATAAACAGTAATTATTCCCTGCGAGCAATCGATCGGTTGCCCACGATGAGCGAGAAATAATAATCCGTCCTCGCGAAAGGATACGGCGATTTTTCTCATTTGTTATCCGACTAGCTTGTTCGCACACACACGATTTGCCGAGAATATCAATTAGTCTCGATGGTACTACACCTCTTTGAAATTATTAATCGCAGGTTCTCTTCTTCGCGTACAGGACCGACACTAAAAAGATTTTTTGGCTCCATGCCGATGGGTGAGTGCGATTTCCAAGTGCTTGATATCAAATTGAACAAACAATATATTTCCTTGGGGAGTGCAAATAATTAATGTATTGACAATAACTCGATGAATTAATAACGCGAGCTTTCATTCGTTCTCTCACGATGATCGAGGATGGCAAGAAAATTGAAATCTCGACGATGAGCGATTATTCACGAACGATACCACGAGCGGCAGAACGAAAGGGAACGGCGAGAGCAAGAGATTTGCTTGCTGCTGGCTCTACCAACAGTTCCGCCAAAGATAAAGCGTATAAATATGCTAATGGTACTTTGCAGACCAGACCACCACGAGAACCCAACCACCATCGACACACACCTCCCTCGCGAGGTTTCGTCTTCTTCTTCTCGGCCTCCCTCGCCTTTCGAACGCCAAGCAAAACGAGCCGCTAGAGAACCGTGCCTCGAGCGAGCGAGTGCGACGTGTTGAGAAATAATTTAGCGAGCTCTCGCGCACTCTTCGCGTCGCTCTTCTTTCGCGTATTACGCAAAAAAAGCTGCTCGTAGTATCTTCTTGCGTCGAGATTTATCCGTGCGATATAATCGATTCTGTAGACGCAGCGGAATTTGAAGAATGTAGCACACACGATTGATTGTCATGCGATTCATCGTTAATAATTCGAGACGAGAAATTAAGGGGCTTGAATGGGTTAAAAAAACTCTTGAAGGAATGTTTTTGTCGTTTATAAATATCTTACGAATACAATATTTCAGGACCGGAATAAAAAATTTGTATGTCCATGCCCGATTTCGTCAACTCATTACTTCTTGACCCGATAAAAAATTTGGCACACACAAACTTTTTAGGAATCTCGGTAGCACATTCTATTGCGATTGTTATCATTATACATTTAATGAAGTTAAAATATTGACAACAGAAAAAACTTCTCGTTAATCGTTTGCTACAATAAGATTAATAATAACATGGGCTAGATAGAGAACTAACAACACATGGAAAACCAATACTTCGTGACCTGACGATAAAAGGGATAGAAATATTGATTTCCAACGGTTTATGAAGGGTTAATCAACAGAAATAAGAATAACTTGCTATTGCAACAAAATAAAATTTCACTAACGTAAAATCTTTTTGTCTGGACGAACGAGGCCCTCTTATTGAGGCTGAAGAGTTAAGTTCTCCGGAAAGAAAAAGGCTTCTAATTCGATTGGTAGTGTTGAAAAGAGCATGTTATGGATCGGACACCGACAGAGACCATAGAGGATAGGTGATCTAATTACAAAAGCGAGAGACCCTTTTCCGGAGAGTAACACGCGTCCTGCGACAGGGTGCATGCTTTTCACTCACTATCAGCAGGGTGCGCTGTATCCAGAAGTTCCTTATATGATCGATAGCGTGCAGCGCGTAGCCTGCGACGTTCGTGCACGCCGTAGGGTAGTAAGAGCATTGGAGAGACTCTCAAAGCTACGTCACCATCGTCACGGTATCAGAGTGTGGCGATGTCGGTAATTATCGAAGTCGCGGGGAGTCTGGATTACCCGAGGGATGCATCGTCGCCGCAGGGAAGGGTAATTAAATCGAGCCTTACGACACACAACGAGAAAAAGGGAGAATCCCAGTGCCATGCCACACCCATAAGCCCGGTAATATAAAAAAATTAATAACACTAACATTATAACAAAAAAAAAGCATGGCATTTAAAACAAATTGCTAATGGCGTATTCACAATACGCGATTATCTGATCACATTTGTTACGGGCGTAAAGTTTTCATCGTGAATTACCTGGGTTATGGTGCTGAATTGCACAAATAAAACTTTGAGCATTTCGTATATTGATTATAATCTACCTTTCTCGCAACAATTTATTAAGAACGCGTTGCATGGTCCGAATTCATGGTACGAACCGCGTTCGCGAGGAGCTTGGTACAATAGAACCTTCCCATGTAGGAAACGCCAATACTGACAACAGGCCCGAGTCTTGGCCCATGTATGTTTATTGATAATCGACCGAGTGTAACTCGCCCATGGCTGGGCCGTGATTGGGCTAGAATCAGTCGCCATTAACATTGATTTGTTCTTAGTTACCATCACTTAACCGACCTTGGCCGATGTACTAACGCCAATAATTGGCCAAATATAAGATTTTAGCCTTGGGCCATTATTGATTGCCAATTATTTATCATCATTATCTATTTTTTAATTTCTGCCATTGTCTAACCAACATATGGCCAATGGACGGCTGCCAATCATTGGCCTAGTAATGTCCACCAAATTTCGTTCACCATTGGGCCATCACCCTGATGCCGATGATAAACATAACCTCAATATCACATGTCGAAGAAGCTGGGACATCCACATTCGATTTTTTAAATGAAAACTATACCCAAATTATTGGCTAATTATCGGCTATTTATCGGCGCAAAAAGATATTTTCCAGCTCCATCCCTTATACCGGAAAAGTGTATACTTGTAGTATACCGTATATTTTGGAGTACATTTGAAAAGGGGATAGCAACCAGAATGCACAATTAACTGTAAATTGGTACAATAAAAATATAGTTTGGAATAACCGTCATTAACAAATCTTCGATATACTGGAAAATCAAATCGGACACTTCGAGATGAAAACAAAAAAGGTCCCGAAGCGATGAACCTGGAGGGGTGAAGCCTCTCAGTTCGAAGCTGCAGTGCAGCATCTCAAGGGCCCCTGCGATGATAGATCCAGCAACCCTACCAACCCTCGCGTCATCGTGATCGTTACCCGGAGTACTTGACATGAAAAAATAACGAAATAGGCTATACCGAGGGCCAAGGGTGTGAGAGTCGGATACGAAGGGCGTCAGCTGGTTCGTAGGGTGGACAAGAAATCAAAGAAACAATGTTGTGTATAAATTGCAGTGTAGCGATGGAGGGGATCGAGAGAACGAAGCCTGCCGGTGCATAATTGGCGCTACGTAGCGTTCTGCGAGCGGCGCGTATATGCACTGACTGTGGTACCACTGTGCACGTCCCTAAGTAGTATAAGTACCAGTGAGCTGTCGGCCTACGAGAACGGTACGCCGTAGGCACGTAGAGCACGTACGGAGTGTACACGTACGCCCTTCCCGCTGTACAGGATTCATCGTCATACACTCGACGCTTTCGTTATATATATATATATATGAATATATATGCTATCCGCCGCTGCTCGTAAGACTCTGGTACTCAACGATTATACCGTCGAAAAATTGCATGGCTCGTGGCGTCTAGTAAACGCAGCGTGCGTTCGCCTCAGATCGTGTTCCTCTTCTCAGCGAATAGCACATCCGTGCACTCGCTCACGCACCGCAGGGACACTGGCGTGCCACCGGAGAGGAACGAACTATCAATATTTCTCCGTATGTTTGCAGTGCATCCCAATGCAGCGTGGAATGAAAACCGGGTTAAATGATTCCAGCGAAGCTGTGGCAGCGCTCAGCCTCCGGTATACAACGTGCGGGTGTGCGCCCGTTAAGTACACTCTACTGATAGTGTTAATACCATATTACAATTGAAGGGTACGAAATACTCTTGCCATCAGCACAAGTGTATTGGAGTACGGGAGGTGAATCGTTGTAAATGAAAACTTTCCAAATTGCTATGAGAGATGTTTCGTTGCTAAATCATAGCTTATATTCCTGGTATCACATGGGGAATAACGGGCGTCATTGGGCTAATTGCACGGATCCATCGGTAGGATCGGTTAAGATTTGAAACCCCTGGGGGTTCCACGTACCTTCTGACTTAGTCGTTCTATAAATTTCACGAATTTTCAATAGTCCCACGGTGAGAATGTAGCGCAAAGTAAGATACAGTACAAAATCCCAGTGCCTTTTGGCGTCTTTGGTCTAAAAACGAGAGATTGCATTCGTTTTACAACACGGCATAACGTTGTGGACGTGTACACGCGACCAGACCGGCAAATTGGAGGGTTGATATACCCCCGGGAACTGGCGTTCTAAACAGGAAACGCGACCGGCAAGGTCCGAGATACTACGACGACGACATGTGATACTTCTACTTGGAGCTCAGGGAATTCTGGTGGATCAAGAGAGATGCTGAAATGTATGCGAAATGGATACGTATATAACGAGTAAACCAGGCTACATGTAGTGAAGCTTAGGCGAGGGAGAAAGATGGAATATAGAAGATTTACTGCAGGGGGTGCGTCGGACCCCGTACTCGAGTTAAATGGTTCCCGTTTAACTGTATTACTATAGGATAGCCGAGGGAACGAAGGACGGTCGAGTGTCGCATCCTGTACATAAATTATATAAAACTCACGTGCGCAGTACGGAATAATATATGTATATAGATATACAGTGATGTGAACGAAGAGCGACGTGATAGTGGGATATATATCGAGCAAACTGCTCCCTCCCGCCCCATTCAGTGCACGTTATCAACGGCCCTCCTGTCTAACTGTGGAATGGAGGTCAAACGCGCTGATACATAAATTGATTCGTTTCAATCGACAGTATCCAACCGGCTTAGAGGACCTTGCTGCTGCTGCTGCTGCAAACTTTGTCGCATCCTATATATTATATACAACGACTAATAATATTACGAACGATGTGAACAACAGTAAGGCCCACGATATATTTAGAAAAACATCCAGTCCATTTTCCGAATACGAAACGCCGGGTCGTTTATCTCTAAAGTAATCCCTCATCATTGGATTCACCTGGGATTGAATGAAAAAGGAAAATCGAAAATGGGTGACTTAGAAATATCAGTCGGGAAAGAGATTGGGAAGTTAATTTAAAAAAGTGAACTCGGATTACCGTCCACAGATACGATTCTCAATTCATCAAGTAAGCGTCTGTGCTCAAGGATAGAAAATAAAGACTTGACTCACTGTTACATTTGCACCTTAATAATATGAGTATTGCGAATTGCAAACGCTCTCGGAATGCACATATACCCCAATATGTATAATATATTTATATACCGAGTAAACAGAACATATAGGTATATGAGACGTCGCAAATTCTAGTATTGTAAAGTGAACGTGGTATAAGACGTCGGGCAGGATCTTCGCGGGGTCTCCGGTGGCCGGTTGAAGCTGGGGTTTGCAGGAGCAATGCGCGCGAAGTGAGCAAACAGTGTTCGGGATGTAGGTAAGCGGAGAACCGTAAATACAGCGTGCTGTTTATCGCGTCTGCTGCTTCTGCTTCTGCTTCGCTACTGGCCTCGCAGTACCAACGCCACAAGTACGTACTGTATACTGGGTTAGCCAGCAGCACGTACGATCACGAGATGCTATATCGTGTCTCCCTTATACCTCGTCTTGGTTAGTAGTTCCAGGGCTTAGCGTGCTGGCCCTACTACCGAGCCAGCGAAAGATCGTGGGTGCGGGATTTGTGCTCGTAGGCCGAGCCGAAAAGAAAGAAGAGATGGAAGATGAGGGAGTGAGAAGACAGAACTTTTCCGAGACAGAGATAAAGGGATATGCGACTTACGTACATGACTAAGTACATGACAAATTAATAATGTTATGTAGTAAACTGTTAAGACTATATATACCGAAGCAAATAGTGTGTCTAACTCTATATTATTAAATGGTTACGCCGTCACTGCCGTGCACAATATGGTAGGTTCGTCAATCAGCTAAAGTCACGGAATGGCTAACCGCGCCCTAAGAATGGCCCCTTTGGCCCGAATTTTTAATAACCCATAGTTTATTTACTATACAATGAAATGCAGTATACAGGGTGACAATTATAAGTCGGACAGGTAATATTGTGGGTGTTGTGGCAATGTTTGGATTGATGTTCGGTGCGTTTTTTGCGTAGTTTTGCAAGCTTTCTTCAATGGAATGAACAATTTTTGTTTCTAAAGTATAGTTTTCAAGGGAAAATAAACTTAAAATCAGAATTTCTTTGAAAATACGTTTTGATTATGGAATATGGAAGCGGAAAAAACATTCTTATGTTGCTACCAAAGGATTTTTTTAATCTGGAAAAAAAGAAATGAATTAGAACTTTTGTCCAATCCAAGTTACTTCCTTTAATTATGGACATTATTTATTTGTAACAAATTCGGTTATTCAAATCAACACACTTTGTATTTTCATCCAAAGGAAAGATCTAGTCGAATCGACAAAATTTCATGCCATGATTTTCTGCAAATATCTTCTTTTGAAAATTTGTACTACAGAACTGTGAAAAGTCATTTATAAAGAAACTTTGATTTTTCATTGACTGTCGGTCCTGCGTTGTTTTTTTCCTACCTATAGTTGCAGGAGTGCCCGTATTGTATCGTGCACTGGCTGTTATATATCCGGTTACCACAAAACCAGGATCCGTAAAGCCTCGTCGCTTACGATTCTTCTGAGCGAACGACGATATACATGCATATCGATCTCCAGAGAGCTTTATAGCGAATTCAGCCAGAACTCTCAAAGCATATTGGTATATATTGTGAAAATGCATCGTGGCTTCTCTGTATTCGCGAGTTTGTTCAGTGGGACACTCGAGTTTTAGCTGGGGTAACGGAAATAAACGGGAAGAAAAATAACATCTGAATACAGTAGGATCTTGAGTACCTGTCTATATGTGAAAGAACTAAGCGAGAAAGGTGAATATCGGAAAATGTGTTTTACAGATGTATGGATATTCCCTCTTGGAGAGTATACAGCGCATCCTTCAATCGATCGAAGAGGCGTTAGTTTAGCAGATCGTTAAGATACGTTTCGAGTATCGCGTTGCTCTGCGCCTTGAGCAAGCACCTCAGGGAAATGTGTTCGATACAAATATATCGAGAAGGGACGGAAGAAAAAGGAGAGGATACTTCCGTGGTGGCCATTAAATAAAGTGGCTTTCCGAAATGGCAAGAAAATTAAATGATGTTGCAATTGCGAGATCTTTTATTATTAACTAAAAAATACCATCATAAAAAAATTAGAAATACGGGTAATTTCCGTTTGTATTGATGCAAACATTTTTTATTAATTTCGCAATTATTGTGAATTCCTGCTGGGGAACGATTTGGTTTTGCAAGATGCAATTACTTTTCAACCTAAACTGATTCAACATAAACTATAGCAAAAAATAGCAAATTACACTAGGTAGTAATTTTGCAGCTTTGCTTTTGTAGTAAGCTCGGCTACAAAAAAGTTTCATTGATGAAGATTTTCCACTTTTTGTGTTTGACCAGTGCTATTTGTTATCAAGGTACAAGAATCATCCGTGCGATTGCAGTAACCATCTTATTTTCATTATTTTTAGATGACATATGGCCTTTTAAAATGTACACATTTACTCTCTTGATTTTCCAATTTAGTCGATCGAAGTGCCAACGATATCTGATTTAATATAAATTTATAGCAGATACACCTGGTGTATACAGGTATAGAATATTCACAGCTCGATTTAACTCGACAGTAATACACAATTCGTGACTCATAGGCTCGCTCTGCTTACCTATGACATCTGCTGTAGAACTTTTGCGGCTTCCCCGTCATCACGAATTCGTACCAATTCGGATTGCATATACGGTATACGAAGAATAAGACGCAACTGCCTTTGGTTATTAAGGGGGCGCGGCGCTTTCTCCGTGCCTGATCTCCGTACTATAATGTAGTACGACCTGCATGCGTACAATACTTACAAAGTGTGACGCTCTAACAGCAACGGCAGTGAGAATGTGCCGATCAGCTTAAACGATGCATTTATTTGTATGTATAGTTGGAAAGGCTTGTTCAACAGATCTATAGGTACATGCACATAGTAAACACTGTTAGAATCTCGACAGCGATAAATATAAGAAAATATACCAGCTGAGGTGATGGGAACTGCTGCGTGCGTATAAAAATACTAATTCTCAGTGACTGCTTCCCTCGTATACGGCTACTTATCACGATTTAATACCATTTGAAAGATCAGCGTGGCTCCGAGCGTAAGACGATGAAATATTGGTACAATAATGCAGCATATAGTATTTATGTGTACATTAAAGTGAATAAAAGAAAAAAAAAACTACTTTAAAATTCTGTGTTGTAACTTGCAAAAGCCCGTCACTTTACCTCAATATACATCTTTTTACACATAAACCGCAGACAAGATTTTTTGAGGTATTGTTTACCAGATGTACATCGTTAAAAATATATGCTGAAAGAGCTTTAAGATTAATTCCTTTGCACAGTTTATGGTGTGGTTATCACCTCGAGTTTAAGCATTTGGCACTCGGACAAAAGGTAATTGGAAAACGGAAACAAACATCACAACAAACTTTGAGTTATTTGGCACATTAGCTCGGCTTGGCTACCAGAATCTTGCATATTCAGAATATTTTAACAAAAAACGTTCTTTGCATAACTTAATTTGTTTGAAACCTTCAACTTGTAATTGACAGCGTTTCAAGCTAAACAAGCTAGACAAGTTCCCACGCTTACTATATGCACGGAGCTTCCTCGGCGTGTATGGCACTGTTATTTATGGTCAGGCACACCCTTCAGATTGTTTTTTTTGTGAATAAATTTAGTATAGTAGTAAGAGGACAATCATTGACAATATGTATCGCGAATATAAGTATTGTAGAAAGTGCATAAATGTTTCGCGATTAAAAATTTGGCGTGGACTGCAAAACGTAACAGTACTTGCAGACATAAATTTACTTAAGTAAGTGTGTTCAAATAGTTGAGTTCCAAATAAAACCCGGTTTATCTCTAGGATCAATAAATCAAAATCAATAAACCGTCATAGATTCAAAGCATTCAGTGCAAAGTTATGACACGAATGAAATCCGAAGGTGAACAAAATGTTGTAATTTTGGAGGTTATAACGCAAGATTCAACGATCATTGGTCAACGCCAAATCACTTAGTCAAATGAAAAAGCCACTTGTTCTCACGTAAATACCGAGTACTTCGCAACACAGCGAAATAAATTCTTGAACGCCGGATAATTCGATCGAAACATTTTATCGACGCATGATATATATTGGGTCGTTCGGAAAGTCATTTCGTTTTTTTCCGACTTTCTTAACTTGACACTTAAATACTGCGTAGAATAAATTGAACTTTTTCACACACAAGCCTTGCTATATCAGCTCCCAAAACATATAAAGATTATACGATTGAAGTGTGAAGTTGGCTTCGAAAAAATACAATTACCGAAAGTCGGGAAAAAACGAAATGACTTTCCGAACAACCCAATATTTATTTACATGCAACAAATGACGCAGTGGCCAGGTAATCATTGTAGAGCTTGTGACCAACGACTTTTCAGCCAGAAGGGACGATGTCTTTTTGTCCCCTCTCTGACGAGAGGCTCGTATATCATCGTTGAAAAATCCCGAAGATTTGCCAGCACACAGGAGGGGCAAAAGGAAGGAGATACGCGGCGCGTGTAAACACGCTCACGCTGCATATCTCATGCGCGTTTCGTCGTTCTCTGAGATAGGGCGGCCATGCGGTGGTGAGGCGCTTCGAGCAAGCAGGGAACTCAGACGATTCGGGCAAATGAGTGCCGCGCCGGTGTGCACCAGGGTACGTTAAGGTAAACGTACCAATGGCGGGACAGGTCCCAATTGAGGGACTCTATATGAATATTTGTATATATCAAGAATTCAATTAAGAAAATATAAAAAATAACTCTTACAAATACTCTTATGTGTCCACCGATACGTACATTTCACGTCCCGATATCGGGACATGTAGAAAAATACCCGTCCCAGCATTGGTACATTCTACATTTTTCAGCGTTTTAATTAATAACTGTTTTTCACACAATCAAAAATATTTTTATTCTATGCATTTCGGAAACTAGAAACTCTAAGCTTACGATTTTTTACCACCATTTGCTAAAATAATAAATATATGGATGCGAAAATTGGTATACAAAACAGACATTGCCTTAAACGTCCCGCCATTGGTACGTTTACCTTATATACCGGCGATTTACGCGGCTCCTCTTCTCTCTTCGACCGCACTCCTGCTTATTCATCTTCTATTTCTTTCAATCTGTTTCGCTTCTTTGCTAATATTTTCTCGTTTTCAAAAAGATTTTTAGTTTTTTTCTTGTTTTTTTTTAAAATGCTTTTCTTCTCTCTAGCGCTCGTTCCTTCCTTATTCGCGAGCCCGATTCAATATAGGAAGAGACGGAGCTAGTGATACGCTGCTAGCACAGGATACCGAAGACGAGAGACAAGAATCAAGCAGTGCTTGTAGAGCCTCCCGAGAAGGAGGAAGAAGAATTAGATTCGAGATCGGAGAAGTGAAAAAATAAAATAAATAAAATAGATTTGCACCGGAGGAGAGAAGAGAGAGGTTGGGGGGGGGGGAGACTCACTGGGCGCGCGGTATGATGGGGCGAGATATCACGACCAGGATTCGCTTTCAGAGGGAATCCCGCTTGTGGTGTTCGCGATCACCAGCTCGCGGCTCCGGGAAGCGGACGCGAGTCTACTCAACGAAGAACTCCCTCGGATCTTGAACCGAAAACAGGAACGGAGAGCGTACAAAGCGTGTCTGGAAACAAAAGTGATAATACGCTCCGTTTCCAGCCGAGTTGGCGATGTATCAACTCTCAGTGGCGTGGAACACTAAGCGCAAGGCGTACACCCGATAAAACATAGCAATACAGCTGAATGCTCGGTTATGGTTAATCTTTTGTCATCCTTCCGCCCTACGTTCTCATCGCGTACACGAGAGATATTTATTCACCAATATATTAACTCGTATCTCGAGCTTATGGCTCTATGGAAATAATCGCAGCACGGTAAGAATTTTATTATAATTCATGAAAAGATGTCGTGATAGTTCTAGCAGCTATCAAGAGACAACTATGTGATTGTATTTTACGTGATATCTATTCTTACGTTATATTCTATTCTTATTGTGTTTGCCTTCAAAGTACTTTAGTAGTGCCAATAACAACCGAGTTTACAATTTCATTTAATGGCGTCACAACGATATACATTTTATGGTATTCCTTTAGGCGACGCGCCGCGGGCAGGTGTTAGTGCGATATTAAGGCCTGCGCGCATATACGGGTGTGGAGCTTTGCCTTTTTTTTACCTCGGTTTTCTACAGGGCGAATAACGTCGATCTCTCACTAGAATTCTACATATACGAGATACCCGACTACACCTAAGAGAAACTACGACGATGACGTTAAGGAAAGACGGATACCAGTGTCGTTGCCATAACCACGCCGGTATTTCAAATAGTGGAGTTGTTCGTTTGTGGTAAATAAATGCAGTATTTTCAGTGTAACAATCATATTTATTTATGCCATGCAACTAAACGACGTTCACGAGAGATCGACTCGAGAATAGACTAAGAATTAAAAAAATCGTAGTCATGGTAAAAAGAAAAGCAGGGTTAAAACGAAGGCGCGTATAAAATACGGCGCAACTCTTATTTTTATCAATAGGAGTTAACCTGGTGGTTGGTGTGGTTGAAATATTGAGGCCTATAGGAAGCGTGGACTTATGCAGTGTTTTGGTAATAGTATGGAAACAGGTGTCAATGCAATATTAAGACCTATTATGCTAATTGGCAGAGTGGTTGTAGGTATCGATGCAATGTCAAGGTCTACCGAATATTTTACAAGCGGAACGGTATGATAATCTTCTTGTGAATAAGACAAACATTTAAGTTAGAGAAGGAATTGAAGGATACCGTGGGTGTTAGTGCTATTGCACTAATTATTGAGGCCATACAGGAGCCTATGTGCTGAAAGAAGAACCGAATCTGTCAATACTAAGGCATTCGGTTGTGCTCAAGAACTTTCTCAAAAAATATTGACGGTTGATTCAGCCCGAATTATTGAATCTAGAAGGAGGTCTGGCCAGACCGAAAGTTAGGTGATCAAAAGATAATAATTACACTTGTGGCGATCGTCCCACCTGAACATCTGGCAAAATGTTAATTTCACGCCTAATAGGTTAATCTCTTTAACAGTACAAAAGTATTGACATTATCATTTTTTTAAATTAACGTAATTATAAAAATCATATATACAAGTTGGCCTGGTTTAACAATTAATAGTTGTCTCTTGATAATTGCAAGACTGCCACAATGTACATTATTTATGCTTATATATCTTCACGACGACCGAATAATTGTGTGAAAAAGGTTTAATAACCGATTAATAATCAACTGTGTCTAAAATCTCTATAAAGAGATCGTGTACAAAGCTTGTGTGGTAACGAAAGTAAGAGTACAACAAGCTATATGCCCGTGATCCTGTATTACGATGATTCAGGATGTATACCTAATACTATATATATATATATATATAGTATTATATATATATATATATATTAGGGTGTGCCATTTTTGGGCAATTTTTTTTTTTCGACTCAGAAACAGGTTGTATACTTTCAGGAAGGTAAAATAAGAAGCCTGTAAAAATTTGAGCTCTTAATATTAATATTTAGATGCGCCTCATCGCGAATTTCTATTTCCCATTTAAATAACATGGGAAAAAAATTTTTTCATCTTTGGAATTTTATACGTTGGCAATGGCATATTGTTCGATGGAACGCAAAACATATTTTATAGAGAATCGCACGCTCTACAAAAAAGATGTCTTGCATTTTTTCGATAGACATAGCCATTCTGATGGTATTTGAGTTCAAAGTTCAAAATATACGAAAATTCATATTTTTGTTAATATTATAGCGAAACTATTGACTCTGTCGAGAATCTTCGATCAACTTTTTTGTAGATTATTAAATTTACCATGAAAATTGTCTCATCCATGATTGAATTTGATTTGCCGTCTGATTTTCTCGAAGAAGATATACTTCTATGGCCGAATAACGAGAGCTATAGAGAAAATTTGGACTTTTTCACAAAATTGAAAGTAGTCAATGACGCTGCAGAACGTGGAGTGGCATTATTGGAACAATATAATGCATGTTTGACAAAGAATGAAGAGCAGTTCCAGTATTTATTACGAATAGTGAAGGAGCATCGTCGAAAATATCCGACTTGCAATAAAAAAATAATTGAATAATTATTAATGCATTGGCGAATTTTTTATACTCGGTATAGCAAGACTTACAATAATGGCAACAACAAATAAAAAAATGTTCATACTGTAATAAATTATTCAATATTTATAATTTTTCATTAATAAATTTACTTAAAAAGATTGAATGAAACATTTTTTTTACTATTAATGGAAATAACGAAAGATATTTTTCGTGAGTATTTTGTCGATTTTTTTTGTAACTATTTATGATAAGTACCAGCCCATTAGAACCAGTTTCGTGACAGAAGACAGGTCTCTACAGCATTGAACAATTAACAATAAATATTAATTAATCATGGATGAGACAATTTTCATGGTAAATTTAATAATCTACAAAAAAGTTGATCGAAGATTCTCAACAGAGTCAATAGTTTCGCTATAATATTAACAAAAAGATGAATTTTCGTATATTTTGAACTTTGAACTCAAATACCATCAGAATGGCTATGTCTATCGAAAAAATGCAAGACATCTTTTTTGTAGAGCGTGCGATTTTCTATAAAATATGTTTTGCGTTCCATCGAACAATATGCCATTGCCAACGTATAAAATTCCAAAGATGAAAAAATTTTTTTCCCATGTTATTTAAATGGGAAATAGAAATTCGCGATGAGGCGCATCTAAATATTAATATTAAGAGCTCAAATTTTTACAGGCTTCTTATTTTACCTTCCTGAAAGTATACAACCTGTTTCTGAGTCGAAAAAAAAAAATCGCCCAAAAATGGCACACCCTAATATATATATATATATATATATATATATATATATATATACTATAGTATATATATACATATACTATAGTGAGGAGCTTGATCCGTCGGTTATACGAAGATCGTCGCTGCAAGCGATGCAGCCAGCAAAAGTGCATCGGTGCATCACATGGCGCGGGCTATGGTCATGGGGTCCAGGAGAATCACGCGCGAGCTACTATGGCACAGAGAAAGTATAGGTCTGGCGAGCGGGCGCGAGGTGTACGACGCGGCGAAGACGACGACGACAACGCCAACGTTTTACAACCGAGTCCATGCGAGTTCCACCTATATAGGGACGAAGCGTATGCCACTATACGCATATGCTTCGTCTCATTTTCTCGAGAGCCGAGAAAAGACCACGAAGAAACCCACGGGATTTATTAGCAAGGCATTGGAGAATTTATGCGGGGTTTCTCGCAGGTGGCAGACGCTTTAAGAAAATTGCGTGCTGGTTAGCGGGAGTGAGAAAAAGCCAGGGTACAGTGACAACAAGGGGAAATAAAAATCCGCAAAAAAGAAAATAAAAGGAACAGAAAAGTTTTATCGGACGTGAGATATACGATAGGACGGAGGCAGAGTCGAAAATCTTTTCTGTTATCCGTAAATGCAACAAATTAACAAAAATCTTTGTCCTTTTCAAATTTGATAACTAAAAACACTATGATAAACTTTTTCTTCTATTTAAAAGGACAGGTTTGTTATTCAAAAACACTGTCATTGAATATTAAGTAGAATAGTATTTCGAAAAATTTTCGCAAAAGGATAATTATTGAAGTTTCAAGTGTCGACGAAAAAATTCAAAGACACAACAAACAATAATGCCGTGTTAAGAGGCGGGAGGCTCGAAGGGGTCAATGAGAGTCTTCGTGCAGGTTTGCGGCAAGTGCTTATCCTCTTTGTATATAAAAGTATAGCGGTGTATAACATACGCGCGGTTAATATTAATCGCCGCGTAATTAACGAGAAATTATCTGCCGACTGTAGGTTGGCGCGAGCGCGCGCGCAGTAGCCCGGCCTCGGCCCCACTGCCGCCGGTCCTTTGGATCGATTATTCGCCTTGCGAGTTATCAGATCGTCGGATCTTGGCAAATTTATCACCGTACGTGTACCGTATATGTATACGTATATATACATGAATATAAACGTCGGAGATGGCTCGCTCTCTTCGAGCAAGGAACGATTATTATACGCCTGTCATATTATACTATTTATGATAACGCGAACGGATAATAAACTTGTAACAATTGCTCTCGTGTTTGGACGATATATTACCAAGACTCATCAATCGTTATGAAGTTACTATCGGTATAGTATATTTCTTATACCTTATCTCTTCGACCATCACGGTTTTTTAATGAAAAATTCCATTTTTTCTTTCTCTCGAATGCTGTTACAATGTAACAGAATTTTATATTACGAGTACAATGCAATTGAACGATAACATATCATGATATACTAATGGGGTCAATTAAAGCTTGAGGTGAACGTTCTTAAATGTTATATCTTCGCGCACAATAATACAAAAATGATTATAACTTATACAGAAATGATATACACAATAATACAGAAATGATTATAACATATTACGAACTTCGAAAATCCACGAAAGCGACCCAAAAATTCGACAAACAAAAGTTTGAAAGATTTTTAAATATACTCGTGCAAAGAAATCTTCGGTAATTAGATTTTTGAATTTCCATAAGTATCACTCAGCTAGCAACATGAGCTTTTAGTGGACCAATTTTGGTATCTTAGTATCACAGCTTAATAGCAATGAATAATGTTAATCCGTTCGCGGTGAGGATTTCAATTGATCGTTATAACATAGTACGGAGAGATTGCCGACGTTGGTGCATCAAGAAACAAAGCAGAGGTACCTGAATCGCGAGAGAGTGAGAAAGGAGAGGCGGGAGGTAAGGTACCGGGATTATGGCAATTAAATAAATTAGTACAAACTGTCCGAGGGGCAGGATCGTTACGGTTATTTAGTATCGGGATTCTCGCCACGTTTACTCTCTCCTCCCCTTTTCTCCGGTGCACCACGCGGTTTTGCGTGGAATATCGGTCGAAGATCTTGGTAAATTTTCTCCCTGTTCTCTTTTCATTTGGCAGCAGCATCGCACTCATGCACGTGCATCGATTGTACGCGGGGTACTGTATGCGCCTCTGCAGCACATCTTGGACGCAGCTCGAGGGGGAAGTATAAAAGAATCGAGAGAGGATTACCCAGTGGCGAGTATTCGCCGCCGCCGCCGCCGCCGCCGCCGCCGCCGCCGCCGCCGCCGCGCCCGTACACACTCACTCGCGCCTCTTATTCCTTCCCACCCTTTCCTCATGCTGGTATTCCGTTTCCAAGGACGGTAGAAACATTTCGATCGGTTGTAGGCGAGATTCTCTTTGCTGATTTTCAAGCGACGCCAGCAAAGCCGAAGCTGTGCAAGGGCTTTCTTTCTCACTCTCTTTCTCTCCGTCTCCCTCCATGAGCTCGTATTCTCCGGCAGCTCCCCGCCTGAACCAAGCAGCGCCCGGTCGCTCGGCGGGGCTGTACTAAATCTCGAGCGGATATCTCCCGCGTATATCGGAGTCAGTGTGGCAGCGGGGTGCCCTGCCGCGCGATCCCCAGCTTACCAACTCGAGCGTAGCGAGGTACTTCGAGTACGGGCTCACCGGCAAGGCCCGTGCCGCCGAACCGCAGACATCGCTGCTGCATCAATGTTCCAGCTTGTCAATGCAATGTCGTGTGACACGAGTCGTCATTTGCAAAGGGTTCTAGTCAAAAACAGGGCATAACGCTTGGAAAAAACTTGGCGAATCAAAAAAACACGGCAACGCACGACTAGCGCCTAGTCCTCGTCGATACAAACATTTTTTCATGTACACACATTAACTTCATTCAAAAAAATATTGGTATGACTTTCTTGGGTTAAAAGAATCAATCTACCGGGGAGTCTGGGATTTCAAATTGATCCCATTCTTCATCTTAGAGTTTATCTTGAACATTATCCTGGACTTTACTCTGGACTTCATCCTGGACTGTATCCTCGTTTCCAGCCTAGACTTTATGTTGGACTTCATCCTGGACTGTATCCTAGTTTCCAGCCTAGACTTTATGTTGGACTTCATCCTGGACTCTATCCTAGTTTCCAGCCTAGACTTTATGCTGGACTTCATCCTGGACTGTATCCTAGTTTCCAGCCCAGACTTTATGCTGGACTTCATCCTGGACTGCATCCTAGTTTCCGGCCTAGACTTTATGTTGGACTTCATCCTGGACTGTATCCGAGTTTCCAGCCTAGACTTTATGCTGGACTTCATCCTGGACTGTATCCTAGTTTCCAGCCTAGACTTTATGTTGGACTTCATCCTGGACTGTATCCTAGTTTCCAGCCTAGACTTTACGTTGGACTTCATCCTGCACTGTATCCTAGTTTCCAGCCTAGACTTTATGTTGGACTTCATCCTGCACTGTATCCTAGTTTCCAGCCTAGACTTTATGTTGGACTTCATCCTGCACTGTATCCCAGATTCCATCCTAGACTTTATTCTGAACTGTATTCCCGATTCCATCCCAGACTTTATTCTGGATTGTATTTCATCCTGAACTTATATTTGCTATGCGAAATTGCTTATCGAACGACATTAAAACAGCGAGTTAAACAGGATAATCGGCAGAGCAATAGCCTGTCGCATTTGAAGATGTTTGATCCATTGATTTCTTTTTAGATAAGAAAAATTCGTTCTCGAGTAATGTAAGAGTACTTGATAAGTTAATGGCTACGTGCAAGGTACGCTAGTGGTACTGTAGAGTTACCATACGGTCCTGGGTTCGTCGTTCTCGAAGCCAGAAGCCTTCTCCGATACAATACAATACTATGCTGGTTGCGCCTGGTGTGACCCCGGCCGCGCGAACTCTCTTCGACCGAAAGGATCGACGCGGTGCTTGGACCACCCCGAAGCACACCGTGCATATTGCAACACCGAGAAACGAGCCACTTGTAATGATAAAAGGGATTTAACGATCGAGGCCGTAACCTGTTTTCGTAAAGTTAATGACGTTCATTATTAAAATAATCGTTGATATATTGGGATATAACAAATTTATAATAGAACGTTAAAGTATAGAAACTAATATGTAGGAAATATATATTGTCCATTAGATACTGTTGCCGATTTATCATAGAAAGCGTGAATTTGAGTGCTAACGTGACGAAATTTGAACTCATCCGTATGAACATTAAGGCGACCTCTGGTCACTTTCTTTCCAGTCTGAATCGACGCTGAATCATGATCACGAACGTGCTCGAGCGTACAAGAAATGATTTATTGGCTCAATTGACCTCTTGTTCCGTATTTTTCATTTTTATTAATAGATTAATTTTTTTGTTTTCTCGTTTTCTCGTTTTCTTGTTTCTTTGTGGCTTCGTCGAGATCACATCGCTTTCTCCGCGATTGTATTTCGCCATTTTTTTTTCTTCAAGTTTTTTAATTGCAGGCAGCCCCATTACCCTTCGCGTCTCGCTATCCGAGCTTCACGAGGGATTTGGCGGCATCGCTTCATTTTCTCGGTCCTGATACTGTGTCTCCTTTTATTCCGCCCGCGACCACGGAACGACGATGACAACTACGGCGATGCTCTCTCCGCCACTCTCGACGTTTCCCTTTGCCGCCGCTTCAGCACTCACTCATCCCCGCTTTTGCAGTCTCACTCGCCTCCTCGTCCTCTCGTTAACTTGACTCTCCATTTTTCTTCTCAGCACGACGAGAACTCATCATCCTCCCTCGCTACACGAGCTCTTCGGTACTGCCGCTGCAGTGCCGAATGTATATGCTGGAAAATTCGAAATCCCTGCCAAAGGGAGATTCCACAGGCTACAACGCCTATCACAGAGGATTTCCGTCCAACTACTGCGTTCCGAGAATTACATGCGTGTGTCCTCTCATCGAGATAATTTTTATTTGTTGCTTTATCGCTTCGACACCAGTCGTACACTTGGATCCCTTTGAATTTCTACTTATGTTAATACCGGAGTCTTCGCGATTATGAATAACCAACTATTTTATTTGCACTACCGTGTTTCGGCACCTAATCGGATACATCTTCTGTATAACTAAGGTTACGCCTTTACATTATTTTTCTTCACACTCGAAAAAAGGTTCAACTTTATGAGGTCATAATAAAATTTATTATATATGGAAATAAAAAGGATGGCCTCAATGCAATGTCAACATTACTATACCTATGTGAACTTAGCACCCGATTTTAAAAAATCATATATTTTTTTACTTCGTACTTTTTTTACTTTTTCTTATAGAGTTTTGGAGCATCCAGAATCGTTTGTAATTGTTTGAAGTAGCGGTTATTGCATTTGGAGTGTAATGACCAAGCGGAGAATTTGGGGGAAGTGTAGATATTTATATTGCGGATGGACTGAGGAAGTATCGAAGAGAGAAAATATCTGTGACATTTCTTACTTGACTGCCCTAGGTGTTTAATATACTATTACGTCACTCGCGCATGAATCGCGGCACTTTCCATGGCAGTCTTGCGAGCCGAAAGTGGCCCATATAGCATGCCAGTCGTAAACCCGTGGTAAAATGACAGAGTCGCCCATGCGCAGTTCGCATTTCGTTCACTTTCGGCCCTTGGGATTTAACTTTCGACGTTTTCGCCCCTAAAGACATAACCTCACTTTTCAATGATCGTCTCGCGCGACTGCCATTCCAAGTGCCGAATCATGCACTCGTTGCGTAAAATATGATGTGCAAGAAGGGTCGAATTGGCGATTGCGACTCGAGTGATAGCAGCCCTTGTTGCACAATATAATATTGTTAAGTAGAAATATCAAAATTTTACATAGCCCTGGCTGCTTCTGGTAACTTCTGGTAAATTGGTGAATTGTTACAACGTGTGCCGCTAAGAGGAAAGTTGAAACACTTGAACGCTTGAACAGTAACTCAAAGGATCTCGGCGCTACATGGCGGTACAGTAAGCAAACTGCATCCCCTTGACATACACCCATATTTGGGAGCAGATCTGTATATTGTACCTCAATGTAAATAGATTTCGATTGGGTAACCCATCGGCGTATGCGAGCCACCAAATGATATCGACCTAGGTTTAAATGCTTCCAAGATGATAACAGGAGAAGTTTCAATGTTAAGAACAATTCGAGGGGCTCAATGGTAGTTGCATTAAGCCAATATTAAATATTATGCAATCTCAGATTTTTTAATAAATCTGAGATTCTATCGTAACCTCCTGTACGTTTACTACAAGTCATGATTTCTTATGATAAGTAAATCCGTGAGACTCGTCTAAGATACTCCAAAATTTAGAAGTCCAAATTTGACCGTGACTTGCTCCGTAATACAACTAGCCCCGTTCCCCGCTATCATATCAATCAACGTTTTTTCGTCTCCGCAGAGGCCGGTTCGGGTAAAACAATATGAAGCAAAAGCAGAGATGGAACGGAGCTATTCCTGTATCCAGCCGCGGTGGGGTAAAAGTGCGCTGCTAATTATCGAGGTATCGATCGAAACGTGGAAAAACTGCGGGAACCCTTGCTCGTTGGCACAGTGAGCTGCATAACGACGGTAGGCGGGATACGAGCGAGTGCACTTTTTTTTCTCCTTTTTACATAATATCGTTGAATACCGACCCCAATGTGACCTCATTTTTGCAGTTTATTTTTACGCATTAAAACAGCTTTGATTAGTTATTCAATGGGCCTTATGAAATCGTCAAACACTCCCGCGAGTCAAAATTTAATCTCTTTAACAAGAATCTAACAAGATTAGGAGAAAATCGAGAGTTATTAAGTTTCTCCTTGTTTCGATATACAGGCCGACGGAAGAGAATGTTAAAATTTTACAGCTCCCATAATTCTTTAGTGCAGCAGTAATCGACAGAATTGGAAGCGTATTTTCGCGTTAGCTGATAGTTTCGAGGGAACTTGACCGATTTGCTGCTGGACGAACCTCGATGGGAGAACGATTGGCGTCCATCATTGGTGCTATCGCCCATTCGTCTTTTGTTATGTTATTGTTATGATAATTGTTGTTATTTGCAGGTTGGTTATAAAGACGTGAACTGATTTACGTTGATCATAAAATAGAAACGCATAGTTCGAAGAATCGAGTGAAAGCGAAACACGTTGGGCTCTACATTGATCATATAAACTACAAGATAAACACATGGAACATGGCAAAAATAAGCTTCTGATGTTGGTGAAAAGTCAATATTTACGAGCTACCGATCACACGTTTAAAAAAGTTGTAAAAAGAGTACAAATGACTGTTGTATACAGCATCTAAATATTTATTATCGTTTACAAAGCGCCCTCTGCGAGATGGTATACAAAAGTTTTTCAACATAGGCTGCCTGGTAGAGAAAGCTTTGTGAATGGATGAGAAGCATGAGGAAGCTATATGTCATTTTAACGTTTGTTTCCGAGTTTTCATCACATAAGAATTTTTACTACATCTTTGTCGGTAGTTCACGAGATTGTAACATTCCACCGAATAATACATTATTCTCAATTCCATAAATGTTCTTTCACTCTTTTTACGACTGCCACAACACTTCCGCTCAATAACTCATGATTTCCGAGTCAGAATGTTATCGATTGTTTTTCAAAAGGTTTGAGAACTAAGTTATTATAGAGTATTTACTTATATATATATAATAACGTGGCATTTCACGTTACGCGGTGGCCGTTGCATCTCTCCCCCCTTCGATGTCGCCCGCGACATAAAATTGGTTCAGCCAGCAAGCCGGGACACGTCTGCGAGGCAAAATGGGGCCATAAAATAGAGCAAACCAGACCTACGCGAGATTTTCGGAATTATTTATTGATTGTTTTTGGAAAATACCTTCATGGCACGGTCACCGCTCCAACTGGCGATCCACATTCGTTCCGTTCGATGAGGAGTAAAATTTAAGAGTCAATTAAGGTCAAGAGCAAAATTTAATGAGGAAGCAATGTGCAAAGTTCTACTTTGCATCCTTGTTTTGAATAAATGGATAAATCACCGGCACATCTCATTTTTATTAGGCACAAACTTTTGTTTTACTTTATTAACTTTTGCGGAGGTTATAGCGAAAATCGCTATTGCTTCAAATATTCAAAATGGTGTCAAATTTGAACGACTTTACCGATCACCACCAAATTTGGTACACAGTAGGGCTGAGATTCGACGTGACTTATAGCAAAATTTTTATTTTTTACAAAAATTCAAGATTCTATAAAATCCGAACCGCTTTACCGATTTTGTCGAAATTCAATACCAAACAGCATATAACGTCTCTCTAGTTATAAAGAACTATTTAGCCATAGCAGCGAACTTTTACGAAAGTTAGAGAGTATACGTCACTTTTCAAAAAAATTTAAAATTCCATAAAATCGGTATACATACATATATATTTTCTCCAAAATTACAGCAATTGAAGAGAAATTAATACTCTACTTGCGTGCCAAATTTGAGCTCGATCGATCGTGCCATTCGCGAGATATCGACGATTGAATTTTCAGTCGCTGGAACACACACACACACACAATTTCTAAACCATATTTCTCAACGTTTTAGGTGATTCTAAGCATACTGACATGAAAATCTCGAAAAAAAATTTTTTTCATGAAAACAAAGCTTCCTCTACGAGGAAGCAAAATGAACAAAATCGATGAGGGTCATGGCCTGCTGATTTGACGTGGAAAGCCCCATATATATAGATATCGATTCTAACTAAACAAAAATCGACCACCATTCTCGATTTTCACCTCAAAATTATTTGAATATTTAAGTAATTTAGGTTTATCTGCTTCTCTGACACAAGAAGTCTGGAAAAATAGCTGCATCATTTGAATCGATGAATAGGAAAGGACCATTCACTTATCTAACAACTCAACAGTAGCCTTTTTCGGTATATGCTCCGTTGAATACAAAAGCCTGAACCTATTTAGCATATACGGCATACAAGTACTACAGTAAGCACGCGTTGGAACGTGCATGCATAGCCGAGCACAATCATGCAAGACATTAGCTCTCCTCTACTGCATAACACATATATATATATATATATTTCAGACTGAATGTTGAAGATGCTTGCACTCATACACACACTCGCAATTACGCATTACGAAGTAGACCATTTCCGTACTAATTAATGGTTATATATCAGGTGGGTTGTGCTCATGTGCTGCTCTCCCGCTGCTCCCTTTCTATCGAGCGCCCACCCGCGTTACTGCTAATGACCTACCGAAAACTACAGTTTGAACAAATTTGCGATTACCGTGTCTCTTCAGCCCGCAAAGAACCTACCGTCGTGAGTTATCTCCATATATGTATAACTTGTAGGTATTAATAACTCTTTACAAGATTAGAAATACACCGTATATCATACGAAGAGAGGGCTTTGATTATTCCTCCATAAATGGTCCTCCCGACCGGGATTATTCCGAGTTCCCCCAAAGGTCCCCAAGTTCAGATTATTCCAATTGTAAGTCCTCTTATGCATAACTTCCCTCTGGCCATTAAAGCTCAGGAAATTGTAAAGGGTGTCCTACTAATTTTATTACCTTAATTTCACGGGGTTTGTCGGTGGTGGAGATCAGGAAGGAGAAAAAAGTGTCGGACGAGGGTCGTGCGCATTGCTCGAAGCACTAAAAATTTCAAGGTTTTTCTGTAGAATAGCAAACCAGAGAGCGTAAAGTTGAGAAGGGGTTGAAAGGGGAAAGAAAAAGTGGGTGCCGGGTACGGGTTTCAACTACAGTACCACTCCTGCGGTGAGTCCCTCTCATCTCTCGAAATAGGTACATACTGTAGCTCGAGATTCGTGGCTGAGAATCGAGGGAGGATGGCGGATGGATAGACGGAAAACTCCGGCGTCGAGGGAGTGCTCACTCGTTGAAGCCACCCCTCTCCTCAACTACTACTGCAGCGCTCCATCCGCACCACGATCAAAGCGATTTCATTTTACTTCTTTATCCGTACGTGTCGATAGCTAACGCTTCTCGATAATATACATAGGACTCGCGTATGCTTCGTAAATACTCAATTTCTATTGAAATTAGAAATATACTAGGGAATAGGAAAAAATGAAGGAAGGCAGTCCGCATATAGCGATTAATTAAGGGTATATCATACATAGATTCAGGTTGAACGATATAACACACAAATAATTCCATGACTTTGAATGAAATATTTCAAAATTCATTATGCTTTTTCTTTATTACCAATTAATTGTTGATGGAATAATTAAATGTACGTTGATAAAGGGGCACCCTACTAAAAAGCAGTTTGCGACTGGGGTCAGTCACACCTCTCGGAGGGGCTAGAGCCTTTAATATATCGGTGCTGTTGGTCAGTCTGTCTACACCACCCACCCAGTAGACACGGACCTGAACTCGACGAGACTATTGATCCGAGAGAGATAGAGTGGGTGAGTACCCGAGGGAGAGAGGGGAAGTACAACGGTAGCAAGAAGAAAGAGGATAGAGCCAGGCGCTAGGAGCGGCATTCTGGATTATTAACCCTGGGCAAGCGGACAAAAAGGAACCGAGAATGGACAAATTCTACCCCATAATAAATGCCGCGTCGAGTTTCCTCATGCGAGCTACTTTAGTAACCTTCCCACACGCTCTAAACTCTCGACACTTGGCTCACCCTTTGTCTCTCTAGGCCCGCACGGAAATATCTCTCTGAACGAAAGAGAACGTGTGTTTTTGTCACACAAAACAAGAAAATGATAAATTAAAAATAAGAGTGTTCCCTCGAAGCAAGGAGCGGTAAGCTTTGACTTGCGGAGAAAAAAGATAATGAAAAATGTATTGGCTGTTGACTAGAAACCGGATTAACAGGTTTTCTGATCCACGAACGACTTATGGCGTGTCGTATTAGCCAATCTAAACGTAATACGAGAAAGATTAGAGGATTCAGAGAATTCGACGAATCCGAGACGCGAAAATGGACCCGGGTCGCGTCTTATTGAAAAATTAATCTCTCCGAATGTGGCAAAAGATGAAGGACGAGAGAAGGCGAACAATGGGCCGATGGTGGTCGATGGACCTCGACTTTTTTTTTAATCTACGTATATGTGTGTACACTGTATACAGTAAAATCTTCCTAACGTGAGCCATACTTATCTAATGAAAAGCAAGTGGGTGGGAATAATCTGCGGGTTGTCCTCCGATGACAGGACTAGACGTAGCGGAACGTTGGTTGCAATTGCTTGAAACTATGGTGATACTTGTTGAAATACATTTCCATAAGTAATGTCAAATATCCCGATAATCTCTACGGGGTTACCGAGTGGAAATAAAAAACCTCTGTTTGTTCCGATCCAAAAAAATATGCCATTTCGTAAAGTTCATTTCACTCGGCTTTTACTCTGCAGGCTCTAAAGACCGAATTCTTAGTCATAAATTCAGCCCTAAATCCTCGGATGTGCAGAGCTACTGGTTCAAGAACGTGATTGCCCTACTTACGCCATATTACATAAGATGTGAGAGATTCTACTGTACGTAATTCCCAGTGGGATCTCGAGAGGATTCAACTGCGACTCTCACCTTTCCGTCTGACACAGCATAAAAGATCAGAGACCCGAGCGACGAAGAATCCCCTGGGTTTGCTGAGATGGAAGCTCCTCTTCCGTAATGCTCTTTCATCGAGTGTAAGAATAATAAAAAGCATATCAGGTCACTCATTGACCTCGCCAGGAAAACCTTCCATTACGTTCCAGCACAAATCACGTTGAAAATTCGTTCATAGAAACAGTATTATACAAGGGCGTGTGAACTCGAATGATGAGATCGTTAAATGTTTGTTCGATGAGTCGGTTGCATCCAACTAATATTTGCTCACGTAGTCGGAGTCGTTCGACAGGAGCACCAACATCAAAGCCCGGCAACAGTGGTAGCAACGTTTCCGTCGTTAGCACCGATCAAAGTAATTACCGTAATAGTAGCACTCGTGGAGGCACACATGATAGCAGGCTGCAACGGTAAAGCCACGTAAGTTCAGCTCCCGCTGAATCCAGTTGGCTTCGCGAGGCATTGCAATTGAAACACTACGAATATATATAGCGACGTACAAGCATCAAATCCATTGCATATAATTATTCCTGGCAGTTCGATAAATCTGTTTTTTTTTTTTTTTTTTTTTTCAGTTCTCTTTGGGAGTTCATTTTTATTGTAACGACGGCACGACATCATCTGAGAATTTAAATGAAATTAACGGAAAGAAAACGAACGCCGGAGTGGTGACGTACGAGAGAGAAAAAGAACGGCGTTCCGAGATGGGACCTCCGGGCATATTACGAGTTACTCCTTTCTCGTTCTCTTCTTCGTTCTTCGCGTTCGATCGCGAGACTCCAAGCTCACTGGTTTCTACATGTGTGCAGTGCAAGGATCCGCGTTGGGGGGTAGAGGGCCTGGAGGTTCGCGGTTTCAATTAGATCTGGTCGTAATGTCAGGTTCGATGCTGCAGAGCGGCGTCTGTACGCGTTCACGACAACGACGAGGACGACGACGACGACGACGATGAACCCTCCGTGCTTGATGAGACTCCATATTATATGAAGGATTCTCCGTCGATTGGGCCACGTTTTATTCGACCCTGTCCGATCTCCCCCATAATTGGTAATATTGAAGGACCGGTAAAAGGCACTCTATGTAAATTCTCTTACATTGTTAAAAACAATATTTCACAAAATGCCGTTTTATCTTCAAGTAAAAATATCTCGGTAACTTGAAATTACTGTAAAAAACAATGCCTCCATATTAAACTTGTCGTTTTTTGTTAGCTTTCAAGCAGAATGTTTGAAATAATTGTCACGTTCCTGTGAGCGGGATTTCTACCGAAAAACGGAGGAATAATTTTTTTATTCAATAACGAATTTTTTATTTTGGTAGGAAAAATTACGGGCGTTCTGTACAATTGTTAATATCGCATAAAAATCACGTGAATGGTACTATTTTTTTAATCGTTTTTTAACTAAAAAAGACTTCCTCTATTTTTCAGTGCAAGATCACACTCACCTGAGTGTGACAATTATTTCAAGTGTACAAACTTTTTTATTATGTCAAAGGAAAAAGCGTTTTTCGAAATGTTGTTTTCAAAAATCTGTACAAATGTACAAATTCATATAGAATGCATTTTCGTGGTACTTTAATATCACTAATTACGGAGGTGATCGAAGGCTATAAAAAAAAAGTCGCTGAATCGACAGAAAATGTTTCATATGTATCATATATAGTATGTAAAGTTTTCTAGTATGTATATTCCTGCGGCATGTGAAATATCGCCATCCTGAAGGGTGTACCTCGGACTCGGGTTCTTCGTTTCTTTTCCTCTTTCACCTTCGTGATGCCGAGTCGTTACAGCCTTGAGCCTCCGGTTTCCGGTTTGATGAGGAATACATGGTACAGCACCTAAGGAAGGGGTCAGTGGAAATGTCCAGCGGCGGTGAAATGCCTCACGCCACTCGCAGGACTTCTCCTCTCCACGCAGAACTTCATTCCATGGTTATTTCAGTTATTTCTAGTCTAATAGCTCTGTCACTGAACCTCAATGTATATTTGCTAAAATTCAGCAAACACATTTTATAATTTAATATATGCATTAAATACGTTACTTTCTATGGCGGTCCAGCTCATTTTCGACGAGTACCTACTCAACGAAAATTCTGATGTCAAAATAAGAACCATTGAAATAACTTCTTACCGTAAGCAAATAATTCTGTGTTAAATGAAAATAGCTTTCCATGTACTACACTGGTATTAAAGTTACAGATTCAAATAACCATTCATAATAAGGCGATGCCGATACATTGACGTTTCGATGCGGAAGTAGGGCATCAGGGACACATTTAGTATAGAGGAAATCTCGTCCTATATGCAAATATTAGCAGACGAACTCTGGTATATTCATTGCAGGATTTGCTCTTGAACCCTTTGGGTATAGGTCACGAGTAAATCCTCGATTCGTAATTCCTCCGGCTAAAATCGAAGGCAGAAATATACCGGGGAACGTTTGATCCAACTCGTTAGGTAGGATAACGCTGCAGGATTTTGCACGTAATACTTTTTCGTTGAAAAGATACATAGCTCATAGGCAGAGTCGATAGGTAGAGTAACTAAGCGTGCCAGAGAGGGTCCAGAGCTATCATCACCAGGAGTAAAGTATTTGGGGTTCTCCGACCTCCGTGAATCCTCTGGTGAATATTCGGCGCCGGGTACGTTTAAGCACATACAGCTCGAGGAAATGCCTACTATATATTTCAGGGCGTTTGCTATGTAGGCCACAAATATTCCTCATTTTTTTTCATCCCCGAGAGTTGCTCCCCGCAAACAACTTCTAGTTGACAGAGGGGTGGGGGGTCTGAACGAGCCTACTCCGCTGCTGGGAATGTTGACTCTGCGGTTTACGAGGAAAAAGTGGGTCGGTTGCCAATTGGCCCTCGAGGAACATTATCCGAGGTTACCGCAGGTTTCGCATATTCGTGTATCTATACGTTTATTTAGCAAGATAGAACTATTTAAAACAAATAACGTTAAAGTTCTATTATTTTAAAGAAATCCAGCAATCACGAGCTGTCAATTTAATGTTTAACAGTTTAATTACATCCTCTTATATGAGATAAACCGATTATTTATTTTTTGCCATTGTGCCATTAGACAATAGTGCCACTAATTGTCAAGAAACATTTCTATTCAGCAAAGTTAAAAACCCTGAACTGGAAAACTATTTAAAAAACGATGTAAAGTAAAATTTTATACATTGCTTTCAGTCTCTGCAAAGTTACCATTATAAGAAAGTACGTTCCATCGATTCTTGCTTCTTCACAGAGGAAACCTTACAGAAAATGACAAATAATTAGGAAGCAATCTGACAAGTTTTATGTAAATCCTTTGGTCCGGGAAATTAAAGAAGACAGATTTTGATTCAAAGGAAATCTAAACTCATCTACGAACTTTAGCAAAGCAAGTATTTAGCATGGATATCTTTTTAATTACATAGAGAATTTGAACTCGCTATCTTACGATTAACAATCCCGAACATTAGTGAAATAGCATCAATTTTTCGAAAAGCCAAATCCTCATATAATTTGAACGCTTTTATCGATTCGCTGCTGAAGCGAGTGTTGCTTGTTAACTCTACCAGTTAGCATGGGCCGAAGTTTTTTTATCGTATTTCCTGACAATCATCTGTAATCATGGCGAGAAATATGTTTTCCGGCTGAAGAAAACATAGCCGATCCAACAAAAATAAACCCAAATAAAAAATGTAATTGTAGAAGAAAATAAATCTTGAAAATCGAATGGACGTAAAAATGTATCTAATTCGTAAATTTATTTCTAGAAAAAATGAATCTTTCCAAATATAATAATGCCAAAATCGGCACGAAAAGTTAATATCGATCAGAACCTTAAATGAGTAGCTGTCACTTCACCTCGTGTAAATTTCCAAATCTCCTGTGCCATACGTGTCCGTTCCTTATCTGATGTTCGGCTCGCAATATCAATAATTAATAAAGAAATTCCTTAACAATAAATAAATGTTGTCAGCAAGGTAAAATATAGTTTTTTCGAAATTCTCTGCAGAATATTTGTCTAAATTTTAACTTTTCAGGCAGAAGGCCTGTGCAACATATAATCCAGATTACCCTCGCGACCCTGGCAATTGCAGGTACTAACATGCACCCTTCAAAACATGCACCGGCCTCGACTATGTCCGCTCAGTTCGTTCGCAAGTTTCAGCTTCATTCAAACGAGAAGAGTTCTTATCTTGTTAACGAATTTAGCTTAGTGCTGCCCTATTCGACTTATCATAATCTCTATTTCAGTCCGCAGATATGCATACTCAGTATCCAAATTCACAAGTAGTCCGGAATGTCTTTTAGAAGGAAACCAAAAGTGATCTCGAAACTCAAATGGAAGTTCTGATAGTCACATGCAAGATAAACTTTAATGACAGTGTGTGCAACATTCCAAAGTAATCATACCTCGCTTAAAACCGAATTTTGCATAAAAAATCTCTATTGATCGATTTTATAGTACATAAGCACGTAACTGACGATTACACATTAAGCTTGGAAAAGAGTGGGGACAATCGGCTTTTTACAATAATATCAAAATCGACCATTTTAGTGACTCACAATAATTGATTGTGATTCTGCAGGTGAATCCTCTCACCATATTAATTATTCGATTTATCGATCGAAAATCAGTCTTTTCAGAGCCTAATACTATGCAGTATCGTCAGTTACCGAGAATCTCTTCAGATATAATTTCCGTGCTGTCGATCATGCTGCGAATTCTCACTCTAGTGATATCTCTCGACTCGCTTCCTCCCTAGGAAACGCCACGGATGGAGAGAATGAGCTAACGAACGAGACTCTCGGAGTTTAGCCCGAAGTGAGAACAATAACGCGCTGCTGCCTCGTGCGTGGCACGATTATGTCACGAATGTCGGGTGCGCGGAATGCATACAATGCCCTGTGGTAAATATCCTTGTCAGTAATGGCAGACACATAGCTGCAGCGCAACGTCTGCATAGTACTGCGGATAAACGAAGCGCCGGTCTCGGCAGGAAGTTTGAAAACTTGGGGATCCCGCGCACCAGTTGCTATACGTTGAAGAAGCTTCCGTTCCTTCGTCGTGAGAGTCTCCTGTTATCAAAACTCTTTTCGCGAGTTTCTATTCAGTTTAATTTCAATGAAAAGGTCTAATGACACATATAGTACGAAGTGCAGCATCGCGGCCATGCTTTTATCAATCCTGTGAACAACTGAGTAACAATTGGTATTGGTTCTCGGGCAGTCACTAGGAAAAAAAAACCAATGAACCAAATTTGGAACTTGAATAATTCAGTCAAAGCAGATGAAGGCCGAATAATTCATGAGAAAAGCGAACACTGATAGTGAGTCTAAATGTGTAGATCATTATCATTATGTCGTACAGTTATGGTTTATCCGTGCGCCACTTGTCGTTGATAAGGAAAAGTCACCAGCACATTTAGCATGTATCGATTAAAAAATTATATGAACTGAACATCTATAAGAGTGCATTTTCTGGCGTATCACCACTGCTGGAGGCGGTTTTTGATGTTTTGATACTGCCAGGGATAGTTTTTGAATCGGATGTTCTTGATACACATTTTCCATACGTTTTCGAATATATATATGAACTAAACATCATTTTTGGGTGTATCACCATTTCTAGGGGTGGTTATCGATATTTTATTACTGTTATGGGTGGTTTTTGGTCTGGATCTTTTTACTACAAATGTTTTATGTTATTTCAATGCACACACTTGAGATAGCGGCTCGAAAAAAAATTTTGCTTGAAAGTTATCCTCATTACTAATTTTTTTCGCAATTCCGCACTTTTTGACAGGGTGTAAAACTGAAGGGATGCAACTCTTGCCTTTGCGGAATTTTCATGATTAAATGGATACTTCATCTTGAAAATGCGACCTTAACGATGTCGATATGTTCATTTTTCTGAAAGTTCCGATTTTTCAAAGTAGAAAAATCCGAATCGATTCTTTGTGATCCGCTTCGATGATATCGAAGGGATATCATCTTGCCTCGATTCAGGCTGTCGTAATTCGTGGAAAGGTTCCGTAGTCTTTAAAATCATATTTCACATTCGATTGAAATCAAGATTGAGTTTCCATGTTTGATTGGCCTTCCCGGACCAAATTAATTTAAACGTGGGATAGTATTTTCAATGATTTCTACTGGTTGCTTTATGAAAGTCATTTCGATGATTGAAGTATAAAGTGTAATTCACTCCACCATTCGTGGTACTTAAATTAAGTACTTACTATGTCTGCTTTCAATCTTATATTTTCTCAGCACAGCATACAATACGGTTCGATTAGCAGATTTGGGGCTCACTGAAGTAAATTTGCAGTCAAAGCGCAACATCGTCACCTTTTTTTTTTTCTCAGCGCGGAATTTAGCGGACTTTAACAACACGAGTTGCTTGGCCATTTCGTGCCTTATGGGAATATTTTTCTTGCAGATATATACGTACACAGGTATAACATGGTGTGTAAACCTTGCGAGAGAATTTAAACTACAAGTGCCCGTGGGGACCGCAAAATCTCGACTCACACTGGAGACGTGCACGTACTAAGTATATTTGGAACGAACGACGTTGCTGGGAAACCCGCATATTAAAGGTTTCGACACGAGAGTGAGATAGTTGGAAAATAATTACACCTCTCGTCTCGCTGAGAGTTCTGTCGTATAAGCAGCACGGTTGTATGTTTCTTCATTGGCAAGTATTTCGCATAACTAGCAGCAATCTGAATCCACCCAGAATTCTCGCAATCTTCGAGATGTTGACTGAATTCGGTTGCAATTCAATTTGCGTTAGTATATATCCGGAGCCGAAGGATTTATTTAATTGGACTTTGCTAAGCGTCCGACATTACGAGTGGCAAATCGTATTAGCACGAAAGCTCCGAGAGTTGATCCTCAAGTGTTCTCAATACTCGACGACTCTTTCAAACGCTCACACTGAGTGTTTTAAATCCACCCCTTTTTCAACGATTAAAATTGAATTTTCGCCGAGTTTTTTCTAGGCCAAAAGGATTACTAGCATTTATGCAGATTCATATTCGTGGGAAGTAAGTTCGTGACGTTCTAGTGTTCTACGTACACGTGGTACGGAAGTACCCGGAATGTAGAATAAAAATCGATGCCTCTAATGGAACGTGGAATAATTCGTGTCTTGGAGATAGTCAATATTACTATGTAAGAATAGTTACTCCATTTTCTCTTGTCTTTGGCTCAAACATTGTTGCTGCAAACAACAAACAACAATATTCACCAGCTCCAGTATTAATATGCAGTTAACATTAATTTTCTCACTTGCGTTGAAAATCGAAATACTTTTTGTAAATTGTATGAGCGGTATCTACAACAACAAACACTTTCCACGCACTTTCCACACATTAAAAGCAGTGGAGACTGCTATCAGTTGCAGAATCGTGACCAGAATTTTCTTTGGGCAGTCTGGGATGAAAAATCGGTTCAAATTAAATCTCACACTCCGTCCTATACTTCATGCTCTTCCCAGACTATAGCCTGGACTCATCATGCTATGTTTTCTATTTTCAAATCTGATAATTTTTGCCTCCTTTCAAAATTATACATTGCATTCAACTAACTTGAGTCTATGGGGTAAGCAGAGTACGTCATCCTATCGCAAATGCATCGATTCGAAAGAAATAAAAATCCTGACCGATCTCAAATATGTATGTCTAACAGTGATTATAATTTGATTAAAACATGTAATAAATTCAAGTGTTATGTTCATCCTGACTAATTTAGGAATTCGTAAATGAAATATATCAATATTGTAGAACATTTTTCATATTTTAGGTTTAAAGTAAGCAGTAAACAGGTAAACGTTCAGATGGTTGGTTGTAGTTGGCCTGTGCTAAGTATTTTCTTTCGAGAGAAATGCCTCCTACTCCTACGTCGGGCCGTAACTACTACGGTAGCTTCCGGTACGCCTAATAATATTCATGAAAACGTGAGTAACAACAAAGATTGCTGCTCGGAAAACCGTTTTCTCATGTTTTCAAGAGCTCACTTAGCCTTTCCCTCTCGTAACTCTTCCGCGTAACTGTGGAACATTTGAGCGATAAAATGGTGTATGGACCTTGAGGTGTTGCTCTTAATTTTATAACCGATGTATAGGAACAGGTTATTACTTTTTATTCCTTTCACATTCACTTTTTTTTCATGTGTAATGCTCATCAAGCGGCAAGTGCTGCTGCACTTTACTTTCTGTTTCTTCTCCGTCTTGTTCAGAGCGCCGTGTACATATGAAGCCGAAAAAACTTTCTCCGCGATGAGATCTGCAGACGCGTACAGCATAAGCTTAAAAGCGGAGAGTTCTCGAGCGCGCGCTGCGCTGGCGGTGACGCCACTGCGTAGCCGAGCCACTGGCAAACTCGCAACTCAATGTTCGCGTTGCGCTGGCAACTCACGAGACCACCATTGCGGCTGGCACACGTACCGCACATGCATCGCGGAGTCTGTAGGTCAGTTACTGTTACTGTTACCGTCGAGCTATTACCGGTTATCCGCGGGCAACGGTCGTGGTATGCCCGAGCTTCCCGGGCTTCAACGATCTCCGGAGCGCGGACGCGGAATTCAGCTCGTCTTGCTTTTTTTTTTTTTTTCATTCCTTTTCTTCTCATACATTCCCACTAAGACATTCGATGCTTTCCATCTATATCCTCCGTACGATGATTACGTAAGTAGACACTGCGGCATTCGCGGAATACTTGAATTCGTACAAACGAGTAATTTCAGCCCACCGATCGACAAATTTCTTCTGCGAATCGAGAAATCGTTTTTTGCTTCCTCAAAAAGAAACCTTTTTTTTTTTTTAAGATTAACATGTCAGGATATTCAGAATCGTCCAAGACATCGGGAATAGTGGCTTAGAAAAAACACACACATGTGTGCACGTGATCGGTCGAGTATTTATCATACCGCACGGAACGAAATGTGAATGACGAATTATTCCTTTTCCAATATAATTTAGTTTGCTACTTAATTTGTGCCATGTCTTCAACGTCGAGTCCTTCCACGTCCAAGCGAAAACGTAATGTTCTTAGGGTGGACAGAAAATCAGAAATCTTGTCGATGTTAGATAAAGGCGAAACGAACGCATCTTTAGCAATGTTTTATCTACTATTTTAATGTGAAAAAATGTCCTTTGTGATCCCGTCCCCAAAAACACCACGTTTCGATTATCCGAACTAGTCTCGGTCCCAATTAGTTCGGATAATCGAGGTTCAACTGTAATAAATAAAATAAAAGATTAATAAAATTTAATGACAACTTAACAGAGCAAATGTTTAACAATTGCAAATGAATCGAGTCATTTTTTGATAGTATGTATAATCGTGACAAGTCAGTATGACGATTAGAGTTGTACTTAACGCAGTAGTTGGGACTAGTGAGGAAAGACTGAACGTATTCGTAAGTACAAAACGAAAGAAGAGAATGATAAGTGAGGGTGGGAGAAGAGTCTCCAGATTAGACCACTCGCGCGAATCGTGTCGGTCGTTATAATAACTAACGAGCGTGTCGGCGTCGGCGAATACGTGGACGCTTTGATCCACGCGGCATTAGAATTAGAGCCGCGTGAGCGCATGAACACCAGTAGAAGGGGGTGCAACGTTTTATATGGTATAAAAGAGTGCAGGGGAAAGGGTAATGAGATCCCGAAATCTGTGCGAACGCGCCGCACCATAATCTCCTCCGACACGTCTGCGTCTACCTCGCGTCTCGTCGTCATTTTTATTGCTTTTATTTCTTTTTTTCCCTCAAGCGCAGCCAACTGCGCCTCGACGTTGAGAATTTTGATCCCAACCATCGGGGGCTTATTTCAGAAAGACCAAAGTGTATTTATAAGATTATTTATAAATAATATATGCGAATATATTATTTGTAAGATATAATAATATCCAGGACGATTCGAACCCACACGTGACAACATATCTAAAATACAAGCCGATTTGAAAACGTCTATTGATCCAGACTAGAGAGCAACTGCAGGTACGAAAACTATACCAAATTGTAGGGCGTGACCAAAACCGGTACATCTAACCTGCTATTCAAGTTGATAATTTACATAGATACAACAATGTATTATTAGCACTAACAATTTTCAGCGTACTCTCTACTTTCATTTAAAGGCTTTCGATCTAATTTTCCCGGGTGGTAATAATTCGCTGCCGTCAAATCGGAATGAACTCTCGAGACGTGACGGCCGTATAGTTCGGTACCGTAGCCAATTTCTAAACGACATTACCCGTTACCCTGAACTCCAGACGCTCGGCGGATAATAATATTCGCTCGTCCTCGGGGCTGTTCGAGGATCACCGAGCAAGCCGCCTGCACTCCTGCTGCTGCTGCTGCTGCTGCTGTTGTTGATGATGATGCTTCGACCTTCGTCGTTCGCTGGTGATCGTCACGACGCGACGCCGTCCTCCCTGCAACCAAGTACTTTCGGAGTACTCTCTCGGTCTGCTGCTCCTTTCGCACGTGCACGACTCGGCCGTATACTGCACATTGAACAATGTGTTCGAGGTGGCCCCGACTCGCTGTGTGTGGATCGTTGAATCGCGCGCGTACGCTGCACTTGGCCGAGCAAAAGTCTCCCAAGTCCCGCTCTCCATCCGTTCCTTGTGTAGCAGCAGCAGCACTTCGTAGTCAAGTAAGTTTGCGCGCGTGTGAGTCAGACTCACGATCCCCGATCCAACTTCGCGCATAGCTCATGCGCCAGCCAGGCGAACGTTGGTATGCAAACCTGACGGGTCACGACGAAGACGGGAACCACTGAGACGATGAGGCAGGCGATAGACCTGATACCCAGAGCAAATGCCCCTCGGCTAAACCACTACTCGATCGAAATCGTGATACATGATTTTCGAAACTGTCAGAGCACCATTTTTATTTTTATTTCCATTCGAAACATCTCATTTGCTTTTGTTTTATCAAAAGCAGTGGGCCGAGTTGTCGAGAATTTATTTAAATAAATTAGCTTTAGGTGTGTTAACAAAGTTGTGGAATTCTGAAAAGTCTTATTAAAACGGAAGATTTATACTGAATGCTAAGAATACTTTTGCTATCGAATCTATCGCATATTCGATAATATTCAATGGAAATGTAGAAATATCAATAGTAAGTATATTCCAATAACAGATTAGTTTACATTTCGATGGTGGTACGGTTTATTTGTCTTAATTGTATCTAAAGAATCTCGGATTGAGTTGTCGAGACTTTATTTAAATAAAGTAGAAGACCTACGTGCGTGACTTGAAGTCGCACGTAGCTGCGGGGTTCCTGTATAGCATGTAAGAATACAGAATTTTCACCACATCACGAGTCGATGAGGAATTAATTTTCAACTTGTGGACCCTTGTGAAAAGGCTTGATGAATAGATGGGCGCCAATGTGTTCACCATTTGCTGTTTATTGACAAACGTTTGTACCTCATCCCGTCAATTTGGCTATAAGTTTGCTAATATTGAGTCCAATGCGGAAGACAGTTTATTGAATTTTTCAGAGGTTTTCGGGGGTGCCCGTGTAAGACAGTACAACAGGCCAGTACATTGGGCCAGGGTCGGTTGCCATTTTCCCTATACCGGCTCAGTAACAGCAACCATAACTGGCCCACTCCTGGTTTAAAGTCGGATGATAACCTCGGCCCATTACTGGTAGCCGTGTATGGCCCGGTATTGGGGGCTAATAAGGTCCAGGAATGGGAACAAACACGGCCAGTATCGGGCAAGTAACGGCGGCAAATATTCGATATCATAAATTTAGTAATTAATTAATAATTAAAAAAATATGTATTTCCTAACGGACCGCCTCCAATCATTTTAATAATGATATTCTGTTGTTATTAAAGAAAAAAATGGAAATCGTGGACGGATACCATTTTTTCGATAGTTTTCTGGAAAGTGATGTGAGTGGGATTTGAATCTAAGATCTACACGACCTACCTAAACTATCTAACTACCTAACAAGCACGCTAACCACTCGGCCAAACCTACTATATGGATGTCCTATACTTTAAGTCCATAATAGCTTCATCTAGGAAAACAATCACAAGGGCATCAGATGGATTTAGATAAAAATTGGTATACGGATGTTTTTGAAGCCTCTGATTGAAGAACTCAATTCTGAATTCGGAAATAAAAAATGGTGGATCTCATATAGCTGTCCAAATGGCAATAAGGTGTATAATTGATATGAAACACGAAACAGAGAAACTATTTCGAATCCAATATGGCGGCTAATGTACAAAAAGTGACTTTATTTTGGTAAAATTGAGTTTCCAGATTTCTTAAGACAACTAATTACTAATCTAAACTCGAAAATAAAGGATAAAAAGTGGCCGATCTAAAATAAATAAAAAAGTTCAGGTGCAAAATCTTGGTTAAAGCGTAAGTAAGGAAATATGTTTTTTGCTGGTCTTTGCGAGTGATGCCGACGATGCGCGATATTGAGGTTACGTTACTCATTGGCATCAGAGTGATGACCCAATAACGGACGAAATTTGGTGAACATTACTGTGCCAACGATTGGCAATCATTTGTTGGACATACGTTGGTTAAATAATGGCAAATATAAAAAATAATGGCAGTAAATAAATGGCTATAATAGATCGCCCAAAATTGATAGCCATTACTGTGCCAATGATTGGCAAGCGGTCCATTGGCCATATGTTGGTTATAGAATGGCAGAAATAAAAAGATTGATAATTATGGTACGTAACTGGCAACCAATAATGGCCCACGGCTAAAATCCTATACTCGGCCAATCATTGGCGTTAGTACATCGGCCGAAGTCGGTTGAGTGATGGCAATTACAAACAAATCAATGCTAAGGGCGACTGATTCTGGCCTAATCACGGCCCAGCCATGGGCGAGTTACACTCGGCCGATTATCAATAAACATACATAGGCCAAGACTTGGGCCGGTTCCCACTATTTGCATTTCCTACATGGATGCGCACCTTTATATCGGAACGATTGCTTAAAAAATCATACTTTAGATTATACATGCCTTAGGAACAATATTATTATGACAGTATATACATTTATCGATAACTCTGCTTTAAGAATCGTAAAACAAAAACAATCCCTCCAATTAAAAGTCGCTCAGTGTAACTGCGACGAGATCAAGTGGTACTACTAGAATTGACGTTTAGAAATGATGTATTTATTAACCCATTTACTCAATTTGAAAATATTAATAGTGAGGATGATGAAAATATAAACATCGAATGCAGGAGTAGCAAATTTTCTGCCTCAACTATATTTTTAAGAGCCTAGTGAAGAAATCAAGTGCTTCATCAATATTCCAATTGGAAAAAAAACCCTTACCTTTGTAAGCAGGCTAATTCAAACGGAAGATTTGTGATCAATGCAACGACTAGTTTTGTTGTCACAGCAAATTTATCAAACACTCGAGTTACAATACGATTAATATTATGATAATGGGATAACATTAATGGCAACTATATTACAGGCAGTTACAGGTTTGATAACATTTTTATGGTGACCGTTTTACTTCACGTTGCTCTTTTTTCCGGTAATATGCGAATATTAAGTTTCGGATGAAAGTATCATAGTCTAGATAATAGTTGTAATAAAATGAAAACGTGTGCGAGGGCGGATATCGATAGATTATGGTATTATGGAGGTATATACCACGTACGATGGGATAACCCGAGAGCGCAGCCTCTCTGCTCTATTATAGTACAGAGTAGCCAATGAGTGTATACAAGTTTATATCGCGAGAGACCGAGAGTGTGGAATTTATGAAATTTAGTGTCCGGTACCAGTATTACTGGTATGACCGGCTATAGAAAACGAGAGTCAACTGTTAGATTTATGATATCGATAAATACGTCGAAGGACCTAAGTTATAGGTAAGCATATCTTGTGAAGTTCTCTTGGGTCCGGATAACCGACACAATGTTATACCGATTTCACTGCTAGCCACATATTTCCTTCCCTATACCCGTTCAGCATTCTCCATTTATTGCGTACCTACGAGAATTTGTCCCGCTAAAATTTATATTCGAAAGACTACAACGAATGCCTTCACACGCGATTTCTAACCAGAGTAAATCATCGCCACACAACTATAGAATCCTTCAAACATTTTTCCACTATTCTTTAAAAAACACACTCAACAAAAAATGTAGTTGTTTAAGGTACTCTTGGACTTTTTGATATAAAAACTAAACAAAAAATATCTTGTTTAGTCATCAGATCTCAGATAGCTTTCCGATAATTACTGAAAAGAATCAAGTCACGAAACAACATTCTTTTAGTAATTATAAGCAACATAGTTTAGAAAAGTTTGTTTTGGATCGAATTGTCCAAAACTTGGAATCCTTGTTAACCTAAATCAAGTGTTATATTACATAAGCTATGAAAAGGCCGCATCCGAGTTTAAATTATTACTGAATACATGTTATGTCAATATGTAATTCTCCGCAATAATCGCGGACAGAAAGGTTTGGCGAAGAAATATTAAAAAACCATAATGTACTTATCATTTGGGGGAGAAAAAGTGATAAACTTCACTGATATTATTCGAAAAGTGCACTCTCCGGTTAATTATAGTTATTATTCATTGTTTCAAAAGGAATTGCCCTGTAACAACTACGTAGTTAGGTTGAATTAGGTGAAATATTCCCGAAAATTCTCAATTATACACTGGCTAACCGCGACTGGCTAAAGCTCTGAAAATTACAAGCCAGACGCATTCAGTGGCGCGTACAGAAGGCACGTAAAACAACAGAAAAAACAGCAAAAACGTTAAAAAATAAAAATACAAAACGTTAGAGGCTCCCGGGCCTCTCATCGATACCCGAGAGTTCGGTAGTTGCGGGCCTGCTCTGGATCACTTGGATCTCTTTCGCATATAGTGGCTGCGAAACGTACGGCTGGCCGGCAACAACAGAGCAGCAGGAGCATCACCACCAGACAGCGTCTCGGGTGGTCGCTTTGCTCTTGCCGGGGCGAACGAACGGACGAACGAGACGGGACGGACCTGCCCGGGGTGCATACCCTTCTCGCGTCGCTCCGGCGCGCTGCTAGGGCAACAGGGCCCCCGATAGTGATGGGTGCTGTGGACCCTGTAATTATAAGGGACCGGTTTCTCTCTCTCCTTCCTTCTCTTTCTCCCTATTCTCTCTCTCGGACTTATTCTGTGTGGACATGAAAAGCTGTCTGCATGCTGCCAGTATTGTAGTATGGTATGCTTCTGGGCTTGGTAACGCTTGCGGCACTACCAACAGTAAAACAGATTAGGATATTGCGGGTCACCGATGAAGAAAAGTCGTCTGGACAAAGAAGTTACAATTGTTAGCATCAAGACCGATTCTCGATGTCGCAAAAACTTGCAAATTTTTTTATAACCATATGGACTTGTCGCTCCATCAATTCGATTGGTCCATCGAAAGATCCATTATTTTCCAGCAATTATCTCTCCAGCATTCACTATAAAAGAGATGATTCACGAGAGACAACGTAGGATCATTCTGTTCGGTGCTCAACGTGAAAAAACTCGGACCTAAACCAATTATCCAGGTCTGCTTAATTTTGCTTGCATGCAATCCCGATGTTGCTACGCAACGTGAACAGACGAGACGCATCGAAGGCCTACGGTGAAGGAACAAAAATTAGTGAACCTCGCATCAAAAGAGTTGAGTGTTTTAGCATTTTCGCATACACGCAACATATACCCGGAAAGAAAAAAGTTGTTATAATAACGGATTTATCGCTCCCAACGACCAACCGTAATCGTTAGAATAGCCTCCTAATTGGTCGGTTGAAGTAACTGATAGAGTAATTGATAAAGTACCAATAGTCACAATGTCCAGTTGGGATCAAAACCTCAATTCACCGTTTGGTTGGGGCAACGCATCATTTCGACTGAGTAACTACTCAAAAAATGGTACGTACGGCTAACTAGCCGTATTCCCTCCATTCGTGTATAAGCGATGATGGGATAAGTTCCACGTGCAAATATTTGTCGGCCACCGCGGAGCGATCAGCAGCAGCAGAAGCTTATCAGTGCCGAGAATCGATCGATACACCGATCCAGGACGAGCATTCGACCGGGGATGTACTATACGATATCGTATGGAACTGAACACTTAAACACATCACAGACTCAGCAGTAGGCAGGCACTAGTGTAGTACGTGATCTGCGACACGAGGAGATCTGCCCACAGATCAAATTTATTGATTCAAGTATCGAATGGGCACACTGAGAGAAAATTATGGTATTAGCAAGTTTAAAGTGAGAACTATTCACTTTTAGTTCGTACAATTAATTTTTTTCAGTGGGTACAACTGTATAGTTACCGTAATTGCTAAATAGTTATCATAACTATTTTTATAGTTACCGTAACTAACCGACAGAAGTGAACGTAAGCCGCATTGTTTGCGGTCATCACTTGGACGGGTGACCGTTTAACGGGTGACCCTGCTGAGCGGGAAGAAGTTCTGCTGAGTTTCTAATGTATTCTCATACAGTCTCGCGTAGAACAAAATAGTCCAGGAAAGAGTCCAGGATGGTGTCCCGGATTGAAGCCGGGCAATCCAGGCGGGAGTACAGAGTAGATTCTTGCATGGACCTGGAGGCTTGATCTGATCCCAAAGTTCATTCTGGAGTCTCTCACTCCGTCTGGAACTCCATGCTGAATCGCGTCCGGAACGATTCGAGAATCTAGGCAGTCTCATGGCAGAGTCCACCCTGTAGTGTCCATTTTGGATTCTTGCCTGGACTAACATAGACTCCATCTTGGACGATCCAAGAGTCTCGGCTGCTCCGTCGCACAGTCCATCGTGGTGTCCATTTCGGACTCTCACCTGGCCTGCAATGGACTACCCGTAAATTCCATTGCTGGTTCTGGGATTTTGAATTTATGCCTGGAGTGCTTCCGACTCCGTCCTGGACTCTACCCTGGATCATCCACCAATTCCGACTCCTGTCAACAAAGGGTAGACCCCTTGTGTAGTCGATCTTGGGATAGCTTTCGAGGCTTATGTAGGTTAACGCTTCAAAGCGCTTGCGAGAAACGTTCTGTTTGTTTGCCATCTGATGGCATCATACGGAACATTGACGCACAAAGTTCCGTATGATGCCAAAACTTTGTGCATCAATGTTCCGGGAGATGGCGAGTGGTCGAAATCTTTCTCGCAAGTGACGTGAAGCCTGAGCGTATATAAGATTGTAAAGCTTTCCTCAGTTCGATTACACAGGAGGGGTCTACCCTTCATTGCCGGGAGCCAAGATTGGTGGATTGTCCAGGGAAGAGTCCGAGATGAAGTCGGAAGCACTCCAGGCAAAAATTCAAAATCCCAGAATGAGCTCTGGAATTCGCAAGTAGTCTATGACAGGCCAGGTGGGAGTCCGAAATGGACACCATGATGGACTATGCGACCGGGCTGCCGAGACTCTTGAATCGTCCCGGATGGAGTCTATATTAGTCCAGGTAAGAGATCAAAATGGACACTACGGGGTGGACTCTGCCATGCGACTGCCGAGACTCTCGAATTGTCCAGGACGCGATCCAACATGGAGTCCCAGATGGAATGAAAGACTCCAGAATGGCCTTCGGGATCGGATCAAACCCCAACGTCTATTGTACTCCCGCCTGGATTGCCCGTATCCCAATCCGGATTCCACCCGGGACACCATCCTGGAGTCTTTCCTGGACAATTTTTTCCACGCGGGGTAGAAACTCAGTAAAAATAAAGCTGCCTGCATCACACAGGTTTTCCGCCGTTCCCGTGCCCTTTTGCAAATGCGACACAGTAGTGCATTATGATGGGATTAAAAATAGTTATCGTTACTATGAAAATAGTTGCATGGATTAAAAATTAATAGTTGACACTTTATAGCTGCCTGCACCATTACAATTTTTCTGAGTGCGGGTTCTGATCTCAGAGATCACCAGTGTCTTATCTACATTTACTTACAGTATTATACAAGTTATACTGCTACAAATTGACGTATACATCACGATGAATATTTACATCCAACCCACTCATGTTTCCATCGAATCGTAGAACGACGTACAAACCTGGGAATTTCATGTAAAATATTCATCATAACCGTACAATAATACCTCCGCGATATTACAATAATTTATATGAATATACGTTACGGAATTTTATGAATCTTTTCCATTCAGTACTTCACTCGATCGCTTCGTCCTCAATTACCAAGCGCGTGAAACACCGTTTGGTTGTTAGCTGTGTGCTGGGAAGTAGATAGGCGCTACATCATCTTTTTCCAAGGCCTTCTTAGAGTATCTGCTTTGTATACGTGGAAGAAACGGGACGGGGCGATCGATCGCCAGCTGACGGGAAAACTTGCCCTCGTAGAGCGCTCCGAACAGTCTTTGAGACATGCCGAGCTGTTGTCAGCCCTAGCAATTTGTATTCTGTTCTCCGTCGAGTCCTCGAGCGGTCCAGCGACGATCAAGTGGACATTGGACGGTCAGCTGCGGTGTGTTGCGTGACACGTCGGGCGTCACCCTCCATTTCTTCACTCTGCATCTATTTCCCTGTCACTGCGTTTGCACTTCACAAACGAGCGTTCCTCTTTGGACGAGGCAATGAGCGGATGAAACTAATTCGTGATCAAATTCATATCCTGATAGCGCAGTACGAGCACGTGCTTGATTACAGGGTTCAGTAATATTCAAACAGCAATGTATTCGAAATACTTCCAAGTTTAAGGTAGTTTAGCAGTAAGCCGAAACTAACTTAATACTATATTGTTTTTACGTGAGATGGAAAGTGTAGGTTTTCCTTTATCCAGTGGATTGAAAAAAATGGATTCAACCGTATAATTATTAAGATATCAATTATTAAAGGTAGGTCGTGAAATCTATCTGAAACTTTGAGAATAGATAATCGTGAAGTTCTCTTACAATTATTAGATGCATTCCAATTTTCGGTGTCTAGCGTCTGCATGTTTTTGCGTAACAGCGAACCGCAGTAAGATAGTAACGCAGAGCGGCGTACGCGAAAGCTTAGAATTTTCTAGATTGCAGCCGCGTAGTTCTGTCCATTAGAGTGAGTGAGATAGCAAATCTTGTGACATTGCGGGAGACTTCGATGAATAAGGGATACGGCAAGTGCAATAAATTATATTTCGGTGATTTTCAAAATTGAATAGATGTTAGCTATGGTTATTTTACGAATCCCAGAAAAAATATCATTACTCATAATTATTCAAACGAAAGCGTTATTTGAAATTTACATATTTATATTTTTGAGTTGATAATATATGTATATTGCTGCACTCAATCTATTATATATGAGGTGTTCCAGGCGAACTCGGTCAATGTTTGACCCCGACCCCTCCAGATTGGTTCCAATTTTTTGTATGTTATAGTCCTCGGTTGAAAAAAGCCGAGGACTATACGGTCCATCCGTCCAAGAATAAAAAAAATTTGACACATGCTTAAACGAAGCAGAATGATTTTACAAAAAATCAGGTGTAATTTCTGCGTTCCTCGTGCATGTCCGTGAACCCGAAGAGCGCGTAACTGGCTTCCAACTCAGTGCGTTTATAGTTGAGGCTCTTACGAGTCTGCGGACAGAGGTGATTTTCTATGAGTGTTCAGACTGGGCAGAAAACGAAACGGAGATTGAGAGGGCGAGGTGAAAGAAAAGGAAAAGATCAAGAAAGTAGTGGAGAGGAGGAAGACGCGCGTTTGGACATCAAGGTCAATAATAATACCGGACCTTACCCTACGACGAGAAGTAGAGATGCGTGACTGCCAGACGTTTCAAAAGAGCAAAGTAGTAATCGCCCGTGCCGTGCAAACGTGCTTAAAGCAGCGCCGACACTTCTGCCTACGCTTGTTCCTTCCTTCGGACATAATCCTAAGCCTATTCGCGCCCGCGCATTAAGTAACAGCGAGAAAGGATTTACCAACGAGAAAATAGCCACTTCCGACTCTATGAATTGATATACATGTTATTAACTGAATGTTGAAAAATATGAGATTTTTCTTTCAATTCCAATATAACACTTTTCTCGATCCTGTGATAAGCATCCATTCATCTTCGTATTACACACAACAAAATGTTGTGCTTCTCTGGTTTGTTCGAGTTTGCAGCGGCTTTGCCGTTTTCTTGAAATAATCGGTCTCGATACTTCTCCAGTGCTTCCAATAATTCATTGGGATCTGTTTCCTGTGACCATCTAGGTTTTTCATCTCCCATGATATTTTAGCGTCAAAATTTTGCCATATACAAACTAATTCGTTTCAAAAAAAGTATAAGAATTATCGCGGACACGTGTAAACTGGTTTGAGCCGACAAAACCATTCACACGCCTGTTTCCACAAAGAGTAAATACGATCGAAACGAAAGAACCTTCAACGCGGAACAAGAAATTGTTCACCTACCGCTAACCAAAACTCACGCCGGAAGTGATACGTCGCTTGGCACAGCCAATCACATGCATTCCCTCTCGCTGCAACTTGTCTGTTCGCTTTCAATACCGTCACATTCGGTCGCACGCTACTGCAATGTACCGCCATGTCGTCACCGACACAATAGCTCGGTTTTCGTTTATGGTTGACAAGTAAATTTTCTTATTAACTTTAATACGTTCGGGCACGTGGCTGGGCCTGTGACGATCCCAACTCGTCAGAAAAATATTTGCAAGCGAACAGACAAGTTCTAGCGCGATGGAACGCTTGTGATTGGCTGTGCCAATCGACCGTGGACTCCCTAAGATGCGAAGCCGAACCTCGAAAATCCAACAATTGCGCGTGTAATGCGCGTGGGTCCTCACACATATGAGAGGTTCTCGATTGTCCCGCCTACTAATTATCTTTTTCTACAGGAAATACTAATCAAACTTGCTTCCACAGGGTAGAACATAAGATTTGAAGTAGACCAGACCACTGATCATTTCATGCTTTACCTCCGCGGCGGGTCTACTGGCTCTACCATGACCCACAAAAAGCCTAGATCGCGTTGATTGACATGGCAATGATCTCGAAGTAGGGGGGGTCAAAGTCGTGTCGCAAGTGTAGGCGACTAGGGTGGTTGGTGGCCCCCGAAACCGTACCCAAGTTGCCCGGGTGGGGCAAGCAGCTCTGCCTCACCTTGTATCTTTTATTTCCGACTTTATACGTGGGATTAAATATGGAGCGTTTTGTTAAACTAGGATTGGGGTCTAAGGAGGCCTGCCCGCTTGAGCCTGAATAGGACAAGCGAGGGGACCGTAGGTGGAGAGAACGCTGCTGCTCTTGCTAGATCGCGTACCCGTCTGGCTGTGGGGGTTGCACAGTATCCTCGATCCCTTGCATCAGGTAACGCTCCGCTCGGAAGCGAGAAATCTTCGCTGCACCCCTGCAAGTTAGCGGGCTATGCTGACTACGTGAAAGGACGGGAAGCGTAGGTAAGGTAGTCCCGGTCCTCCCACTTTCTTTTATTTTTTTAGACCACAGGCAAATAATCACTTGTTACATTTAATAATTTAATACCTCGATGTTATCTACTACCAATATCCCAGGTTTAAACTTTATCCATTGAATACGGAATTGATTCAACCTCGGCGAATGAAAAAAAATGTTAACATGACATTATTATGTACTGCGACACTCTCCAAAATGTACTGTGAAAATAAATGTAGCAGCGGATGGCGTAGGGACGCGTGACCGTAGGCCGTTTCCAGGGACCGTTAAGTAGTTATAGCCAGTAGCAGATCAGACGCTCAGAGATACCCACTCTCGTCCACGGTTTAATGATCTTCAGCATGGAGACCTGAAGAGAGTTACGATAATACGATCGAGAGCTGCCCGCTGTGTAATCGGAAGCTGGGATACGTGAACAGAGCGGCGTGGAGACAACGCGGAGGAGCATAGAAAGGCGTCGTACCTAATCACGTCACATTCAGAGAAAAAAGAAATACTATTACAGTGAATTTTAAAAATCTTAGTTTTCTTGCAATTATTCTTATTGATTACTTTTTGAGACAAGTTTGATCGAACGAACAATAAAACTTCTATTTTCTTCTTCCCAATAGTTTAAAGACAGTTTACAAAAATTTTTTTTTAAAGAAAAAATCTCATTTTTAAGCCCACTAGCCCATATGCGCGCTCCGCGCGCTTCCTCATTTGCTGTGATATTATTTGAATACATTTTTTGCAACTGAACATTTTTCTCTAAAACGAATTATTGTTGATTTAGACGGAGTTTTATAATAAATTTAATTCTTTCCCGTTTCTCCAGAATACAATTTGTTCATCCTGTAGCCGAAACGAAACTCTTTTACGATAATTTTTTATTTATCATATAACACAGTTAGTGTAGCACAGCCCAAAATCGAGAAACTTCCTGATAGGGATAGAAAAATGAATAAGAAATTGAAAATTCTGAGGAGACAATATTCCACTTTGTAACATTTTTCTGTTTATTTTACTTACTGCTTCGGTATCCGCAGTGTGATCCAGACAGAAAACGTTCGTCTGAGCAGTTGCAATTTCCTTATCTAGTTTACTAATTATGGCTGGCAAACTTTCCGAATGCTGGTTAAAACTTGAATTCGTCGGCGCCACGCGATATGTCAAATCGAAGGCTTCTTTGTACATCCGCTCGGACTCTATTTTTAAGAGCCGCCAGAGCGGTATCGAGCCTTTTTTATTCCTGCCCCGCATGATCACATTTATTTCCCAAATCTTGCGACTCGATCTTGTTAGGCGCGAATTTACGCTTTGGCGGTCCCAGTACAAAATTAATTTCCGCATTCGTTGTTATAAATTTATAGCAACCGGAAATCGCCGCGGTTTATTATTACTCATAAAAAACAACATTATTGTGACAATTCCCGAGAACTGTCAAAATACAATAACTCGATTGAAACTGCTTGTTCGTTAGCACCTAGGCAACCCGATAGCCAATCAGAGAACGAATAAATCGACAACAATAGTTATATCGAAAATGCGAGATATTTTCCCCACTGATTTTTTTAAGGAGCATTCCTGGTTTTGTCACGTTCTCTCCTATCACATATGCTGCAATCGGTATATGTACCTATGCAATAAAGAGTAAAGAGTGCAATATAACGTGCGCGGAGGAGACACGCCAACAAACGCCAATGATCGGAATGCCGAGAGACTCGAATAGCGGACAATACGTTGGCATATATACATATGTATTGTGCGATATATGTACAAAAACAATGGGCGAACCACGAGCAACGACTACACCGCAAAGGATACTCGACGCCACGACGGCTCGTTTATATACACATAAAAGCGCTCTTCTGTCGGACACACCACGAGCGATACAATTGCAAAGCACGAAACAATAATGCAAACAAGCACCGGACTTATGCTCCGGTCTACCTGTATTATGCGACTACTTGCTCTCGTCCACGCACGACTCACGCCCGTACTCACTTTCCAAGCAGGGAGGTCGTTTACGAGGTTCTCTCGAACGCTCCCGACAGCACGGGGACAGGAAATTGTCGTGAGACAATGTTCTTTAGATTCTAAACATTCGTGTAAATGACGAAATATAGTAACCATTTATTTGCTTCAATTCAACTGGGCGAACAGTTAGTAAGAGTTTATTCTGATGAAGATTTTGTAGCTGCTGGTACTTCAACTCCCGAGATTCCATCAAGTAATGCTTCTACTGCTACTAGTACTGGTACAACTACTACTGATGATGATGACGACGATGATAATGACGATGGCGATGATGATAATGATAACGATGATGATTATGGACCCGAATTGCAGTGCCTTAGTCGAAGAATGAGTTCAATTTCGGTGATGGCGGATCAAATAGAAACTGATGATTTTCAAACTCAGTCACGCGTTGAAAATATTGAAGAAGAGAGAGAGAAGAAGAAGAAGAAGAAAACGAAGAAATTGTTGCTCATTCTTCAAGGATGACTGCTAATGAATACAAGTACCAATTTCTTCGTCAAGCTTATGGATACCAGAGTTTCTCAGATTCTGACGCGGAACCAGAAAAGAAGCGAAAATTGGACGGCTTCAATATTTCACCTCAAACTACTCTTCCTTTAATGGAAAATCAAAGTAGCCACAGCAATCCAAGGCCTAAAAGTACAGCGATTATCACAAGCTCACCGTATAGACAAACACTTTTAGGCAAGAAGCAGCAATCGAAAAACGTACCTAAGAGGAAAAAAACACTGGGTGGTGCGATGAAAGGAAAGGGGAAAGAAAAAGGGAAATCGAAGCAGTCTGTTGACGATACTCCTTGCATATTCTGTGAGCAATTATACTGTGAATCTGTCGAATCATGGATTCAATGCGGCCAGTGTAAGAATTGGGCCCATGATTCTTGTGCTGGAATAAAAAAGAAAGTTGTTCGAAGTTACACGTGCGATATGTGTAAATAAATATAAATAATTATTGTATTTGTTTGTATTTTGTAAAAGAGAAATAAACCTAATTAGTAGCAAGTAATTTTGTACGATATAAATAAGCTAATAAGTAATAAATGACTAGTCGTCAAAAAGTAAAGGTGACTTATTATGAGCCTTGTTCAGAGTAAATTTTAAGGTGCCCACTTTGCCCCTAAGTCAACGAGGTACAGTATTCAGATGCCCGAGTAAGCATTAAAGCTGGCGTGATGTCAGGACGTCATTTGGGCCTGACGTAGATCTTCAAGCTTTTACTGAGGTATGTCAACTCAGGAGGTTTGTATTGAATATAGTAAGCAGTAACATTGACGACATTCAAGGAATCACTTACAGAATGTTCGATCTACTCGGTTAAGTAAGCATTCAGAAAAATCAGGAGTGACAGAAAGAAAATAAGAATGAAAACTCGAATGAATTTTCGCTTGATAGTTCAGGTCAAGGAAGGTCGCTAGGCAACGGCATGAATATTAGGAGAGGTCTCACGTCCCTTCCTGTTCGTTTCCTTCCCTTCCCTCGCTGTAGTAGGAGTAGTATTCTCTTCCCACAGGCGACTCTGCGCTGGTTGCTCGACGAGCTGCTGCTAGACGCTCGAGGGAACGCGACCGAGCGAGCTTTTGTCTCGAGATCAAAAGGACTTTGTACCGGAGGCAGTGCTGGCAGAAGCAGCAGCAGCAGCAGCAGCAGTAACAACAACATACCTCCAGCGCGAATGCCTCGCTCTTCGCGGTCCCTCGCCTCGGTGCTACGGAAGGTGGAGGATGAGGATCAAGAGGAAGCAGCAACTGCAGCCTATGGTGGTGGCCATGAACAGAGAAAGAGTGGAGAGATCGAGAGGTTGGTAGACGACGTGAGAAGAATCGAGCCCTGGTACTCTGTGCGCGTCGTACATGCGTGTCCCTACGTGACGACGACCACGACATTGTCATCGTCGATAGCGAAGGGTGAACAAAAAAAAAGGAGGGTGACTCGGCCCCCGCCACGTACAAGGTAAAATAGATGCGCTTAAGAGGAAAAACGACGAAAATGAGGTTCTATATCTCAACGTTTTTCAAATGGAGATGGCCTAGTACTGAAATTGCTCAGTTTTTTAGAAATAAACGTGGCGCTCTTTACGGCAATGTGGAACATGAGTCCGAAAAATGTTGACTCGATGGTGCACCATAGGAGTCAAAGTGATACTCAAATTGAAATGGGCAGCATATGTTCTCAAGGCTGAACTCACTGAAATTTGGCATGGGCGACGGTTTAAGCGAAATTGAAGTCAAATTCGACAATAATTTGAAGCTCAACTAAAATTTAATCGGCACTTTTATTCATTGAGCTATTACAAAAATTAGGGCAAATAATGTAGAATTGACCAATTTTTGGAAACTTCACTAAGATATTGTTGGATATTAAAAAAATATATAATCTAAAGTTGAATTGAAAACATATCAGGGTTGAAGTCACCACGGTCGACTTACACATTAAAAAATCGAGGGTTGACAAATGCGTAATTCCTTGTTACTGATTTATTTGCACTCTGATTGGTCACCGGCGTCGGCCGACACACTAGAGACGGGAAAAAGTTCTTGCATTGAAATGGGTTGTTTATGTCAAATATCACAACTAAAATAAGGCAATTCGGGCGCTGGAGTGAGAGAAACGAAAAAGCTAATTGGTTGGATAGGTATTAATCGATAAAATTGGGTGGGTAAATAAACCAGTTGATTATAAAAACAAATCGGTTGGTTAGAGCGGTAAATAAATCTGTTGAACCAAATAAAAATTCGTTAACGTAGCTAATTGAGTCACTAATTGGTGGAATTAATTTAGACTTACCATATATGTGAAGACTACTCCAGCACCCATTTTTGCTGACACTTGGCGACTCAGCATCTTCTGCAACAATGAGAAAAATAAAAAATAAGAAAAATGCTTATAAATCGTGTGATTCAATGATTAAGCTGATGAATTGATTGCAGTGGTAAGATCGCGTGCGTGATCGGGGCGAAGCGAGTCCAAGCATTATTTTATCTCGAAGCTCTCGGGAGAGCAGGCCAATTGTCAATCTCTCGTCGTAGCACTGGGTGTGCTGACTGGAACTCTCGGAGCGACGTTCTCGACATTCGATGATAATGAGAGGTGACGTCGATCGAGATCCTTTCCCTCGCTCAGCACTCTTTTCGTCTCCGTTTTCCCTTTCGACCTTTCTCTCGCGCGCAAGAGACAGACACAGATCCCGGCCCACGGAATTCCCCTGTCTCGCTTGGCACTACTCTTTCTCCCCGATGGCCTCTCGATCGTGCTGCAACGATCGACCACACCTACGTAATCTCGTTCATCCTGGATTCGACGGCGAATATTATTGTCACGTAAGAAAACATGTTATATAAACAGTCCTATATATTGATATTGATTAATAAAACTGCCGGTCCATTTTTTCAAGCGCACATATCGGAAAACAAACATGCACAAAAATATTGTCGATGCTAATAACGAAATATTAAATTTAACTAAAAATCTTTGTCATTAAGAACATAGATCGAAGTGTACCAATGGCAATATATCATTTTTCATTGTTTTTTCTTCTATTTACTTTCCTTCAATTTTTCTTTTCTTATATTTCATAGTATACACATACGGGTTCGTGGGGTTCGCGCGCTCTGCACGCCCCCCGCCCCTCGCCCCCAAACATTGAAATTTCAATTACCGATTATGCCCATTTCTGCAGTACATATATCCGGCGCAAATTTCTGAGTCCAAAGATCATTTGAATTTGAGTGCAGGACATGCAATGCGTCCGCAATGCTAGCTGTAAAATAAAATAGTTCGAAGAAACGAGCATGGAAATGCAGCGGTTAATATTCGCACCGAAGATCGGGCACACAGCTCGTGTGTCATAGAGATAAGCTCGAGAGCGTAGAGTATAAGAAATGCGAATGTGATATAGCCAGTGGTGTCGAATGCCTTGAGGCTGTCGTAGTGTCTCGCGGCACGCTAATCGTGGTGTTTGTTTTATAACACGCTAACGAATTAATGAACACCACAATTTTGTCTCTACAATTCACGCGATACTGTAATTGTTATTATTGTATATATTAATATTTTGTACAGGATTCGTTAAGCGCCGCTTCTAGCACAGAGAGTTCTATTACTATTTACACTATCTCGCCTCGTACTACTTATCGGATTATGTCCCGAACTCGAGAGGCTTGTGGCTCCGTCGGTTATAAGTGGAAAGGAAGGATCTATAGAATAATGCGCCAAGCGACTCAGCAATGCCAGACGATTGCGGGTGCACTTGACATTTGAAATGGGACGAGAACCTGCCACCTGACGATACATTTCCTACATCTATACATATAGTTGTCGGTAGCACTAGCAGTAAGGTAGACGACACACATAGGCGATAATCGATTCACAAATAAATTTCAGTGTGTCATTCAGTCTCGTCTGGTTCCACACCTATATTCATATTCACTATTCATCCTGATTTTATAAATAAATACCTGGAAATAATTTTCATTGAAATTGGTAAAATATGGTGATACGATAAAAGAGGCTTTCGCGAAGTGAATAAAGTTGTACCTATTGGAGTGCACTATTAGCAAAATATCAATTTTACATTAGAATACAATAGTTTTTATATTGGTATCAAACTAAATATAGATATTTTTATGAAGAGTCGGATGAAAACAATGATTAAAAACCGAAAAATGTGAAAAATTTCAATGGAAATATATAATAGTAAGAATAGTTTTGGAGGTACAAGAACGACATGTCATGCGTTTATAAACACACGCGATGTTTTTTTTTTTCGGTACAAATTGGAGTCGAGGTAAAGTCGAGACTGAGGTGAGTGCCAGAAAAATATCGTACGCGCCCCGTATCGATAATTATTTTTTTATAACAAATGCATGAGAAGGTTTATTGATTAGGGGCGAGGCGTCGTGTGAACGAGAACTTGTTAAGCACGCCGCATGAACAGAAATATTATTTGCACGCTAGATGTGCACAGAACGTTGTGCGCATGTGCGATCTGCTTATAACGCCAGTAGCGATAGGACGTCAAATAAGTGCACGATTATACATGCTCCGCAGCCTCGAACATGAAACTTTTTCATGAGAGCGTTATAAAAATTACGTTTACGGTGTTTTTAAAAATTAACCGTGACGTCGCTTAATTTTTAATCAACGATACTTTGATAAATAAAAAAATAATATTAGCATTAGATGCGATACAATAGGTTAATCATTCCATGGAAACCTATCATATTAGTCTATGTACGAGATAAAAAGTATGGCATTGGATGCGATATAATAAGTTAATTATTTCATGGAAATTTATCATATCAGTTTATCTACAAGATAAAATGTGTGCGAAACGATCAGAACATGATCACGTGGATTACACATCGTGTAATTGAGAGAACTACCGCATTGTTGTCTTAACTGTTTCCGTCGTTTCGTGCAGATCATATTGTGATAATTATGAACTTAAAAACAAATTTGAAGCTCGACGTTGCCAAATATGTATTTCGACTATATAAGAATATGTAAAGAAGAATGTCGGTCGGCCAATCTATATGCCATATTAGCAATCTCGGCATCGAGCTTGGGCCCATCTTTGCTTTATTCGACCATCTTTTATTGGTCTATAAGGAGGGTCAAATATAAAAATGAAAATTTGATATTTCAACAGAATTTTAGTTATTTAGGTGTGAACTTATCTTTTAATTTTATTTTACTTTAAGATTTACTTGTCAATGTGAAAGTTGAAGAAAAAAATGCTACACATCCCAATATTGAGTTACTTATTTCGATGTAAGATAATTGTAATGCCATCGGTATTAGAAAAAATATACGTCGGAAATGTTACATGTCTGTTTGCGAGTCGGCAGTGACTTAGACTGAGAGCCATTAGTGGTAAGTTTATACCTATCGCAACGTAGAACAGCATTGGATAGATATATTACAAGTGTAGGAGAGACACTGAGTGGCTGGGATTGTTCCCAACACTTTCACCAAACGACACATGAGGAGCAATCCCAGGAGCCCGGGCGACGCACGTAACCCGCTTAAAGCCTGCAGCAACGATGCTACGATGATTTCACGTCTAGCTCACCGAACTAATTAGTCCGGGATCCCAGAGACTAGACACTTAAGGGGATGAATAGCCGCCTCACTCGCAGTCGGAGTCGCGCTTTTTAAAATACTACCTATACTCCGCTATGCTATGCTATGCTATGTAGGTATGATATACCGTTGTATAAAAAACAGGAAGGGCGAAAGTGTGAAAAGTAGTGAGAGCGCGGAATATAAAGGATTATGAATGCGCGGGTGGGAGGTTAGTAATAGCGGAGATGAAAGGAATAATTAACAAATTATGAGGAAGCCCCACTGGCTTCCGAGTTTAGCGTAAAATCCTGTTATTTCACTACAGCAGATTATAAATTATATCCCATTACACTGAGAAGGCTGTAATAACTCTAAAAATAATAATTCCTTTGCGTCCTTTCAAATACAAATTCTGTAACTTCAAGTATATGTAAGTGACATTCTCATACAAAAATTGTTATAAACTTTTTTGCATAAAAAATGTATGTTCTTTCATAAAAATGAATATTCCATAGGCAGCATAACTGTAGGAAGATGATTCCGATTGATGTGCTGAGAAAATACGCTTTCTTAATTATAAATGCATTGTTAAACCTTTGCATGTCAGGATTCACTTTACATAAAATAAATTATACAAGAGCCAAGAATTTCAACATTGCATCTTAAAAAACATGTATTTAACGCATTGGTAAAAGGTTAGGATATTCATATAAAATCATGTTTCATAACGTTATAAATTAGAACGATGCGGTATTTGAGTTCTTAATTATTTAACTATGAACATTATTCGACTGGTTGGTGCGAATGAGCTGTCTTAAGTTTCTTCGTGTCGCTAACACGGAAGAGGAGTTTATTCGTGAGAAAATAATTCTCATCTTTCAGGCTTGTATTCTAGTGTGTGGAACATGTAAAAGGGGATCGCATGAACTACCAATATCCTGGGAGAGACACGTCGGAAACGCAAGGAAGAAGAAGGAACGTGAAAAATTTTGGAATATTACTAATAGTCATGGGAACTCACGGTCTGTGAACTGCGCGGCTGAAACAAGGTATCCGCTCGTGTCGCGACGAGGCAGAATCGCGCTAAGTTCACTCATTAGAGCACGAGATTGAAACTCGACGCGTTCTTGTGCACTCTTGCAATCAAGAGAGCTCATACTATATACTACGCACGGCTCTCTCGAAGTACGAACGTACTTAAGAGTACGTACTGGGTATCGTACGGTGTAAGCATAGCTATGCAAGCACTCTATATGTAGTGCGAGAGAGTCTCGCACGAGTCCACTCGATCGCTCGACGGTCTAACCACCCACACCACCGCGCGTATATCTACTTACCCACATGTAGTACGTACGCTCACCATTCGATCTCCCACAGCCGCCCTTCTTTCTCGTGGAAAGAGAGTCTATATAGTACGGCTATAAAACCGAACTCAGTATTAAACTGTACTTCAGGGCGGGTATGCGTATTACGTAAGGCAAGAATTATGCCAGAACTGACATTAAACGAAGCAGTTCCAAATTAAACATTTTATCATTGTGACGAAAAACCTAATTGAAGTTCCTGTATTTTTTTTTTTTTTTTAAGTCTGGCTGACAAATAACGACAGAAATACTTGCTATTCGTACAGAAGTCGGAGAATTGCCCGACAGTTTTCTCCCCGTTTTAAAGTACACTTTTTATTGATTTAAATCCTCCGCCTTCTCTTCTACGCTCTTGCTCTACCTCTGACTTAATTTTCCGTTCTGCCCTCGTACGTAATGAGTGGCTGTTGCTGGTACTGCCTGAACGAGTGAACCAACGAATGAAAATCGCGTGTGTTCAGCTGCCACCCACGTATCTCAATGCTACATACTACTATACAGCAGCACACATACAGTATATTCAACTTTACTGCTATACCCGGTTACCAACATAGCGCGAAATTTACCGTACTATGTATATATATATATATTCTCAGGAAAACCGTTAAGGCCCACTCGAAACGCGAGCGCATTTTAGCAGCGTGCATATAGCACTTGTGAATATATATAGAAATAAAGAGATACCGCTGCTGGATTTACACCTCATTTTTTTTTAAAGTTCTTCCCCTTGCCTCAAGCAGATATACATTTTTCTGTATTTTTTTTGCTAATTTCGTTGACATTCTGCGTAGACGTACGTGGAATTTTAATGGCATGAAAAGTTTAAAACAAGTTGGATGCAGAAATTGCGTAGGGTAAGCATCATTGTCGCTCACTCGACACCATTGTTATTATCATATATGTTAGGTTCTTATTTTCACGTTGAGCATTCGGATTTTCATTCATGGTAGTGAAATCCTACCTACGTGTACTCTGCATCTACTGATACATCTAATTACAATACACATCGCGAAACTACCAATATATATATGTCATATCGGCTTATTAGTTATTCCAAATGTAGTAACATTAATACTAGCGGTGATATTGTAGTATATATGCTCTCGCAAACCTTTCACCGCGCCCGACACCCAACATCGCCTCACACATCAGAAGCCTTTAATAATTTTGTATGGAATAGTTACGTATCATTAACCCACGCGTATCCGGCCTACAATAAAACAGCTTGTAACTTGCTCTGTGTCATCGACGTAAACGTATTTTCTTGAGCTCGATCCAGTATAAAAGTGCAGTTTATGTAGTTCATCTGCACGCCGGATTCTACAAGATGAACCACTTGTGGCCGGTACAATAATATTGGACGGCCAAAAAGTAATTGGCTTACTCAACTAATTACTGGGTAAAGTTAATTTAAGGACCAAGCTAAAGAATTGGTTCACCCAACAAATGGGTTATGAAGTGTGCTAACCAAACTAATGAGTTAGTCGGATCGATCACCTCAGTTGGTTGCTTTGTTCGAAAATGCAAATTCGACAGTTCACAGACTGCTAGTATCGAATTGATAACCACATTTCAACTTATGTATCATATCATAGTTATTTCAGTGACCCTGTAAGCACCATTATTTAACATTGCTTGCGCAGTTGCGAAATAACTTTGCAGTCGCTGACTGATATCCATAACTGGATAAAATAACGAACGAAGGTAAATGTAATCGCTGAGTCGATTGTGGCAGACAAGGGAGAAAAATGCTTTTCTCCATCGAAGTATGCGCAGTGCTTTTTTTTCACCGTCGCAAGCACCAAACAACTCGCGACAGATATTACCGCTCGCCACGTGCTTTCATGCACGTTTATGTTGTACGCACGAAAAACGATTCTGCAGTACTCGTCCATTCTCAATAGCGTATACGCTGGCGGCTCGCACTAGGTCACCGAAGAAAGTTCGCCGGACTGATCACCGGCTAGCTATGAGTTCGTACTATATATACTGTGGTGCCTCATGCAGTTACCATGGTTCATTCGACGTAGCCATCCGCCGATACGCTAGCACTGCTATTTGCCCGTATGCTGTTAGGCACATACGACTCGCGCTTGTGTTACCCAAGTGCCGTATATTGAACAGCCGTTCCGATGTGCCTCGAAACGCGAGGACCCAACACAGCGAGCTCGCTGTCGAACGCTGTCTTCTATTCAGCAACGAGATCTTTCCTCTGTGGTCCCAAATAGCCTATGGCTACCGCAGCACCGCGTGTCTCCACGAGAATTGCTTGACCTATGGTATTATATATGTTGCCCGTGCAAAAGGGTCGATAATTGAGATTTATCGCGTGCTCAATGGCGTTTAAGTTGCGCATACCTCTTGGTTCACAAGAAGAGGGATATTGCGATAAAATTGCAAATAAAAACAAAAGGTCAGCGTTTAAAGACTTGCTGAGGTATTTGCCAGACGCGAATTCAGGGTATCGTGTTCATTGGGTTTTAAGGAAAGTGTTTGAGGGTGTCTCCCGGTGGGACGCGGTTAATGGATGCTGAGAGGCTCGTCCGCAAATTTACTATCAACGGCGTTGACAAGAATTTGTACTCGAGTTCGTGAGCAAGGCCGCGCGAGATCACAGACCAACGATCAAGACGAAGATGAGGATGAAAGTGAACACGAACGTGTATGCTTGCACGTAGAGGCCTGTACGTATGTGTTATACGTACAACGAGTGATCCAGGCTCTCCGGAGAGGCCTCCCATTAAAATAAAATCAAGAAAACCTGTCGCCCCGCCTGTTAGATAATAGAATCCGACGTGATTGTTATATACGATCGAAACGAGATACCATGTCCTCTCGTAATATATGGGGAGGTATTTATGTATAGTACAGTACGGTGCGTTGTGTGCAGGGTTGCGCACCAGGTTGTGGACAGCGCATGTTCTGCGGTGAAGAAGCGAAGGAGTCGAACGATGGACGATTATGAACAAGACGATTCGATAGTGAACATCTTGATTAAGAGATTCTGTCGAAACTACATATTCTATTTTTTTTTATACATCCGCTCAGTGCGTCAGGCTGCTATAGCGGACCCACTGGAAGACAGGCATCCATGGTGTCGAAATGTCGTACCTTTGAATAGTCATTTACTATAGTGGCATTTATATGTAAGGCATATATGTACGTATGTATCTGTTTACTTCGATGATTGTAGCGAGTGAGTGGGAACGACTTGGAGTCACGTGACTAATAACCTATTACGAAGGTACTCGGTTTCCGAAATTGTAGCAGTCCGTCTCCGACCTTCGTCGAGAAAATACAAGCGTTATCAACACGATATTCGTACAATTTCTTAATACATGGCTGTTGAGCCTTCTACCCCGTTCCGTCCCTCGTGGACTCTAACAGTACATAAGGTTTTGACGTGCTGACAATATTTCTGCGAAACTAATGCCAACACCAAACGATAAATTGAGTTATATACATTTAACATAAAATGTTAATTAACGTAATATTTTTTAAGTGACATAATTATTACCCTCCCTCGTTTTAAGAACACATGCCGATTCGCAAACCACGCAAATTAGCATTGATTTCACTAGCACGTTTCAAAACCACTATACCTCAATTGATATACCAATCACATTGACTGGTAGATTTGTATATAATGATCTTTCGACAAACAAGAAAAGTGGAATTTACTTGTAATAAGAAATTTTTCAAATCCATTGTACCGCGATATAATTAAACTGAAAATAGATATTGAACCCAGAGATGATGAGATATTGGTGAGAGGTTCGTGAGAAACCAGGAAAAAAGTGAGAGTGGGCGAGCGTGTTGATGTGTCGGAGCAAAAACCGAAAGTGCACGTTCCCTTTCTTCGGTTTTTCTACACCTCCGAGAGCGAAGACGTTGCTGCTCGAACGCTATCGCAGGCGTGGAGCGAAAGGAAAAGTTTTTCACTCGTTCTTCGTCGCGTCAGCGTGTGCGCCGACCGGCGAGGCTCGCTGATTCCAGACGGGATCTGTCTCGGGCTCTGCCTAAACCTCGTGAGTCACGCCGATCACGTTTTCACGACGAGAACTTTGCTGACGAACGTCCGGCGTGTACATAGGCCAAATCGTGCTCGAGATAAAAAATATCTTTTTCAACTTCGCGTAACTTTTTTTTATCTTTCCCATTCCTTCTTTTCTTCTTCTTTTTACACGGCATGTTCGTTCCCCTCGAACCTCACTGGCTGCTGAAGCTTCAGATTTGTATGCATCCGGCGCTTTACTACCTTCGAAGTACGCAGCGCTAGAAGGATGAGGTATATTGGTAGACGAGATGAAGTTCTTCTTCCTTACTCCCTCGGCGATCATTCCAACTCACCTCCCGCTCAGATTCCATCGTGTCCCTGCTAACCGTCGCCCTGCGGCGCTTGCTGGTGAGTACAGGCGGTTCGCCAAGGAGTGAGCGATGTATTTACGATGACTCGACGTGACACGAATTCACAAATTATTCAGGAGTGTTTACGCACGAGGCGCCGGCTCGGCACAGTTCCAGTGCTTTTTATTTTTTCCTCGGGCTTTCCGGAGCTTTATTCTAATGGATAATTAACCGATCAAACGAACTTACCTGTTGTGAAGTTCAATCGTAATTATATCTGACGTCTCGTTCGAGAGATTACATAGGTAGTATCGTCTACTTCATGCCCAAATTTCACGAATATTCAGAGTTGATATAACAATCGGAACGACGCACTGGGACCGCACGCGTCCCGTTCCGCCGTTAATGGTAAAAACTATCGTTAAGAACTATCGTTGAATTTGACGCGTTTCGTTCGATGTTCAGATAACAATTAACGTGCGCAGCGTATCGATGCTCGAAAAGGCGATAGTACAATCGAAAGTCGAAAGCGAGTCAGCGAAGCGCATTTAACGTAGGCAACGCACACAGAGTGGATCCCTCGAGAACCGTTTTTTTTTTCTCCTTCTTTTTTTTGTGGGCGAGTCTCGCATAGTCGGGCGTAAAATGAAAGAAGCATAGAATCGGATGGATAGATAGACAGAAGAGATAGAGACTTTGAAACGTACGTAGTACGTGAGCCGAGCGAGCGTGGGATGCATGACAGCACGCACCTTCTATTGACGATCGAAGCTCCAGCAGCAGTCGTTTGGAGAGAACAAAACGCGTGTATGTGCGCCCCTTGCATGCTGCACTTCTATCGAGTAGTGTATATAGGTACCAAGAGCGAAGTCTGTAATCGTGCCGTTTGAGCCGTTTCAGGGGATTACAAACGATACACGCCATTCGAGCGAACGAGACCTGCTTGCCAACAATTAACGCGCGATCGCAAAAAAGCAAAACAATTCGATGAACGTGTCAGATATCAACACATCGTTGATCAGCGAAAATACACGTTTTCTTGTCTCGCATTACAGCTCAGTGCGGTATGACCAAGTACGAAGCCTTTTACTTTCATTTACGCAGTTTAGTGTTAACTCGATTTAAACTGACGTTCCAAGGATTCCGAACCGATTAAAACGTTTAATGTACCAATTAAAAGTAATTGTTTGTGTTGTTAAGATCTTTTTGATTCCTCATAAAGGAAGCTTTATTTTAGTGCAATTTTTTTTTCGAGATTTCCATGTCAGGACCTTCAGAATGTTCCATAACGTCAAGACAAGGGGTATAGAAAAAAAAATGCGTGGGTATATGTTATGTGCTGTAATTTTAGATATATATTCGTCAAATTTGGCACACAAGTGGACTTTTACACAAAAACGTTTAGGATTGTAGCTGACGCAAATAGGATGAACATTTCTATTTTACAGGATAGAATTAATTAAGAGATTCCGCGTTGAAATTTGGCTCGTAAATGGAATATTGTCAAACCATGTGTACTAAATTTTTGCGACAATCAGTAGAGTCGTCTTAACATTATTAAGATTTATATATTTTTTATATATATGCAAATACGTATACATCTTTTCAATACCAAATTGACATTTTTCATACAAACGAGAAATCCTAGAGTATTGTTCGTCAAGATGTGTTTAGAACGTGCTGCAAAAATTTCAAGTCTAATTCGATAATTTTTTTTTAGTTAGAACTGCAGCAAATTAGAAAAATGCCTCGTTTGTGACCGGCGAATTCTGCTGTTTAGAAAAAAAAAATTAGTTTATTGAGTAGGCGGTATATGTTGAGAAAATAAGAAAAATGCTAAAATAAACACTGTTAACTTTAAAAAAACAATAACTGTGAAGATCTAAAACTGCTAGGCTACCAGAGATCTGCCTCTAGCGGCAGACGCGAACATATATTTCTTATTATTTTATTATGAGGGTTTTCAGAATTTACGCTGTTTGTTGGCGATGTATTTTGTAAACATGGTAATGCCGCTTGAGATGGGAATTTATGTTTTTTTTAAATTTATTTCAACTATTCATTTATTTATTTATTTATTTTTTCATTTAGAAATCCACCATTCCCAAACTATTTGAGATTCGACGTTAAAATCTTGAAATAATATGAAAGATATAAACTATCAATTAATGTAACAAAAGATGTTAAATTTCTTTTCAATCTTTCCACTGCTATAGGTCGTTACAAGCGTACAGTTACTGGAATAAACTTAAGTGAAAGGTTGTTAATATTTTGTAGCATTGACGATTATTTAATAGCTACAAAAAAGTCGGAAATGAAAGGTAACGAGACAAGTAAACTGAAATAACGAGTCGAACGACATTGGTGAGAAGAAGTTGTCGGGATGAAGAGAAAAAGTATGGCGAGATCGGAACGACTGACGGAAGACGAGAGGAAAGAAGAAACCTATATTTCAGCAGTTTGCCTTCGCGAAATCAATTATCGTGATTAATGTAGCGAGAAGCTGTGGTTTGTAAGTTGTAACTGCAAGTCAGAGACCGTACAGTCGGTATGCCGGAGAGCCTCAAATCGCGTGTAACGGAATAATCATTGCGCCAGGGCGGAAGAAGAGAACCAGTGAAGGAACGAACCCTCTTCGGGAAGTCAATCACCGAGCGAAGCAGCGAGGCTTTACGGAATTCATTAGGTCCTTGCATCCAGGCTTCTGTGATGTGCACAATCCTCGTTACCACCCTGCCAATGTGAACTGTAATCTGTAATTCGTTCCGAATGGCCACAAGCGTGCAAAATTGAAAAAAAAATTTATTTCAACAAATCATGAGATGAAAAGAATATCAGACTGAAATAATGACAAAGTCTTTATGAATATTGTTGAGGAAAATATAATATTCGAAGGTATTAGGAATGATTGGTCAGAAATGAAAGCTTGAAAAGTTATTGAGGGAGCGACGAAATGAAGATTTACGGAATTTATTAAGTCGTCCTTGAACATGCGGTCCCTGCAACGTCTGAATTGTTCGTTTCACCCCGCGAATAAGAACCCATCAAATCAGTAATGCTGCTGAGTCCGAGAAGTTGTCACAAGGCTACAAGATATTCAAAAATAGATTTCAAAGAATTCTCGTCATCAGAAGAATACCAAACTTAAGTTCCCAAATCTTTATCAATTTTATTGAGAAAAATATAATATTTCATAGTATCAGGGGTGATTGGACTAATATTTGTTATCATTATTATGTAAATAGATAACATATATTTTAAAAGAAATGCTCATTTTTCCCAGTATCCCATTTTTTCAAAATTTATATAGTACGTGACTCATACGAGAAAATGAAAATTACGAGCGAAATTTTGAAAAGGAGCCTGAGAATTGAAATAGATTATTCAGCGTGTGAACAAAAAGAGTTTAACTTTCACGTCAAGTCTAACACGAATAGTTAATTAAATCCGCTAATGTTTTATATAGCGAGTCAAGTGCGAGAGCGAGTAATTGGGATGTAACGGACGACGCGAACCACACGAGAGTGTTTATTGGCTCGAATCCAGAAAAAGTGTTGGAAAACGCACGAGAGACGAAGAATGGAAGAGTTAGCGTACGCTCGTATAGAGCCAGTCGAAGTTCGCTGACGCCAACGCGCTTCAACGACATTTTTTTATTATCTCTCGATGGTTTTCCATTAGCCCCGAAGTTTCCAATAAAATCCACTCTCACTCGTCTGTACACTTAATCTGCGAGCAATCATACTTATTATTATAAGGGTAAAAAAAAATTCTATTGACTTTATTTATTCTCATTTCAGTGGTTTTACAAAAATAAGATTAACGACAGAACACAAATAATTATATTTTGTCACTGATTATAATCTATTTAACAATGAATAAAAACGAAAATATAATTTTTTCGTATTTCAAAGAAAAAAAGTATTTACTTCTAACACAGAAATTTCATGTTAATTTCTAGTTTACAGAAAAAGGCAAATAAATAATTACTTGATATAAAAAAAATCAAAGTAAAAATAATAAAATTTTTCTTTACAATATCACGAAACGTGTAAAACATTACTTTTTACTGCACAGAGTAAAGTGGGCCCCAAAATAAATGCATTGTCATTATCTTAATTAGTGCAAACTTCCATCGGTGAATTAATAAGAAAAGTGTGTCGGTAACTCCGATTTCCATAATATCAAAGATCACAATCTTTGTAAATATACACTCAATCGATCAGTCGTAAGATCCTAGTTGCCTTGTGATCGAAATCGACGCTAATAATCACGGGATCAAGGGGGGCGAACCCTGTGAATCGACGTTGAACTCAAGAGAGAGAGAGAGAGATAATATCGGCAGGCAGCAGGAGTAGGCGAAGCTACAGAGTAGTGTAGGAATGAGGAGAGAAGCGCGCACACGCGGGGGTCGCAATTATGACGCGGGGGAGCGCGTAATTGGAAGGGAGCTTTGCCAGATACAGCGGAGGCGCACACCGAGTTATCACCGCATTAGCCTAACGATCACGCTAACCGGTAATCACGTGATCTACGATCGCCGATTCACGACTATAGAGATACTGAATCGTGCGCGTGATCGCACGTTCATCGTACATCTTTTCGGTATCTCACCAGCACAATAAAACTACAGAATACGAAGATGAGGGGGAGGTGGATCAATCCTATGTTGTTCAACATTTTTCAACTCTAAAAATATCTTCCGAGATAAATACCCGCTGCTAGTCTGACAGACACACACGCACACAGATCGAAACTGCACACATTGCCATAATCTGCACGATTGTGAATCCACGTTCACAATTAATGTGAAATTTACAAAACTAGTGTGTGAAATAATTATTACTAAACTAAATTACTAAAATTAATAATAAGAGCGCAATATTCTGTACATAATGATGACTTTGGTTCACGGATAATGTTTTATCTGCTTGGAATATTTTTTTCCCAACATACATGAACATTAACACCCGTCTTTTCAATTCCGTGACGATGAAGTTATAATTTCTAAAGAGATATAAAAGTCCTGCATATGAATTCACGAACCAGTCAACTCGTAATTCGAACTTGACTGAAATTTTACTATTCCACTCGATTCATTACTAATGCTTTGTAATTTATGTCACTCAAATAAAATTTTCTGTGATCCAAATGCAATTTCTATTCGATTTAAATTCATGTCCCATTTACTTAAAAAAATGAATGTTTAAGGGGCATTTCACTGTTTTTACTCTCAGAAACATCCACGAAAATAGCTAAAAACATTGTTCTCACCTGCATGTACAATAAATAGAATTCAGGATGATAAACTTCAGTAGTTAGACATTATTCGTGAAAGTTTCAAATTTGATTGATTACTTCTCCTTAAATTTTAATCATGGCTTACGTAAGCAAATGAACAGAAGAACACAGAAGGTCATTCGACTATTTATAAACAGTAAAGTAAGTAAACAGCTTCTCTGACAAACATTCGCCCAAACATTTGCACACATTAGATTCATCAGCCTGTGCCATATAATTGAATTTACGCTGAGAACCGTCCTCGATAAAATTGTTCAGAGAATTCTCATATTCGCGTTATACTGAGAATTATTATTCTTCAGATTACAATTTGAGTGAGCAAGAAAAGAGAAAAACGAAAAGAAAAATAAATAAAAAATAAAAAGCAGCGAGTTATTACTGAAGATTGATAGTACAGGTGTAACACGTTGCTGATACACGATATAGCAAGTGCAATATGTGTGAATTCGTGGATGGGGTAATTATTATAAATATCGTGATATAATCCGAGAATAATCCAGGCTTCGCTTCTATGTATATACATATATATAGAGAAACGCGCGTGCGTCTCCTCGGTACTTAGACACATAGGCATGCATATGGAATATATGTAGGTACCGAATTGCGGTAAACATAGGCTCCCTCGTATGCGCGAGAGGAAAGGAACTAGCGAGAGAGCCCTGCCCGATAAGGTCATTTGTATCCCATGCTGAAATGCATGCTCGATGCGGAGAGAGATCGATTAATCGCAACGAGTTACTCCTGGCCAATCCATGCTACACATACACGCCTGTATTTATTTTTATACGTATATATACAAAGACGACCATTACCACAAACAGCAGCGCCACGCCGAGAAAATCGACGACGATCGCCGGGCACAAAAGTTGCTGCTGCTGCTGCTACGCTTGACTCTCTGGTGCGCCTTTTACTTGATTCCACTGGCGAGCGTGCGTACGTTTGTACATACGCTGCTGTTACACTGCTGTCTAGCTCCGAGTGGCTGTGGATGTAGGAGGATATATAGGATGCAGAAAGCCCCCCTCGCTGCATTCAATATCGCAGGAGTACTATGTTGCATAGCTCTCTCTCTCTCTCGGTGCGCGCATACTATACGTACCTATCTGTCGCCGAGAGCTCGTGCGCGCGTTACTGCATAAAGTGTAAAGACACTCGTAGATACGAGAGGCGCGCAGCGGCGGCAACACGCGAGAAATACACACCGTGAACTTGAGAGATTCCCGCGTCTCGATAATTGCACGACAAATATTTCACAGCGATACTGGATATACTTAAAGGGGTAATTGACCTTTGTCATTCGAAAATATTCAATTTACGTCGTGTATTCCATTATATTTTCTTCTTGTTTTTGTAATTGATTTTACATTTGCCTATCGATTATTTAACCGCTGAGAAATACAACACTTTGCTTCATTTAAAAAATAAATGTACAATTTATTTTTTATTATCATAAAATCCTTTTTACTAAGAACTTGTTTAGGTAATCAGATCCGACTTTTTGAACTCATTGCCAATTTAATCGTACGGCTATACTTAACGTTTTCTAAAAGGGCCTGGAAAATTTCCCTCTGAAACGCTTTAAGGTACACACAACTATATTCTAATGCCGGGCTATACGCAACGAGCGTACCTACAAATTTGGCGAACTCTCGTATTTTACAAAAAGTCTTTTTCGAGAATAGTTGAGTATACTCGCCAATGATTTCTTGAGGTATTGAATAACTTATATTCAATTATTTCCAGTATATCCATATTGTGCTTTATTGTTTAGAATAAATCCAGAGGAGGTGCAGACGGATTTGTCGATCACGTTCTAATTTCTCCATGCGGATAGAATCAACAATTACGTAAGGCCTCGAAACCTATAATTACAATAGAAGTTTCTAAACTACAATCCATTTCGTGCTAAAGAAGAAGAAGAAAGAAAAAAAAAACTAGTTGTTAAAGAGCTATAAGTACATATATGATTATACAATGAAGAGATAGTTGAATAGCAAAAGGAGAAACGTATCGTGAGAAAGTGAGTTGAATTATCGAGGGATATCACTGTGAGTGGGTATAATGCTCTAACCGTTAATGAGCTAATGAATGTTTTGTACAATTCATTGGACGAAATTACACGGTCAACGGTGTACGGGAATTAATATAAATGGATATAACACGTGTATGTAGCAGCGGTTCGAGGCTCCGTATTGAGGCGAGAAGCCAATCGGCGAACCGAAAGCGAAATGGAATCCGGTGGCTCTCGATCCTCTCGACGCCTCTTTCGATCGCTAATTGATCGAACGCTCGTACGCTCGTTAGCATGCGGCTATAATTACGGAGGACACGCATGCACTCACTGGCTCACTCGTGTTTCAGTAAGCTTGTACCTTAAACGTATAGTTGTTTGGCGGCGACGGCAACGGCAACGGCAACCGCACCGCTCGCTTCACTCCTGACTCAAAGCGAGTCTGCTGCGAATTTATCCCCTCTATACTCGCCGCCCCACGGCTCATTCATTCGGTCATGACCAACAACCAAGCAGGCATGACTTCATTCACCAACTTTCCTGCAAACTCGTGCGAGCACGTGTTCTATACCACGCACACTTGACAACGCATATTTCTTCCAAATTAATGGCTTTTTCCAATCGAAATGTTGCTTATCATTCCAGCTGCTACTTCCGTACGGAAAAATTTATTTCTCCACTGACTTTATTCAATACGAATTTATTCAATCTAATGGATTTAATTGGAAATGTAAGTTTTTCTATTCTGTATTTATTCAGTTTTAAAATGAAACTTGTTTTATGATTCTAGATTAAAAATTGACGAGTGAGGAATGCACGCAGTTTTGCATGAAACCGGAGGGCACTTCATGTATCAGCCGCCGACTTGGACGCCATTTCGTATAAATTGAAAAAAAAAAAAAAATGTTTATTACAATTGAAGCATCAATAAAGGTTTTTAAAAAAACCCACCTTATTACGTCTTGTTGTTCATCCACAATTAATTCCTGAACTTAGTGTAGTTTTCGGTCAATCATAGAGAAACCTCCCCTTAATGGAATGTAAGTCAAGCACATATTTTCATTGGCTCACACAAACATTCCCATATTTCAAGGTTTCTAAACTCAACTTATCGATGTATTAAATTATATGGTTCGAAAAGTTCGATGCCGATGCAAGCGATAAACTATATGGGATGAGAAAAACTGAAGGTCAGAGTGAATAAGTAAAAATAAAATCGGTTTAGCAGGGGAATAAAGAAAATAGTGAATTGTTATGTTGATACGAGAAAACGCGAAAGTGGGACATTTTTGAGATAAATCGGAGAGTAGGAACGCGGGCGATTAATCGACATTGGATATCGCGCGCTGTGGACATTAGCATTTATAGGGCTCGCGACTCCTTTTACAGGCCCCCGAGGCGGCTCACGAAACCAGACGGCTTCGGAGACAACCGCGCGGCTATATGCCCGCTCTGCTGTTGCTGGTAGTCACGCGAATTTATTAGCCTGGGAACGCGAAACGTTTACGTCGCTCCACTCGTCCTTGCGCCTGTCAGTACTAGCGCTTTCTGTCCGGTGTCTGTTCTGGACAGCCACAGGGGCCAGCCAACTCGGGCAGTAAATGCAGAGTGTGTGTGCCACTACATAGTATGTACGAAGGAGGCGAGATAGTGCTTGCGGAGGAGACTCACTTGGCTTTCTTACGCCCAGCGACGTACTGACTGAGTGACTGACTCCCTGACTTGTCCTCGCTCGTGTCTCCTTTGCGCGCACGCACGCACGCACGCATACAACAGTGCATGCCTACGCGCGTCCACGGCTACTTGATTTTTTCTTCGGTTTTCTGAATTAAAAAATCTATCGATAATTCATTTCTCTTTCAATAACCACTAATTATTTCTTCAAATATATTAGCCACATTTTCAAGATTATTTCAATTGACAGTATAATATCCTTCGTTCAAAACAATTTCACCAATAGATTCTTACGTAATTATGAAAAACAATTTTTCTCACTTCCGGGCCGAAAGCGAAACTTTCGTCCCGCTGCGCGGAACGAGGTTTCCGCTTTTCGGCTCCGTCTATGAGAAAGATCGCATACACTCCTCGGGCAGTAATTAAGAAAGCCTCAGATGACATGTTTGTCAACCCCGGCTTCGCCTCGGCCGACAATTACATGTGATCTCAGACATTTCTTACTTGACTCCCCTTGGTGTGTAATATACCTTTTTTTTTTTCAGTATCATTGGTGGAAACCGTGTAAAGAAGATTATATGAAAATTCGGTGATGTTTTTTTTTTTAATGATTGTACAGATTTTATAACTACTTACTTGTGGTACTCATCGCTGCGACATATTTCAGATTTGTAAGTCTGTTCTTTTCGGAAGAGGTTACCAAGATGAAAATTTAGGTATAAAAGTTTTACCGTCATTAGATTTTAATCATGATTGAGCTTAAAACACAATTTAGGTCGGTGGTTTCGCACGATCGGCATGAGACTCTGACGATCTCCATAGATAAGCGGCAGAATTTGGACGGTCGATCATTCACCGACTAGCACGTCAATCAGAGAGCAGAAGGTCAGTTTTTCTGAAAACTCGGAGTTTAATATACTTTGAGCGAGTAACTTTTGTATAGGCACCGAGGAATCAAAAGAATATACGGCCATCTGTAGCGATACGGGCTTTCCGCCGCATTTTCCCCGTGCCCACCGCGAATGCGGTGCAGTGCAGTTAAATCCGCTTTAAACGCATGGAAAGTTAGATGTGCTTGAGTGAAGTGCGAGCATCGAGCGATAGGAGGAAGGGTGCGATGGGCGGTAAAAGGCAAGTAAAGCCGTACCATGAAAAAGGAATAAAAATAAATAAATATACTAAGTAATGCTAAAAAAAGGGTCGATCAACCTTCCTGAGTAAAATTTTTTTCTTAATTCCGTAGATAAATAAAACAATCAAACAATTCAAATTTGGTATATAAACGCAATAATTACATAAAGTTAGATTGTTGAAATCAACAAAAAATTATTGACTCGAAAACATTATGATTACTTCTTTGAAAAAATGTGTCATATTTGGAAATATGAATGCCTTAGTATCTGTATCTCTTATACAAGTCTGAGGATGTCTTATTAAAATATCCGAGACTATCTAAATTAAATTAATTTTCTAAAAAAAGTAGCTGATTAAAAAATAATTTCCCTTCCATCGTTCTTCTCGTGATTTTCCAGTTTTCCTGGACTTGGGTGGCGCGCAAGGCGCACGCCTTGTCGTATCTCGGCACTCGAAGAGGGCAACGTCGCGTGGCTGGTTTTGCACGAGAATTGAGCGAGGCCGTTATCCTCTAGGAAACGAATAAATTGGAGGACTCTTATCAGAGACTGGTTTGGAGTCGTTTCAAGTGAGAAGGACGCGAGGGTAGGCGCAAGAGAAGTGAGAAAAGAGCAATGGGAGCACGGAGCACAGCGAGAGGGTAAACAGAGGCGGCGGCAAAGTCGAGAGGAGAAAAGAGGTGCCTTCGATGGGGACACAACGCAACGTGTTAATCGAAAGCTGTACGGATTTACGACTCAACGAACGAACAAGCGAGCGCACAGTGAGTGCGACTGTCGACTGTCGAGGTCCCCGACGTTTCTCTCTTCGGCTGCTTTCCCGTCTCTTTCTTATTGCTATGTTGCGGCGCCGCGCATACGAACGCTCCACAGCTCTCTTTCTCACCTCCTATACTATTTACTCTCGTATCGAGAAATAAAAGGGGAAGGTCGCTCGCAGAAATAGTCGATATATACGAGCCGCAAAGAAACGACTATTCCAACATTTACTGCTCAGTCAATGTTAGTACTTTTCTTAAATCTACATTTTTTTCGTTTCTTTTTTCTTCTTCAAGCAAATACAATACATATTCGAAATAGACCTTTATCAATATATTTCTCCGTAGCATTTGTTTATATATTCGAGATTCTATTTGGAATAACCAGTGAATCTGTTGAAACTGAACAAACGGCTCATGAATTCGAATAATTATTAAATTAATTTTTATGCGACCAAAATTAAATTTTATTCCCGAGAAATTTTTTTTCCAGAAGGAGTGACGAGAAACATGCGATGAAGATAATGAAAGATTCTCAATTGAATATAATTATATATAATAATTAATTAATAATGATTTGTGTAAAAGAAATAAAAAGTGTTTTAATATAACAATAGATTTAGCTAGTAATATCAATCTTGTCGTTGAAAAATTGTAAAGTTGATAAAAAGCATATTATCCGTGATAATGGAAAGGATGAAATATCGAATGCATACTTACGGTTGACCGAAACGTTTTTTTTTTTTAATTAAAATTGCAACGTTTTGCCAAGATAGTCGACTTCCTGAAAGATAATCGATATCATATATACATATATTCATATCAAAGATAACAGGAGCAGTACCGGAGCCTCTCGAGCTTCCGGAATTCCGTTAGACGGCACCGGGAACTCGTGCGGTGCGGTGGCGTGGAGTGTGCGCGCGCGCCAAGAGGCCCCACGACGACATTGCCGTAACGTCGTTCATTTCCATAATCGATCGGGGCCAACAGCGAAATGCTTTCTACCTTCGAGGAACTGTCGACAAGCGTTGTGTAGAGCTGTTTTAGCTAACATCTATACGCCCGAACGATCTGGCAGACGTCTTTTATTCCTTCTTGTCTCATGCGATAACGAACCTCGCGTACGTACCGAATACGTAATGTTAACTATTCCGTATATGTATAGCGAGTGGTGGGCGACGTTCCGAGGGATTATGGCAAACGAAAGTCACACGAATTTTTTTTTTTTTTTTTCTTCTCTTTTTCTTCATATTATATGACATATAGATTTATATTATTATATATGTATCAAATCTCTTCGGATTATTCAAAAACAAAACTTCGAAATCGAAGTTATATAGAAGGTGTTACATATAACGATACGTCTACAGCTATTAAAATGTGTAATATCAAATTATCATAAACGATATAGCACTTACCTAATAATTTATATATTACCATACCACTCAGAGAAACATCAGTAATTATCCCAATTATTCATGTAATTACTGAAAATCAATAGTTGAAACAGCAAAGTCGAGAATTAATCTACACGATAACTGCAATTAGCAGGTCACTCAATAATGACTTCGACCAAAATATTGTCATCAGTGAACTCCAGGCTAAAATGTCTTCTAATCATTTTCTTTTTCTTTGCTAAGTTATAAATAAATACAAAATATTTGATTGACTGAAAGAAACACTTTTTTCATGGAACAAATTCTGAGTTTAAATTGAGCGTTTTATTGTTTATCATGACCATAGTTATCTTGCTCAAACGACAAAATATTTTGCAAATTTCCTTATTATCGTCATTTGCAGATAACAAGGAATAACTTGAAGAACTTAACGACAATTACCTCTGCAGTCTTTCCCATGAACAACCAAATATTCCGTACCGTCCTTGACAATGAAACATACACTGTATAGTCACTGTAAAAAACCTTAATATAAACTATAATTTCCGTAGTAACCTGAACGACCGATTAAACACGAAATTGACGATATCCATTGCAATTTCGGAATACCGTATTAGTGTTTACAGATTTTTATGTTTATTCGTGCTGAATGAATAAAACGAGGTTATTTTCCTCTGCAGACGTATGATTCAGTGTGTTTGTATGGGTGTGTGTATGGTCGATGATTTTTTAGTACAGGAAATACCACTACGGCACATCACACCACGATCTCCGTGGAAACGACGGTACTAAAGATCGTCGTAACGACGGAGATTTTTACGTGATTAAAAAAGGGTGATCCGCGACGTTGTGGCAGCCCCATGCACCGATTTAAACTCTCGATCCCCGATCAACGAGACGCACACTTCGAACCAATGGAAAGATCGGCGAAGATCGAAGACGTTTCCTCGTGTGACTGGCCAGCCATGGAATCGGATGAAAAAAGAAAAGAAACAGAATAATTTATAAGTGCGCGGTGTGATAAAATGACAATAAAAATATTCGATCGATCCGGCTAAGACAACGTTATTGTTTTTCCGGTCCATAGTCGGAAAAGAGAAATGTACGTGAGAAGTTAGAAGCGAAAGATTAATGGCCGCAAAATGGGGAGGAAGCAAAGAGGTTACGGGGAGACGTAGATAAGAGTAGAGGATGAAGAAGAAAAGATCCCTGACGTCCGGTAGACGATATGAGATAGCGCAGGAACCTCGCGTTGTCGTCACCAACAGAATGGGGACAATGAAGAGAAAGAAACTTGACCCAGGTTGGAGGAGGCCGATGGCGATGCTTCCATTGTTGAAACTTTGAGAATAAAGTTTTGTGCAGGAAAACGACTCCCTGAAGGAATTGAACAAGTATACACTGTGTTAGACTTTTGAAAAAAAAAAAAAAAAAAACCATTCCTGCAAAAAGAAAGTCTAGTAATAAATAAAATAACGCATGAAAAATTGCAAACGAAATTAGGAGAAAAGAGAGATGGTTTTAAAGACTCTAAAGCAATAACAAAACAAAAAGTAATTGGTATTTAGTTTTTTCTACGATTCCTAAATTTGATATGCTTACGTTATTCGAATCATCAATTTGGTTAAATTATTTGAATATTCGAAACAAACAAAGAACTCGATTCGATTCGACGTCGAGACGTTCTCATTGTTGCAAATTTGGAAATGAACAAGAACATTCAATTCGAATATCTGAATTATCGAATTGTCGGAGCCTATGGAGAGAATCGACAATTTCTCAGTCAATCACTAAACCGTTATTCTGGACCAGCAATACATGATGAGTATACATTCCGTAACAATGAGCTTTATTTGAAAAAATCTTTAATCTACAAATATTTGACCTAAATTTTTTTCTAAAGAAAATATAATTTCCAACACTGCCAAATTATTGTAATATTTTTAAAGCAAAGCAAAAAATGAAAGCGAGCCAAGAAAAGCAGCACCAGTATTATTAGCATATTATTATTTATTAATAAATAGGATCGAAAGCGAAAAGTACCAAATGGATAAATGAATAAAATCGTGAAATTTGTAGCTCATTCCCCCATTAGAAATGATCGAGTGGACACGATTAATTATATATTCCATTCGGGTGGTAGAAATAGCGAGAAGGGCGCGAAGGCGTGAGATGGAACGAGGGTCGATTGGATGTTGGTGCGAACGCGCGAGTTAATGAATAAACTCGCGAGATTATTCAATGTAACGTGAACGAGGGCTCTGCGGCTCGGTGCATATATGCACCGAAGAAACAAGCCTCGTTTTGATAGCGTATATATACGTGTATATATAGTGGAAACTCAGGCGCCGATATAGGCGTGAAATTCCTCGCGAACCGCACTGGCGGAATAATAAAATCGATCGTCGGACACGATCCTCAGCGCGCTATGCTTATGCCATTACCGCGCGTCTCACCCCAGCCCTATCCTCTAATTAATTATATCGATAACGTTACGGCCGGTACTTTGTAAGAGCGCCAGCAAAAGCTCCGGGTTCCCGTGACTCGACTCGGGCTGCTAGCTGCTAGCTGCGCACCTAGTTTCCCAGTCACCGACCGACTGCATACCGGCCGGCGGTTAAGTTCCTGTAGTACGGGCAAAATCAAGTCTAGCCGGTCACCGAGAATCAGGCATAAGCGCACCGCAGCGGTAATCCATTCCTCCTTGTCGTGACCATCGCTATAGAAAGAGTTCATTAATATTACACCCATGAAATTCTTATCTCCCACGCGAGATTTTCTCCGCGAAAATAAAAATTCAATTCCAAAAAAAAAAACCCTCTATTTGTGGATTCGAAATATAATTTCTATAATTTATTCATCGAATCAAAATTATCTTGATTTAATCAAATATGTTTTATATTCTTTGTTTCATTAAATGATCGTGAATAATAATAAATTATTCATATTGTCATTATTCTATTTCTGAAAATGTTATTATATTCTGAACGTCATTTTTTGTCTCAAATGGAATGTGATTGTTTATGAAAAATTTTGAGTTACTACATATAATTGAGAAGAGTTTAATTTTCAAGGCTATCTCTTGTACTAGTTATTTTTCTCCGACAAACTAAAGTAATGAAGATTACACCAAAGATAGACTCTTTTTTTATGATTTTATGTCTTTAATAGAATTCGGCTATATGGAATATTATTGTATTCCAGGTTCGCAACGTTTTCCCACCTAGACAATACCAAAGGATCCATTAGTGAGCAACTAGCACACTAGTCCGACTTATATTTTTAGGCTTACCATGTCCAAAAAAGCATTGACTATTGAATAATAATATCAGTAATGAACTGTAGACCTCCCATTAAAAGCATAGGTACATTGAAAATCCTATACCAAAGTCACCCCCTGGGAAATGATTTATTAGTTTTAACTAAAATAGCATATTAGAATTATGTTTGTTTGAATGAAAAACGTTTATTAAATTTTAGCTATATCCGTTACTAATTACGACTAAATGATTAGAGTTGTAATAAGACGAGCCAATTTATTCATATATCGTGTAAACGATATTCAAATTCACTATTCGAAACAAATATTGCTTCAAATAAAATATTTATGATACTTGAATCAAAGACATCGTTAGTGTGTACAAATCAGCCGACAATGTGCTACGTGCAAAAGAAATACGCAGTTAAATGTAATTATTCATACCAACTAAATTTTATTGAAACATAATAAATCTTTTCTTTGCGTGCACTCAAAAACTTTCTGTCGATGGTTTTCAGTGATTTATATTCCGGAAGTACTGCCTGAAGGTGTTGCGACTATGAAATAATAACGATCAGCTTCGAAGAATAAAATCTTTGTAGATACCAGTAATTTTTTTGTATTTTCTTCCAATGCCGAAAGAGAAAATTGGCTTATTTTATGGTACAGAGATGAGGCTGGTTTAACGGTAATGTTAATTATCGAAGCAACGTTTGAGCAGCCGGATGCGAGAGTGTTTGAGAACCTTTGAGAGAAAGGGGGGAAAAAAAAGTTAAATAGTTCGCGGAGGCTGAACGATGCACCAGCATGATGCACCCACCTTGTGATTCCGTACGCAAATAATAAATTACTATTCATGAAGCTATATCAGCGAGGACGAGCTACTACTTCCTGCCATGTAACTATCGCAAAACCGGACGACTTTATATTATACCATATAAACCGCAATTTATAACGTCAACGGTGGGTTATAATTAATGAAAAAAGGAATCGGTGAAAGTATTGCGACAGGTATAATTACATGATGGAATCTAAAAAAAAAAAAAAAAGTGACATGACGCTGCAGTTCCGAGCGTGAAATTCTATGTGATGCTAAATATCGGTGAAAAAATAAGCGAGAGTTTCGTGTAACCGGCAATTATCATGGATGTCGAGGGAATAAGACCGATTTAGAAAAAGGTAAATCGGTAGAGGGATCCATCGTTACTGGCGAGTAATTGGGCGAAATTAAGCCATCAGCGAGGATGATAAATGAGAAACTAATCAATAGCTGCCAGCTGCCGTGTTCCTACTAAGTAGCAAAGTTGTAATCTCCTCCAGACCCAGAAAAAAGGTCTCGTAATATTAATTAAAACGATTTATTGAAACGTTCAATAATTTCAATCAATGAAAATTTGCTTTCCCTGGAACGAAGATGTTTTTCATTCAATTTTTCGATTTCTTTATATCAAACATATTCATTTACTTGGAGCATCTTTCGCTGAAAAATTATTTTTTCATTGCAACTAAATACCTTTTTAATCCTTAAAAAAAATTGAGCAAAATCGTATTGTATTAGAAATTATGGCGGTTTTTATATGCTTATTGAAACCAACATGATAATAAAAACGCGTGTGACTTCAGAGGTCTACAGAGTTAAGCAGTATTATTTCTGGTCACAACTTGAATGGGTGCCTCGTTAGCCGTGCCACTGATTTTCTTGAAATCGAAAAGGGGGAAGCAGTTTTTCTGGGTTTCTAAGACATACCGAGGAATATCTCAATGAAAAAAAAAAAGTATTTCTCATTTTTATATCAATATGTACATAGCTCACGATCCAAATAGATATTTGTTAGGTGTGAATATATTTACCAGTCAATGAGTATATTACTTACAAATTTAAAAAATGATTTGAGGTCGATACAAGTTTAATAGGCCGGCAATCGAGAAATTTTGATTATTTTTATTTACGATGAGTATGGATCCAAGTCCCGTTAACTAGACCTTTTTTCTGGGTAAATTGCATTTAAACTCGCTCTATTTTATGATGATATTGTATGATCGTTATTCATAAATACACGCGCCAACAAAATTTATCCCGTTGGAACCCGAGTACTTTGTTACAATGGAAATATCTATAAAAAATCAAAGTAACACATTTTTTTAAAGCTTCAAACGATCTATTAAAACAAAAAGTTCATTATTGAAAGTTTAAAAAATAATTTTTGGGTTAACATTGTAGACATTTTTTACCGGACTAAGACGTTAAAATAAACTTTGTCGAGCTTTAGTAACAATCATTGATTTATTAATTATAACTATTGCACTGCACAATAATTGCGAATATTTATAAATAAGGAAAAAACTGTGAACGCGGGTGTGAATTATGGAATTTGAAAGTGACGGGGAGCTCGATTGAGGTAATTAGATCGCAAGAGGATTGGTGAGGCACGGCCACAGGCCCGGACCGTGAGGCCCGCGCGCGCGCTTCAACCGGCCAACGCAACCATATAAGATGTAACGAGACGTAACGTGCAATCTCCGGTAATAAGTGTAACTGCTGTGGTACGTTTCAACGACAGGGCGTGCAGATTGCGCGCTGCCTACTTCGGACTATATCCCACACGGGCACGAGTCCAACTGTAAAACCCCAACTGCACAATCGACATGCGAGCGTTATACATATATTATGCTGAACGCGGTCAAAGATAATTGATATTTTTTTTTTAATTCACGGGCTCTCGCACAGGTAAACGATTGATTGCTCAACTTCGGACCAATTATACGAGACAATTAATCAAATGACCGGGGCGTGGGAACCACTTAACAATCGAAGTAAATGTGCACTGAAAACAATATAAATTTTTAAATGGCTCACATAATTGCAATGCATTGGAACAGTTCGACTGTGGCTGTTTTACAAAGTATTCGTAATAGTACGAAGTTAATAGGCCTGTTCACAGATCATTCACGATATATGAAAAAAAAAATAATAATTTAATAAAAAGGCTTCGGTACTGATACTTTTTTTTTTTTTTTTTTTTTTCAAATATTGCTGGTTGCGATAAACTCTGTTTATTGCTGTTTCCGAACTCTTGTGGATTAATTAGCAGTTGTTATAGTTGATTTGCATTACAGTTTATGGTTAAAACCCGGCGAAACATTAACGGTGATTGATTTATAAAAATATTAACTGGTTTATGGTAAATCTCGATTAACCGAGTAAATTTTTTGTTTCTGAAAATGGTTTTTGAAAGATCGACACCATACCCATTTAACAGAGAACGCCTTTAATAATTATAGCGATTCATTGACGAAGGGATTTTTTTGCTCGATTATACCATGTTTTGTATTTTTTTTAAACATCCAACACAATCAAATGATTAGATCGTCGAACAAAAAGTTAATGAAACCAGCAAATTGTTGTTAACCAGCTAAAATATTAAATATTGCGTTTAGGATCAATAATTAGGGAACGTTGACTCGGTGTGCAATTTTTTGTGTATATATCACAAGACAGTAAGCGGTAACGGTTGCATTAAAACGGCAACGAGATGAATAATTCGAGACGGAATAATAAACTAGGGACAAATGAAGTATCAATAAAAGTATCTGAACTTTCTCGAGTGGTAATTCGATAATTTCCAGTGTTCAAATTTACTGCAATTTAATTTGAGTCATTAGCAATTGCGTTTAGGGTTAATAATAGGGAACGTTGACTGGGTGTGCAATTTTTTGTGTATATATCACAAGACAGTAGCGGTAACGGTTGCATTAAAACGGCAACGAGGTGAATAATTCGAGACGGAATAATAAACTAGGGACAAATGAAGTATAAATAAAAGTATCACTATAATTTTCAATGTTCAAGTTTAATTTAAGTCATTAGCGATTGCGTTTAGGATCAATAATTAGGGAACGTTGAATCGGTAATTTTTTGTGTATACATCACAAGACGATAGCGGTAACGGTTACGTTAAAACTGTAACGAGGTGAATAATTCGAGAGGGAATAATAAGCTAGGGAGAAATGAAGTACCAGTGGCCTGGTACTCTAGAGAAAGACTTCCGAAGAACATAATTACAATTAAATCAATCGAGCGTGAGAAAAATGCCGTTGCATGCACGCGAGACAATTGCGCGCGCCCCGAGTAAACTCGGCAAGGAAATTCCACTCGCACATGTGGCTGTTGGTTGCTGCCCTGCAAACCAAGTCGCTAACCAACCAACGCGGTGGATTCAACGCGGTTTAACACACCGCGTTCCAACTACAACCGCCGGGCTATGCTCTACAACGGAGCCGAGGGAGCTTCGACTCAACCAAGAAGAATTTCCCACGTATCACTGGGTCACCGTATCTAAACGCGGAGCTCCCGAGCTCTCTGTACTCCGGGACTCGCGACGAGCGGTAAATGCTTTTCCAGTCTGCTCCGAGGCTGTCAGACGGACGATTTTATTTTATTTTTACTGTTTTTTTTGTTTTTTTGTTTTCGTCCAACTAACTCAATTGACCATTACAATTTCAGTGTAACAAGTTTATCTTAATATTTTGAAACGCCTAATACCGCCTGCGAGATATATATTTTATCAATAAAAAATAATCGGACGTAAACATAATTGAAAAAAATAAATGTTTTCTAATCGATTAAATATTGAAATCGGTTTGAATGTTTTTTTTTTAACGTAAAAACAAATTGATATATTGTACGGAAAAATTGAATAGTTGGGTCACAGTTGGAAAAAGTTGAAACCGAACGGACTTGGTGATAGGCAGAACTGCGCAGTGCGCAGTCGATTGTAATAGTTGGATAAAAAGTGGTACGACAGGTGCGTGTAAACGCGCGACAGTTATTCAATAATACATGTACGTGACATCAGCAGCCAAGTGAATGAGATAGAGGAAGTAGCGACGACGAGGGGGAAAAGAGGGAGAGAGAGAGAGAGAGAGAGCGAGGGACAAAATAGAGGCATTCGCGTGGCGGAGAGAATAAGCGAGGAGAGCGTTGCTCGGTTGTGCGGCTCGCGTTATCCGAAGCTGCAGAAATGAGCGCACTATTATATATCCAAGAGAGCCCACCGTCTGTTCCCGCAGACTTTCATAACAATATTTCGTCGAATAATCCAGCTGTTGTACGTGGCGATGTAATTTTATACTCGATATACTGTCTCGCCACGAGACTATCAAGTTGTGCAAATTCACGAGAAATTGTGTGTTCTCCATAGTACAAGAAAAAAGATATAAATAAACTCCGAAGTACTCGTTTGAGGTATGACCACATAGTCATTATAGAAACCAGAATTGTAACATCGGTAGTCACCGTAAACTTGTTCCTCCACCGCGTTTCTTATCCGTCCGCACTTTTTCTTCCATTTTTGCCTGCGTGACGTGTCAATGATTTTTTTAAAAAAAGTTACTCAACTATTTAAATACCGATCGTATGAGGCTCGTATTATACAATCCAAGGCAACATCCACGATTTACAACCTCGACCTGTTGGGAACTTCCGGGGGAGATGACCATCACTGCAGATTGTTTAAGTAGGATATCCCGATGTCAGACGATAAAATGATTTTTATTTTCATTCCCCAAGAAAAAAAAAACGAATAATCAATGTCATGAGCTTGAGTGGTCTATAGCGATTTCCCAATCATAAAAAACAATCGATCAATCGGAATTTATCGAACTGTAAGTAAGATTTTCATTTTTTTCCCATCTTCTTTTTCAGTAATTATTATTGAAAGAAAAAAAATGGAAACCAATCGTTCTTTGAATCCCTATTTGAGTGAATATTTCAACGCTATAAGCAATTCAGCAAATGAAATCATTTATATAATTTTTTTGCTGCTGAAAAAAAATAGAAGGCACTTCGACATCTTGAACGAATAAAATGTTTGCGTTAGCGATCGTAATGACATGTAAATTTGTTTGCTGAGAAATTTATTTTAGAATATATATTCAAATGTATTACATTCAATAGTTTATAAGTGATTGATAAAGAAAATCATAAATCGGATAAAAAGTTCGTTTTATGCAATATTTTTTCATCGACGCGTTATATTTTCGTGTTAATACAAAAATGTTAACCATCATTTCGACCAACTCCTTATTCCCCTGGCAAATAGATGTCATCTCTCTCGAAATTACCCTAGTGGGGCCAATTTTTTTGCTACCTTCAAATTAGGCAGCATCTATACAACTACTTAAAGTCCGCCTGTGTGAAGCAGTTCAAAGCGGGTCGATTTTTTTGCACCTGCTCGTGGCTCCGTGATTCTTCGAGGAGGCACGAGATCAACAATGAAATTCTACGAATCGTTGAGAGAACCGATGAAGCAAGAGAAGTCGTGCCGCGTCTCACTCTCTCGAATCGCGTTTCCCTTTCGATCTTACCGGACATTGAGAACGAACGAAGAACGCGAGGTACAAAGGATAAGAAAAAAAGAAGGTAGAAACGGTGAGTCCGGTGATTCGTGGGCACCTTGCTCGACGATCCATCGATCTTTTTCCCTTTCTCTTGTCAGCCGCGGGAGAGCACTGAAAAATGGCCCTCCTCAAGACTACACGGACAACAAACGCCGCGGCCAGATAGACCACTGAAAATAAAAGTGAAAGATCTCGAGCACTCACGCACAAATAAATGAATGCAAAAAAAAAAATATATATATATATATATATATAGATATTCGTGTATGTGGGCGTAGAGCTTCTTTTTTTTCACGCATCGTTGAACGCTTTGAAGTAAGATATCAATACGCGGTTGACTTTTGTTGGTACCGTTAGGATCAAGACCAATTCCCTAAATATGACACGATTTTATCATGCTTATAAAAACATGGTTTTACATATCCCCGTGCAAAATTGTTTACTTCATTATTATGATTTAATATATTTAACCCTGCGTATTTCTCCTTTTTTGTTGGAGAAATTTAAACGAACGAAAAATGGGCCAGACGCTAAATCGCCCACGTTGTTTTCACATAACGAGGTAATCTGCTGACACAGACCGGCACGATATATTCCGAGCCCCGTGTGTGTCCAATCAAAGACAGGCCGAAATAATTTTTTTTCTCTCCGACCTTGATTTTTTATTTTCGTTATTCATTTTAACCAAATTATTCACTGTCAAATGCGATGTAGATTAACCGCATTTGCACCGATAATTTTTCCGATCCTCCCACGAAAAATATTTTTGACGAACCATCGACATAAAGCCCCCACAATTTCCATGAATAATTTATCGATTCTCGACTAATGTAGACTGCGGCCAGCCGGAGCAGCGGGTGATTAATAAATCTGAATATTTTCAATTAGTTTTGATAGCATCGCAAAAGCGTCAAAGCGGAACAAGGCACGAGTTTCCGAAAGCAATTATGAACTGTTAGCAGAGGCAATCACATAATAATCACAGAAATAAATGGAATAAATTGACAAAGTAAAGGAGATTAATTTTTGTCGTTGTAGCTGACGATCGATCGAATTGAAAATAATTTCACATAGATTTTTACGACCATACCTGAGGGCTCCAAAAGATTGTTAGCAATGCAGCACAATTCACCAATTTCACGTTTGAAACGTTGATTTGTCTTGTCGATTTGTTTCTGTTACGAGTGGTTTTCTCGCGGTGGCTTTTTGGCGAGAAAACTCTGTGAATCTTGGACATGTTGAGTGAGTGGCGAATAGCGAGGTTGTGTAAAAGACGTAGAGGTACGAGTGGAGAACTAGAGACTCGAAACCTCCTCGCGATGATACCACCGAAGAACTGAGAGTGATTTTGTTTCGAGGGGAAGCTGATGCTGCTCAAAGCGCACTCACCCCCTCAACGTCGTCTCGACTTTTCGCTTACATTGCGACGCCGTCCGTTCGACGAAGACCTCGGGTCTCGTCTTCGATTTCATACACGAGCACTCGAAACGTTTCTCAAGCCTCGTCAGCGTAGGCCCGAGCGATAAGGCCCGTCCAGGCGACGAGAGACGCGAGACGCGAGACGTAAAGCAACACACTTGGTTGCACACCCAAAACAACGAAGAACGAAGGGTCCTCGCCCGTTGCCACTTTCGTCGCCTTTAACGTCTTATTTATTATTCTCCTTTTCGTCGCGCTTTGTATCGATAGCAAAACCATAACAATAAATAACGCCACTCGGATAGCGATGACAAATTGTGCTCAATGCTCCCATTGGTGGAGGCGAGCTAATGAAAACGATGTATTGTATGCAGTATGTGTGTGTGTGTGTGTGTGTGTGTACGTGCAGAGGTCGTACCGGGAAATTTACGTCATCCTTTTTAACGGCAAAGAAACAATATTGAGATTATTTTGGCAAAAGCTAATACAAAGATTTGTTTTAATAGTTGACGACCTGAAAAAGTGAATGAAATTAGTTATCGTACTTGTAAGGAGTAAGCCTTACGGGAAAATGATAATCCAGCCATACACATTATTTTCTCAAGCTATCTATTTTTGTTAGAAATACGCAAAAGGAGGTGAACTTATCTTTAGGACCAGTCCCATTTTTCCTGGAGTAAAATTCAAATGTTAACATTGTATAATTATTGGAAAATCATATTTCACATCAAGAGCTACGGGCTCAAAGACTAATTTTTTCTATTACCGGATTTATAGGATTTTGCTATTGTACATGAAACTTTCTGTCTCTGCAGAAGGTCCGAGGACCATTCTTCAAGAATTTTTAGCATTCATAAATTTTTTTAATTCATTTTACATTTTGGTAATTGTTCTTCCATACCACTATTCTCTATAGCCGATAATTTTATTTCCTTAAACTAACGAGTAACAAAAATATTTTGCGCATTTAACAGATACACAAAAAATGTAATGAAATAAAGATACAAAATGTTTAACAAAGTATGATTACTCTGTTTTATTTACTCCATCAGGCAGAGACTAAATATAGTATGCAAAATGAACAAATAAAAACACCGTTTGGCGATTCTGTAGAAAAAAGAATTTCTTCAAAGTTCAACCATTTTTGTATGTACCAGGAGAAAAACTTTTTGTTCAAAGTATAAACATTTTAATTGGTATATTTTATTATGAGCCAATGGTAGTGCGCGGAGATCTGTGGAAGGGGAATAGTTATCTCCAGCCGATTAGCTCGACGAGCTAATGCAGCTAACGAGTGATACAGTACAGAGTACCAGGAAATTTCCGAGACTATTGCGGCGGGAGAGCACCGGGGCAACCTGACACCACTTCTCAGAGCTAACGTACCGGACACACACGTTATGTACACTCAAAGAGGAGGATGAGGGTTGTAGTGCGAGTATACGTGTCGTACACTCGAGAGAAAGAGACTTATGACTGTTTACTCGCTTGCAGTTTAGACTTACAAGATGAAAAAGATGGCGAGTGCGGGGGTCTCCGCGTTTCCGGGCCTCTCCGCATGGCTTTGTAAGAATGCCAGAGAGGAGGAGAAGAATTATAAGAAGAAGAAGAAGAAGAGGGAGTGCAGGGAGAGGGAAACGAGAGGGAGAAAGCCATAAGAGAGGAACGCGTGATAAGAAGCTGTGAGAAGAATTAAAGCAAACGGGCATGAGAATACGTGTCAGCAACGGTGGGAGGAATTTTTTTGTCAGAGCTAACGAAGGAGAGGCAAGAGAACGGTGACGAGAAAGAAAAGAGAGAAAAACTCGCGTAATCCTTACATCGAATTAACCGACGAGCAGATCCACTGGCGAAAAATAAACCGGACATTTGGTGTCCATATTTGAAAAATTAGATCATGTTTAATGACACTACAAACATTCTTAAGTTTTATAAGGAACTGTAATATTTACCTAAACAAAACTTTGAGTGGATTAAGCTTTATGCACTTTGTAGTGAGAGATAAATCTTTGGAGATACTGAAAGTATTTATCTTGAATAAGACTAATGCCAAAAAGAGATTTTGTGAACGTATGATTCTTTTTTATATGCAGCCAAAGCTCGAATTTTCACAATATAGAGTGAATTTTTTGATTTCTAGAAGTTAATATAATTTTTTGAAAAATCCACTTTTTTTCAGGAGTCTCATAGCCCACAGGGCATTTCATAAAAATAGCCATAATCAAACTGGAAAATGGGACTTTCGAAAAAATTGTCTAAAATCATCATAAGCGTTGAAGAAATTTTTTTTTTTTTTCACAAGTCAAGGAATACAATTGTTTCAAAATTCGTTTCTCAATTTTCGGAAAACTAATTTATTGCATAAACATTGTTAGTTTTCGTAGGACATCATTTTTTTAGTTTCTCTACAATACGCGAGATTTTTATCTCGCTTTTCGCTAATAATGCACATGTAGTAATGGAACCTTAATAACCGAGCGTGTCTCCGAGCCTCGAGGACGATCAATTCAAGGGAGGGTCAGACGGTCAGACGGTCGTCGATCGATTGTCGAGTCGGTCGCTTTGTTGGTCAATCAAACTCGCGTCTGATGAAACATATAAACGACACTGAGTCGACGAGAACGATCCCCGATCAGCGAGCAGAGCCTCGCGACTTTGATATTCATGTATCATAGTGCGCAATCCTTTGCCTCATCTCTAATGGAAATTTCTCACAGTTACATGATTTTACGGATAAAATCTCAGCGCACTTATTGGCTTAGTGAAGAGTCTGAGGAACAAGAGGTCATACGAATAACGAGCGCGCAGAACGTTCCAATCAATCGTTTTACCGCGAGTTCGAACGTTAACGATAAAACGCTTATTATTATTTTTTTATCTTACAGTTTCGTTTTCTTCTTTCTTTTCTTTTTTTTTCTTTCTCCTTCGTTCACCGGGTTGTAGCACCGTTGACGCTTTCGCGAATAGTTACGTGTACACTAGGTACACCCAACGTACACACAATAATCTCATCCTAACGGTACACGATGCTGACTGGTGCGCTTCTATCCGCAAACGCGGTCCACGAGAGGATGCAAAGTAAAAGCGCACACAGATACGGTAGCTACGGGGCGGTGAGAGTCCTTTGGCTCAAAAAAATTAAACCACAGTGTACTCGCAAGTTTTAAAATATCGTTGCTGAGCTGGATCGCGGATTTAATCCTTTTTCAACATTACACATTTCACTATGAATCTACGAAACTTTCTATCGATTAAAGTACCACAAGGAAAAATCATGCATTTCGAAAAAATGTCTGATACTGAATTTATATTTGATTATTTATTACACGAAAAGGTTAAGAAAAATAAAAACAGTCAATATTTTTTTAACAGTAAATATATAAGGTAGTCTAAAAAGGAATGCAAATAAATGCAAATATTCACTTTCTTAGACCAGAACTTAGCAGGTAAACGTGCTGCTGCGGATTGTCAATAGAAGATTTGAAATTGGATTAGTAGTACCCGCTGATTGCCGTGAAATTCAGAAATTATAATCGTCGATTGAACAGCTAAAAGCGGAGAGGCATGAAATCATCACGTTCCATCCATAAGCAAAAAAATAATAGGAAGAGCCGAGGCACGATAGGAGAGTAAAGGGACGATAGATCGTACGGTAGGTAATCAGACGGAATGAAAAATGCGAAAAGGGGTAGGTAGATGGAGGCTCTCGTTGCAACTGTACGCCAACATGGTACAGGTATAGCTGCTGCTGCTGCTGCTGCTGCTACTATGACTACGCTACGTGTACGTATAGTAGCAGTTACTCGTTACTATTTCTCCTATATATAGAGAAGAGGGATGAGGACGAGAACAGTGGATGCACACAAGCACAGAAAAGCCGAAGCAGTGTGCGGTGGTGATCGGCGAACGGCCGGCGTACCCACTACCTCCTCCAGGAAGCCAACGTAAGTCGGTACCGGAGCACAGCCCGAGTGCACTCGTTGCTAACGGTAATTCCTTTAGACCTGTACCGCAACTCCCCCCTCAAATGCTTCTACACGCAGCGGCAGCAGTTCGAGGCTCCGGTAGAACTTGCAGAGAGAGCAGAAAGAAGAGAAACGAGTGGAAAGAGGGAACACAGCTACACAGCCATCGGATGAGACTCCGCACGTCCATCAGTTCTCGCGGGCTCGCGTTCCATCCGTCCATCCGCAACTACAAGGTGCTCTGTAGTAACTTCGACGATGCGACCGATGCCAAATCGTAGTACTACGGAGACTCCACGAATTTTCCACTCTTTTCTCCGATATGGAAATAGAGACTTGGCTGGAGTCTACGCGAAACAATTGGTTGCTTATACCACTCGTTATCTATGATTATATATGCGCCCGGCGATTTTCTGGTTACGTAAACCAATCGCTACTACTTAGATCGATGATGGTTCGAGTAACCAAGTTAATAGTAGGGCCAACATAAACTATATTATTGTATTTACCAATTCTCTTGGTTGATTCAACCGATTCGTTTGATTGAACCAAGCAATTCACTTGGTTCGTTCAATCAATTCGCTTGGCTGGTTATTGTATATTGATAATGTTCTCGAGTGCTGCACGTAGATACTTATTAGTATTACTTGTAGAAAATGTATCGGAAGAATAAAAACTAACGGGCCAGAAAAAAATGTCACAAGCTTGTCGAAAATCTCTTACTTGAAGTTTAATGTACACGTGCCTGCAGTTCTTCTGCAAAAACTGGTATACCAAATGTTAATATAGCAGTACCATGTAAAATGATTGTGCGTGACAGCAATTTCAATAATCTACATTCACTTCACTGTATAAGTACATTCATTTATTTCCACGATTGTATGATGTTGAAGTAATTCCGGAATTTATGCATGAAAACTTTCGATGATTTCTAACAATGTAGATCCAAACGATAATTTTGATTCATCTTGAGAACGTTATCGATAAGGTTGACCGCAGTAAACTCAAATATAAAATATTATAGTCCTAAACATACAATTCGCCAGATACACAGTTTCTATTTTTGTATATTCCATACTTTTTTACTTGGCGAGTAACACCGAATCACAAGGGACACAGAAATGTTCATGCTCAGATAAGGAGTGATCGTTAATATTCTGTCATGAATATGAGTTGAATTAAATTGGACATTCCTGAGTGTCTGAAATTGATTTAACATTTTTAATCTGGAGTATCCTGAAAGATAGGACGGGGATTAAGGTAGAGTAGATATCGATAATATCATCCGCCACTCATGATATCCGTAATCTTGGATATCTTTATTTTCAAATGTGCGGTGGCTGAGTGTCACAAGATTAAGATTTATAATTTATTATTTTTATTTGAGTACAACTTTTTTTTTTGTATTATCCTTGCAATCATCCAAAATGACAATCGAAAGGGACACTCAGCCCCTGCATAATATTATATAAACAACAATGGAAAATTATGCACGATATTGAAACAGCCCTTTCTGTGAAAAAATTGCCTGGGAAACTACATTGAACCTAAAATTACAAGAAACTTGCATATACTGTAAAGGCCAATTGTCTGTAATCTCTGATTTCTGAATTTAGACAAATTGAGATTTGTAGTTAGCAACTTCCTCTTTGATTTTCAGTACTCAAAGCTCAATTGAATTTAACCTGTACTGTCGCGAAGTTATATCCCCCCAAAAAATATTTTTTAAAACAAAAATTGGACGCCAAGTGAAAAAGGGCACTTGGCGTCCAATTTTTGTTTAAAAAACACTTTTGGGGGGATTTCTCGTCTTTTTGAAAATCAGAACGTAAGAAAAATGCAAAGCAAACTGTAAAGTTAGTGAAAAACAAACAGTAAATAAAGGTAAGTAGATTTTCTTACTACACGCATACAAGAAACACAGTCTGCAATAAGAATTGTACGTGATTTTTCGTCTAATATTTGTAACAATCGACAACGTCAAATAAAACGCATTCTCATAAAAAATCATATATCCTCTGTTATTTTGTGTTTTGACAAGCAGCCTCGCCAATTGTTTATAACACAACATTCAACAGAAAACTTACATTTAATAATTGTCTTCGATAACGAACAAAAACAAATAATTTATTACCAGACGAGACAAAGAAAGATTGAGAATGATGTTCACAGGATAATGAGCATGATCTAAAAAATGAACTTGCTCTGATATTTGAGTATATATAAATATATCTCCACCCACATGTCGAAATCAAAAAATGTGAGGTGGCCAACATTTTTTATTTATTTTTTTCTTTCCAATGAGTGCTATCGCTAAAAAATTTGTCGTTTTAATGCTGAAATTTGACATCGTCGTTTATGCGTGGGATATTCATATATATATACGCCCACACGTCGAAATCGAAAAATGAGAGGTGGACAACATCTTTTTTCTCTTCTCTTTCCAATGAGTGCTGTCGCTAAAAAATCTGACGTTTTAATGCTGAGATTTGACATCGTCGTTTATGCGTGATATATATATACCATATACCACGCATACACGACGATGTCAAATATCAGCATTAAAACGTCAGATTTTTTAGCGACAGCACTCATTGGAAAGAGAAAAATAAAAATAAAAAGTATTGGCCACCTCACATTTTTCGATTTCAGGCATTTAAAGTTATGTGGTATGGCGAAATTACGAAGTCAGATATATCAACATTAAAACGACAGATTTTTTAGCGACAGCACTGACAATGAGTAAGATTCCCGTTCTATTTTATACGCCTTGAGGGGATGCTGGAGTCGTTTAGGCGATTCGTAATATACACTATTTATCGTAAATATGCTACAAATATACTTCAACTTTTGCACGGAGGTAATAAAAACCTTCATGTTTCGGCGACCCGTCGAATTACCGTTCAAGACAGGAAAAGCCAATATGGTGATCGCTCGAGATGTCAAAAGATCCGTTGAAGTGAGATATGAACGTTTCTGGGGTTCAGAAGTGTCAAATTAGACCGGACACCGAAGCACGAAGGTTTTTATCACATCCCTGCAAAATTTGAAGTATATTTGTAGCATATTTACGATAAATAGTGTATACTACGAAATCGCCCAGTCCAGCATCCCCTTAAGCGTTAAAATCGAAACACGGAATAAAACGGACATGAATAATATTTTCATAAAACGATTCGTTAAAATGACACAAAGTACATTTTTATAAAATCCGTGGATTATAATAGGACTCGAATATCAGAGGAAGAATATATGAACATACACTGAGAAAAAAAATTATTTGGGACAACTAAGATATTGGTTGACACAACCAACCACATTTCCTAATTCACCAATAACTCGGCTTATTTATGAAAACCAAACAGTAATGGTTGCACGAACTAAGCTGTATTAGTAGGAGCCCTATCAGTTGCGGCAACCATGTACATTGCCACCTCACCTATTTGAATGATTGATACAACTATTCGAGTAGTTAAGGGCTCTAATAACAGCTCCCTTGCATAATGCATTTTGGAGGTTATGTAGAAAAAACACGCATAAGTGTCGATTCTTTGATTTATCAAATTTGATGTAAAATATAGTACCGTAGACGCAAGAATAAAAAGTAAAAGGATTTCTTGAGTGGGTTTGTATATTTGTTTAGTCAAC